>JAEQBH010003251.1:0-399759 GCA_016808115.1 Tetrastigma voinierianum
TCTTCTCTTCTTCCTTCTTTTGGCAGCCGCAGCGATGGGTTGAAAGTCAAATTGAGTAAATGAGCTCAACTCACAAGAAAGCTTGAGTCTGCTGTCCATCCCTTACAATTGGAGCATGAGAGGTCATTTTACAGATGAAAAAGATTGAAATACAGTAACTGCTGCTATATAATAATGGAATTTACTGATTTTTTTTTCAGCGCATTCATATTGCCTCAATGCCTTATATTTTGGTCCCAATTTCAAATATATGGAATAAAGTGGTGGAATTAAAACAGCAGCATTAATATCACTTAAAAACTACAAAATACTAACCAAACTGCCTATAAAATATACTCATCAATGACTGCTCGATCTTATTCTCTATATCTGCTATCTACCATGTTCCATCTCTGCATAAACTATACCAGGCAGTACCAGCAGTACTACTAATTTGGCCAACTTTTGTTCCATCTAGAAAATCAGAGCAATGCCCTTTAATTTGTGGTGCTGGATAGCCATATTGACCATTACTTCATTTGAGGAAAGTTGAGCTTATACAAATAATGTTATAATTATTGTTCATAAGCTGTATGAAATTTTAAATAATAAGGAGCCAATTTTATAAGCCTAATTTTTCTTTTGGTCTTCATGAATTCCCTGTTTCCTCAAAATGCATTTCTACTCATAGTAAGCCTTATCAGTGCTTCTCCATTTCTGGTTCTTTATAATTGTATTTTATCCTATATTTAGTCAAACTAACATAGGTACGCTGGAGAAGCGTAAAAAGAAAAGGAAAAATTCATGTATCTAGCTTGCCAATAGTGACCTATTTAAGTGGAATGGGTGATATCTAGAATCACTATAGGTTATACAAGTTTAGTAATACCAGACAAATGATTCCATAACGTTAGAATTTGATTATCATATGCATCCAGAAGTCTCCATGCAGAATAATTTGATCTACCAATTTGTTTGATTGATAAAACAATTAGTACATTCAATTGTAGGAACATATCACTGTGATAATGTCAAGGATGAAGAATCTATTGGAAGCCTTGGAGGAGGAGAGAGAGAGGAAGAGGCTTTGGTGGGATCTACCGAAGCTTCTGTAGCTTTTCAGCACCAGCATTTCCAATCCACTTTGCTCATGCATGGCCTATGTGAAGGATCTGTTTTGTATGCACCACAAACCCTACTATCATCTTCCTTGTAATTTCATTTTCCTCTTTATTCTCAATGCCCTCTAGTCCCAGATATTTCTTTCGTTCAAGATTATAGGGTGTGGCTGGAAAATCGTCTCACTTGTATTATGCACTGTACCATTAACATTTGTCTTCCTCCAATCATTTCAGAATCATCATCCCATAGCTATAAACATCTGATTTGTGTGAGACTCGTTAAAATTTACAGAGCACTTCTGGAGGCGACCATACAATGGTCCCTCTTGCTTGCAGACATTGATATGGCATACTCTCTTTTTGTAGGCATAATTTAGCAAGCCCAAAGTCAGAGATCTTGGGAGAAAAATCTTAGTCCAAAAAGGCTATTGTGAGTTTCACATCAAAAATGCAATATCTTTGTTCTGCCCACAATGCAAAGTACTCAGAATCCTCTCTTGCTATACCAATTGCAATTTGGTACTCCTTTCTCCCATCCCAAGTGTTTACTGGATTTTTAAAGGGTTTCTCTGCATAAAGGCATTTTCAAGAGACCCATTGCTCATGATTCATAGATGAAACTTTTCTGCCGCTCTCAAAAGCGAGAACCCAAAAAGTGTAACAATATTGGCGAGAAGTTCGACTTGTTGGGTGATCTTGGGCTTTCGATCGATTGCTTCATGAGATGAGAGTTTCGCCGCGGCTTATAAACTCATCGCCAACCGCCAGCAACCGTGTTGGATAACCCGACAATCTCCCTCTCACACATGTGAGGCGGGTTGGGAGGAAACGCTCAACCAGTTTCCTCGGTGGGCTGAGACTGATAACACAGGTTCACGGTAATAGTGTTAGGTGATGCTTGGGCCTTACCGATCCCAAAGTTGGTTCGTGAGATGAGTTCCTCGCCTTCTCATGTCAGCCGGCCGCCCGTAGTGTGGGATAACCATTCTGACTAATGCTTGCAGCTTCATTGATAGAAATCCTCTCCATTTCCTTTGGATGTGTTGAGGACTTTGACGCAACAAGGTGACCATCATCTAACTTTTTCCTTTGTAAACGCCACCTTGGCCTCCTTGACCAGTTATCCTTGAATAGATAGACATCTTCTTAATATACGAATAACTATACCTTTTAGACGCTTGAGATCCGTAATTCCTGACAAATTCCTCAATGTTTTGATCAGCATCAAAACTCTTTCTCCTAATGAGCATCACTCCCAGTTTTGATATTTTTCTTCTGAAGCAAAAGATTGTAACAAATGCTGACAAATGCTACAATAATGGCTGTAATTAAGAAGAAGAGGAGGCTTCAAAGTTTAGAAAATGTAGCAGCTTAGAGCAACTAGAACACAAACACTTTGCTTTGAATTTTTGAAATACTTATATATATATATATATATATATATATATATATATATATATATATATGTATATGTATATGTATAGAGAGAGAGCTTAGAGAGAGAGCTGAAGGAAGGAGGTTGCCGTCATGATGTTCTTTGAAACGCCAATAGACTCCTGCCAAAATCCATGTATTAGAGAACCCTAACTTAAAGTGAAGAGGAAGGGGATGAATGATAAGAAGAGGAAGTTTGGGACAAGCAAAGTGAACTGGTGGGAGAAATGAGAAATGAGATTTACTTAGCTAATACTGTATAATGTAACTTCAAAAACAGTCCGATGGATACCAGTTTGACCAAATTTTTGGTGGTTGCCAGCCATTCATATCTTATAAGAAACAAAAAGGTCAATTCTTTTTAATAATAATTATAATAATTATCATTCATATTTTACAATTACACTAATGTCCACGGGGATCATGAAATAGGATTAAAATGTAACATAGTTGATAAAAAAAAATCCAAATTGTTTTGCAATATAAATGCTGAGATTTGTTTCTATTTTTTTACCAATAACAAGATATGCAAAGGAAATATCAAAACCGTGTAGGAATTATTGTTTTCTAGATATGGTTAAATAAGAGTTTAAAATTGATAGACTTTATCTTGTGATGCCATTTCAGAATAACTTAAAGTGAATGGGAAAGGGGTTATTAGATCTTGTTAATATTGTTGAAAATAGTTTTAGAGAAAATTTTGATGATAAATTTTAATTTAATTTATTCTTCCATGTTTTATAAAACGAACTTATTTAGAGTTCAATATATTCTTAACTTAATTTCTATGTTTTTTAATGAGTTTGTAGGGTAATTACGTTATGGCATCCAAATAATTGAGTAGTTGATTGGAGTAGAAAAGGAAAAACATGAATAAGATGCCTTGGTGAAGATGTTTGATGTAATAGTGGATGAAGCGGCAAAGACACTATGGTGACGTCATAGAAATTTTGTTATGAATAGTATTTAATAGGATTAAATATTTAGTTATTTGTTTTTTCTTTAAAAAATCAATTTTTTAATGTTTATCTAACTTTTGAGATATTAAGTTTTTAAACAAAAAATTTTAAAATTCATATGATTTTATTTAATTCACATGAAACGGATCATGACTGTTTCAATGGCAAAGTTTATGATTTTCTCATATTTAAATATTTAGTTTTTTCTTAATAAAAAAAAACAATAAAAAAAAGTACTAAGAAAAAATCAAAAACCAAATATTTTCATTTTCTTTGTTGAACTAAAATTTTCAAAAATTCAATAATAAGTCAAAAAAAAAAATTCTTTGAGTAAAAAGCAAAAAAACAAATCCCATATAAGATAAAGATAGAAATCAATGAAAGACGAAGAGGGAAAGATTCTTACTGGAGGAAGTACAAGTTTGTTGGTGAGGTTTGTCACGGTAAAAACAAGAAGGGGTGTTGAAATTTAGGTCATAACCACATCTACCGCCAGACTTCCTGCACTCCTCACACACGTCTTTCATTTGTTGTCGATTTGGCGCCATCTTCTTTTGGCTTAAGCTTTCTCCACGACTCTTAATGAGCAGTTCCTAAGGCCTTGGCCCGTGCCCGGGAAGCAAAGAAGAAAGATTACCCCTGGCTAACTTTTATATATTTTTTGGCCAAGATTCATTTTCCCACGAAGTAACTATGGCTTTGGTTGTTCTGCGTGATAAATGCTTTCATAAGGCGACAAATTTTTGATGAGAGGACAATCATAAGGCTTTGATCGTATTGTAACATCGAGGAATATATCACGAAGATAGAAATAAATCGCTTGGTTATGTTTAAAAACTAAGAGACCAAACAATTCTCGTTGACGATCATTGAATGCTACGTTGTCTTGGGGTTCGAGTCGCATTATCCAATCCCGGAACCGCAGGAATTGCTTTTGAACCCGAAAGCGCCATCGTTACGACGGTCCGGGAATTCCGAGCCACCGGGATGGCGCGATGCGGGGTTGGGAGCCGTTTATCCAGAATGGGTACTAGATGTTTCCCAGTCTACCGCATTTCACTGAATAACTGTAGGCTGCATAACGAAAATCGATTGTGCATACATACTTTGGAAAAGCATGGAACAAGATGGAGATGAGGAGGAAGATGACAAAGGAAGAAAAGGGGAAGAAATCTTTGAGATGCATGGTGGAGAAAATTACAGGAGTGATGAGTGGATGGATATGCTACAACTTACAAACCATGGAAGGAAAATCATAAAGCTAAGTAAAAGCTTCCGCACATCCAATGGCCCCTTCCATCTATTCATCATTGACTTGGTAAATGACCCATGCTACACGTTTCAGGAAAAAAAAAAAAAGAAAAAGTAAAGAGAACAGTGCCTAGGACATGATGTATGCTTCCAGGTTAAAGTGACTTAGCAAGACTTAGGAAAGGGGTATCCTCTGTCAAGAAAACCATCACTCATAGACAAACACTAGCAATTGTGAAAATATTTTTATATTTTTCCATTTGACGAAATTTATCTTTAGGAAATATACATTTTCAATCCACTAAAAGTTTTTTTTTTTTATTCTTAAGGATATGGAGGTTATATTTCATTTTAATAAATAACTTATTATCATATAATGTGTAAAACACATTGAATTTGTTTTTTTTTTCCATTCTTCTTTACTTATTTGGATGGTATGGGGTAGGGTCCCGTGGATCTAGCAAGTGCCCTCACCAAATTTTTTTTGAAAAAAATTTCTCCATTATTTTGAAAGGGAATGGAACCCAAGTTCTAGACTTTGCCCCCACTGAAATATATAAATTCACAATTTGTGAATTTTTTGTCATTTACTCTGTTGTCTTGTCCTTTAATAAGGTGAATAACTCGACTGTCTACTAGTTTGAAACAACATCTTTCCAATTTCCTAAACTAGAAAGAAATAAAAACAAATTAAAGGGTGATGTATTCATGCCAATCTTTACATTCTAACGAACTCACCTTCAAACAAGAAGGAAATGGAAAAAACAGTAAGGGTGATAGCATTCATATCCCGTCTTTGGTTTTGTTTGATTTATGTTTTTAAAACGATTTTAAAACGTTTTTGAAAGCGCAGTGCTACGAGATTTAGATGTTTTTTTAAAAGTTTTCTTATTTTTTTAATTTGATATTTTACGTGATTTCCCCATGTTTTCCTTAAAAAAAAAAAAATATATTTGTTATTAAAAATAGGAAATATAATTATATAGTTTTTGTTATTAAAAATAGGAAATATAGTTTTTAAAAACATATTTTAAGTAATTTTTAATAATTTTTCTTATTTTTATGTCGTTGTTTAAAAAATAATTATATAAATATGAAGAATGATTGAAAATGAAACACTATTAGTAAAACTTTTTCTAAACACATGTTTAAGAAATATAGACAATAGGTAAAATTAAGATACCTTAACAAACATTTATTTAACAATATATTATAAAAAAATATTAATTAATTTTAACATTGATTAGCTTTTCATAAGAATGTATTTTATAAATATTACTTGATAAATATAATCAATAAATGATTTGAATACATATATGAAATCAAATTTAAGAAAATTAATTAAGAATATTGATAAAAACAAATATTCAATTGAAAGTTGCTGACACTATATTGTCATGGAGACTCGATCCTCGAGGTCTCTTCAAGTTGGACCAATCAATTCTTATCAAAAATCAATATCATCTATATCGACGGAGTGTAGAACTCACCGACACCATCAAATTACCTCGCGCAATCACCACGGCCCTCCCGGCTCGGAGGCGACAAATTCCTTCGGCGTCTGAAATAGTATCCGTAATTTCGCATCTGCTTTCAAGTTCATTTGCCACAGTATCTATTTGTTGCGGAGTGAGCCAGGTGGATGATTAGTGCTCAAAAAGTGCTATTTTGAATCCTGTTTATTGCAGATTTTGAGCATTTTTTATGTACTAATCAGCGTAATTAACCCAATTGGCACGTGGGTTAAAATTTATACTATTGATCGCATTTATGGCTATTTTGTAGTTTTGCAAGATAATCAAAAGCGAAATTATCGAGTCAATTCAAACACGAAGGACGAGTTGAACTCATCGTTCTTGGTCCCGGATCCCGGAAGGAAAGAAGAGCAAAGTGGAAAAAATGGAACACTACGGGAAATTTGACGTTTGAAGTTCAGGCACGCCCGAGCGTCATTTGACTCCCGGTTTGACTCATTTTGTGATTTTCCAATTTCGCTTCATGTATTATGGGTATTGAGGGTATTTTGTAGTTTTGTTTTATTTAGGCAATATAAAGCTCAAATCAAATCTTGTACAAACATTCTCATTTTTTTTCTGCTGGAATAGAGACAATGCTGGGCGGGAGTTTCCCTGCTATTTTCTTTTCTCTCATTTTCTTTTCCTTTCTCTCATTTTCTCGGTTTCCAAACACCCCTATGAGGATGACAACTTAGAGGATGGTTGGCTAGACCGCTTTTCTCCTTGACGAGGAGGGTTGCTGGACTAGGGTTTTAAGGTAACTGTTGGTTCTCTGTTTTTAACGCAAGTTTTACTTTTCCACGAAATAGCTTATTCAGCCATCATAAAGATATAACCAGAAGTGGACTTTTTATCATCCACACAGCCTGCATAATCAAAATCACTAAAACCAACCACCTTAAGAGTGTTGATGTAATGCCCCATCCCCCACCTAGGCAGATGATGAGACGCCACACGAGACTGGGACTTCTTAACCTGCTTTTTTGACATTGGTGGGCTCATTTCGATCATACTTTCATAATTACATAAACTTATAGAACTACCATCGTAGTGGTGTTTAAAATATCCTATACATATATTTCTGAGTCCCATTTACTTGTACTTACATAAGTTCCACTGTTACAAAATTTTACATTTACATTACAAAAGCAGTCGAACTACATATGGTGGACTCGCATTCTTTGTGTTGGCCTTGACGAATGCGAGAAATCTACCGGATGTCCTCTTTGAAATGCACTCTGCGGATGAAACGTCAGTACTAGCTTATAAGCTTAGTGGGAAAACGGATAATATATAGTGTAGCAGTGGTGGTCCTTAATTTACTATACATATTCAACATTTCATATATCAGAATTTTCATATCTCCCATAAGAGTGCATAACATAAATCTTGTACGGTACCGGAAGTAGGTACTTATATGGCCCGATTACTTGCGATTTAGTATAAATGTCTCCATATATCACATTATTCAGATTCTTATCATATAAATGTTTGCCTATATAGATAAAAAATAATGAATGAGAGGGACACATCACAATAGGTACCCTAAAGATGGTACGGCATGAACAAAGGTGTTGAGGCACAAATAGAGACATGTCACGCCCATGTAACATAAGTCGCTGCCTTGCTTACCCGGGAGTGTCGTAGCATGAAACGGAGGCAGTGCTTGTCACGTAACCGGGAGGCGTGTGGCGTATCACTAGCAGAGTGTCATAATAGCGATAAGAGGTGTATTCGTTAGTGTATTTGGTCTAAGGCGTGCTGTACATTATATGCATTCTTGAGCTTATTATATTGTTCTTAATCACATTAGCAATTAAGAGCGAGAAGCAATGTCTACCCGATGACGAGGGTCAAACAGCCTCGGTGGGTTCGAACATTTTCATATAACTCGTGCCTTCTTTCTCTGAGCCCTTTCATTCACTTATTAGATCTCCATTGATCTAATGAATGGTTTGGTTCTAGAAGTGCTTACGGAAGAAAAAAAGCAAAAACAAGACCTCGGGTTCGCTGGGAGTGGCTTCTCAGGGCATACGAGTGGACATTTTTGGGGCTTCGGGTTCGCCTCGCGGAGCAGGCCGCCGCCTAGGAGAAGAAGCATCGAGGTTTAAACGAGAATTTAGGGCTTTTTGCTCTTTCACTGAGAAAACTTCCTTGGCTCAACAGACCTCAATCGACTTCAAAGCAAAACTACAAAAATGAGGCTTAAACAAACTAAAAACACCTTTATAATGAGGTTAAGGGTCTTCCCAACCCAAACATAGACAAAAGAGGGAGTTGAGTTGAAATTTTCTAACAGCATGATCTTCTTGAAATCTCCTCCTGTGGGGCTGCGGCTGCCTCACTTACTTGAACCAAACTATGTTCTTGAACAAATGGAGAACAAGCAAACCAAAATCGATTTTCTCCCAATCGTAAATGCCCTATCCAAAGCCAACAAAATGGGAAATTTCCCTTTCTTAGAAGGTCATGTTTGGCTTTATCTCATTTTGGACTTAATTTCTTGACACTTTCATTTCAGTCATTTATCTTTCTTTCATTTGCAAATCAACACACAGTTTGCAATAATATCATCTTCTTAAGTTATGACCTTTGGGTCATAAATGTTGACATTTTACCATTTATTTTCCCTTTACAATATTAATTTCCGAAAACTTCCAAATTTAGCTTATATTATACGCAAAAGCATGTCATAAAACTACTAGGGTAATTTGGGGTGTTACGATCGATAATAAGATATATCTGACACTGAGATCCTTACGGTACTACTAAAGACACCTCAAAACTTTTCTTTACTAGGTTTCAATGGCTTTGACCGGGATCACTCAAGTACACCTACTTAACAAACCTGACAACAAAAGCAATATCGGGGCATGTGCATACTTGATCATACATCAGGCTGCCCACAATGGAAGAATAAGAATTGCTTTCATCCGATCTCTCACCAAAAATCATTGTAATGACATTGGCATTTGGAAGATTTGTCTGCCTACAGTGGTGCCTTAACAAAAAGAACATAATTGCATATTGAACCTTTTCAGAATCGTTCAATATCGTCTGTTAGAAAAATCTCATAATGCCACTAGGTCACCTGCTCAGTACGTATGCCCCGAAAACATAAGATGCTTCCTTAAGATCCTTCATATCAAAAATTGCTAAACAATATCTGCTTTGTCTCAACCAATAGGTAAGTATTTTTTGCTGTGAGCAAAATATCATGAACATATAAAACCAAGAATATGTATTTGCTCCCACTAACCTTCATATATATGCATTGATCGAAAATGCTCTCCTTAAAACCATTGGCGGTGACAACTTCATCAAACTTGAGATACCACTGTCTGGAAGTCTGCTTTAGACTATAAATGGATTTCTGGAGCTTCTAGGTTTACTTCTTCAATTGGTTCATTATCGGGTGTAACACCCTTTACCGGTCGAGCCCAGGTTGGCGGTCGACGAATCAGGATGCCACTAAATTGTGATTACGTTGGGACTCACGATGCAACTTGGCGCGCCCCGACTTAGCGCGGTGTCAGCGGTGTCATTTTTCCATTTATAAACTTATAAACTTTTAGCTTGTTCATTCATATAATGTTAAACATTTTACTTGTAATATATTCCATTAACAGCGGTACAAAATATATACAAGCTACATATATGGAAGTGTTCAACATTTACCATATTTACATTGCATACAAAAAGCAAAAAGACTATTACATATACAAAATATACCAAAGTCTTCGCCTCTAACTATGTGGCCGACTGAGGTCATGTGATCATTCCGTCCTCTCGTTTTCTTCTCTGTGACCACACCCGGGATGAAACACCGTATGTTTATAGCTTAGTGGGAATAACTCTGACGACTCACTAATAAGAGTAATCTCACTTTACACATTTACATATACATATAACATATCATATACTTAATATGTTTACATACACATGCTTATATATGTTCCATACCTATAATTTACACATGCTTTTATGCAAGCTTATACTTTCTTATCATATCATGATTCATTTTAGGTCGTTTACATTTTTCTTCTTGTTCTTGTCAACATGTACTTGTCCCTGTTTACATATCATCACATAGCAATGCTATGCTTCTCATATCATGTCATGTACTTTTATCATTTTCGAATCATTTGCTTATACTTGTCATTTGTTTTTATGTTTCATGCCTACATGAAACCCAGAAGTGGATAAAAGAAACTATAAGGGCCCTCGAAGGCATGTTATCGCCAGAATGAGACAATGACCATCTATAAGGGCCCGAAGGCGCCTTATCACCTAAACTGCCAACTCGGACAAGATGTCAAGCAGACTTGTTTTTCCCTATCAGCATGCCCATCTATCCCTCACTGTGTTCTGCAGACAATCCATGTGTATTTTATGTTCAATACATATTCACAGCCTCGAATGATTATTGTCACTCCGTAATCATATGCGATATTTCTACTCATTTATTATTCTCGTGATTCTTTGCATTTTTCATATTTCATTATATGCATGAATAACTATGGTTATCATGTATGCTTATGAACTATTTACTCTCATTCAAATATCAAGCTATATATGGATGAATTCTAGACTCAAAGGGCTTTCCATAGAGTCTAATGAAACCCATCAACATCCACAGATCCCACAATATATGAACCATCCCATTTATATCAACATAACCTCCACACTTCATTACAAGAATCTATCTCATACTGATCCATCCATGAGTTTCAATATCAGTGATATATATGGATGGATTCTAGACTCAAAGGCTTCCCATAGAGTCCAAAGAACATCCAAAAAGGAGTTCTGACTCTTTCTAAGTAGTTATGTCCCATTCAAAGTCGGGAGGCCTCACACCATGACTAGCTAATCCTAGCCGCCACAGCCTCTAGAAAAACCTTAGATTTCGCAGGCTATATTCCCCCCACTGTCACAGTATAAGGAGTTGGAATCTTGACTCAAATGGGATTTCCATAGAGTCTAAGAACACCCGAAACTGAGTTCCTGAATGCACAGTTGCTACCGTCCAAGTCGGGACCTTTGAAAGTATGCGGGTGCTGACGCACTGCGGAAACCCACGCGCGAATCGCGCACCATGTGGCTGGGGGTTTGAGTTTCAGCTTACGCATTTACGTGGGCTTACGCACGGGCAAAGGAGTTTGGTGGCTGGTAAGGAAGGAGAGGCAGAGTGATGAACACTGAAGAAGATCAGAAAGATTATCATCCGTAACCGTTGTCCACTGTCCAGGCATAACACAGGCAACGATCATGTGGCAGGCAACCCATCAATTAATCCCAAAATCACCCAAAAGTAGGAATAAACCAAAAATTCAAAATCCATACAAATTCTACACCAAAGCATAGCCCACACATAAAGCTCTACACAAACCTTAGTAAGTCATACTAAAGCCTAACAAAGTCCATACAAAATCCACACTACTCCATAAAAAAAAAACCCATACTTCCATACTAAAATCTTAGTTTCCATACCCAAACCATACTAATTCCATACTTTCCATACTGATCTTCTTTGAACTCCTCTTCTCCTTCTCTCTTCTTTCTTTCTTCTTCTTTCTTCTTTCTCCTCTTATTCTTCTTTCTTTTCTCCTCGTATTTGTTTTGTTTCTCCACCAAAGACCAAAAGATATTTTTTGCCTTGGATCCCCATCCTTATTTATTGATTTTACTTTTCTTTTACGGGGGACACTTTGGTCCCCTCATCTTCACTATTTGCAATTCTACTAATTCAAATTCTACTTTGGCCTATGAACTTCTTAAATTATAATCCTGTATCCTATATTGGAATGACCACGACCTTTGCTCCTCGTATAAATTTCATGGAAAATTTTTAGCATTATTTATCTTAAAATATACATTTACTTTATTATACCAAACATCTTATAAACCTGTCGTGTATAATTAAAAGTTATATGAGGGCTATTAGATGTCGGGTAAACAACAAGCAAGATCTTATGGAAGCTACCAGTACGTGAATAAAAACTCGGATATTCTTGAACACAATTTCTTCTTGCCCTCGTTTGCACCAATATCATCCGCAAAATAGATAGCTCAATCTGACTCAGTCACTTTAGTGGTGTGCGATAGGCACAAACTCTGAACCTCTTGATCCCAACACAATAACCTGCCTATGTACTCCACCGATGGTCTTTTGAATCAAGTTTCTGATTAGGATTGCATGGTCTCACTTCCAATCTTGCACTCTCTAAACATGGGAAGATGCACTAGGCTTCTTCTGTTGACCATAGCTCATATGGAGTCTTAAGAACAGACTTACTAGGCACATGTGTCAAAAAGCTGAGAAATCAATATTCGAAATAATCTCATCCTTAATTAATCTCTTAATTCTTTTGGAAATATGATTCACTGCTTGTGTAAAAGAATATAATACTTTTCTTCAATTTCAAACTGTCCTACTAAATAATATGTTAATAGTAGAAGAAAAGAAAGCAAACTATACAACTCTAATCGTGAAAGATGTTCCATTGCTAATCAATGTAAATAAATCTCGATATAAATTAACTTTTCCAGTTCCAAAAGAAAATTATATCCAAGTTAATCCAAAATAGGTATATATATTAAATTTCTTCTAATAGAGAGCATGAAAGTCACATTTTGTAAAAAAATAAATTTTTTTCTATATTAAGATGCACTATCAATTCCTAAAGAAACAACTCTCAACTCTTGTAGGTTGAGCCTCACTTATCATCACCTTTATTTTACTGAACAGCCTTCAACTTTCTGCAATTTGTCTTCTTATGCCCAAACTTGTGGCAATAGTTGCATTTTCCCTTAAAGCCCTTATTCTTAGGCATTGTAGTTAGAAGACACATTCCTTTGTCATTACTCGACAATTCAATATTCATTCCTTGATATGCCTTCCTCATTGGGGTCGATTATAAGGATAATTTCTCTTTTCTCGAATTTCACCTGGCCAAGCAACGCCATAAAAATACTCCCTTAGACCTTCCCTTCTTCTTCATATCCTCCTCCCTAGCAATGATTGCAGTCATCTCTCCAATGGTCCATTACTCCTTCTAAGCATTATAATTGCACCTAATATTGTCAAACTACGAAGGCAAAGTCCCTATGATCAACCAAACAACATAATCTGAATCAAACTCTATACCAGTGGTCTTAATCATGTTGTAACAAGGTAATATTTTATCAATGTGTCCTCGTACTCCACTTGTCCCATCATAGAAAGTGGAGTAAAGAGTATTCAGAAGCTCATTCTTCTCATTCTTCGGGAACTTTGTGTATTTCTTACCAACGACATCCAAGAACTCCTTTGCATTCTCAATCTTGGGAATACTTTTATGAATATAATCCTTGTGACACCTTAAAACCTAGGGATCCATTGACCAACCGTCAACCATCCAAAAATCTCGTGGATGCTCTGCACCCGACAACTACTCCTGTCAGGTCCCCTTTATCGAGACCCATAATTTAACAAAAATCAACACCTTTCAGACGAGCCACCCAAAATACAACATGTAGGATATACACAACACTGACCATCCTCGTCTAATATAACAATGACCGGTGACCCGGTCCATTTATGAGGCAAAAGTGGGCTCAATCCTGCCCATTTAACCATACTAAAATTATACAAAGCGCTATATTACCATAGTCCATAAGAGTAATTACAACACTCAAGTATACAAAAATACATGCTAGAACTAGTTCGCTCTAAATATCTTTGAAGGTAATGGATTACAAAGTGGCACAACTCGCTTCTTCATAATTATGCACTGAGTGAGCACCATCCACCGATGTACTCCCTTCACCTGAAATGTTTTTCCCATAAAGGGTGAGTCATGCCTAATAAAGTAAACTTCTAAAGAGGCTACTCCCCACCTAAGTGCACATGCAATGGTCATGTTCATAATTCATATTCACATTCAAAGTAAAAACATGCAATTTCTACTATGGAATCCTACTTTCCATGAAATGAGATAAGACTCAATCATGTACCTTGTACCCGAGTCCTTACCGAGTCCTACCACTCAATGCGATGTCAAAGTGTGATAAACCCACTGGTTTGTGGGATTATAGTCCCCAGTTGATCATTCAAGACAATTTCAAAATTTATTTGTTTTCAAACCAAAAGCTTTTGGATGTTACACCTCAATGATCATTTATATTCAAACCAAGTGTCTGTGGGTAGCACTTTGGGTCTCACCTAGGCTTCGCACTCTTCCCTACACTTCGACTCCGCATTCCACCGTCGACACGATATGTATAACAAAAAATACAGGGGCTTTCACCCAAGAGGGTATCTATCTCTACTTGCTATTACCCGACACATTTTCATTTTCATGTATACAACTGTGCGACTCTATTGGACATTGTCCCATTGTACCGAGCCCACCGAATCAAACACCAAACCCAGTGTTGATTATAACCATGCACTCACACCCATGTCACGCGAGCGTTCCCGCAGAAATGTGTACATGATACCATTGCATGCTATATCATACACATGCATAATGCACGCTACATTGGACACACTCCACACATCACTTACCAAAGTCACGGACAATCACATCACCCCAGATATGGCTTCCATACATCATTATTTCCTCATTCATGCTGGCTATATCATGCACGCATATATCAACAACATCAACAAACACATGTCATTCTCTATATTCAAGCAACGGCACACAATCAAGCCTGTAATGCCATTTGCACATAGAAATCCATCACATGTCAATACGCCAGAACATACATATCGACATCCAAACAAGTCACTATTATTAGCTTGTACTCGAATTCTAAGAGCCGGGCGGATCGGCCCCGCATTCACCAATTGACAACAACCTGCAAACAACACGAAAAGACGACTGGTGGTGATCCGTCGCCCTTCTCGATGTCAAAGTGCCAGTCTTTTCTCAAGCACTTAGAGTTTGCAATAGTAATCTCGCTTAGGAGTCCTTTCGTCCCTTTTGGGTGACTTGCTTCTCTTTATGGAGGAGGAAATAGGATCCGTCTTTTGGATAAGTGGGATGATTTCTTCCCTATAATGTTAGAAGTGCGGCCTTATTTCTGAAGGATGACTTATTCTTCTCTTTACGTAATCTACCTTCCCGAGTAGAACCGTGCTAAGAGACTTTCCTATTTTGTCCAAGGCGATCTTTGGTCATTCCTATGGTGAACTCACGCTTGTAAAGTGGAGAGCCTGGCTGGTAACTCTCGCTCTCGAGAGCTCAGCCGACGTGGGCATCAAGCGCCTTGAGCTAAACAAGGCGTCCGGGCTATGGGATACCCGAGCGCCCGGGCGGAGGATCGGTCGGGCGTTCCTGGGCCCACTGTGCCCGGGCCTTTCCTTTAAGGCTTCGGTCGGCCGCACACTGGCAGGCCGGGCCTCGGGGCCTGGGTAACACATTAGTCAAGCAATGACACTCCTGATCCTCGAGGCCAAGTGTGACATATACTATGCCCACAAAATCGTCCACAAAACGGCCCCGAGACAAGTCATAAACAGGCTATCAAACTAGCCATCCATAGGCCTCAATCATGCCCTAAATAGGTCTTGAAAACAGTCCCAAATTCAATCCCATAGTAGCACTAAATTCAGTCCTAATCAGTCCTAAAATCTGGACACAAACAAATAACAGGCTAAGCTATGGAAATCCCGGGAATGAAATGTGTGACGCCCAACCCTAAGACCCGGCGGGGGTGTCAAGCGAGGTGTCACACTCCTCAAAATCGGGACTCTTAACATTTTCTTCTTAGAGCCGACACTGCATTTCTGTTTTCATTCATATGCGCACTTCTCGTAATAAAAAAAATCTTTTACATATACATTATACATACCACCATAGTGGCATTCATTATATTCTATACACATATATTTCTGAGTCCCTTTACTTGTACTATTACAATTTCCTTTCACTATTACAAAACTTTACATATACTGCCCAATGAAAATCGAGATTGCGGGCATGAGCACCTATCTCCGAGATGGCTTATGCCGCTGATGTGGGATGTCCCATCCCCGGCCTTCGCATTCCACACCCGATTAACCCGCGCGCTGCTTTTACGCTGGCTGGGAAAACATATACATGGACGACCAATAACATTGATCATCGCAAGCTTATTCAAATGCTTTCATATGTCTTTTACCTGTTTCTAGTCTTTTTCATCTTTCAGTTCTATGACTTATTACATTCTATGTACTAGTACATATATCATTTCTTATCCTCTGCACTCCATATCATGCCTCCTTTCATGTAGTGGCTACACGCTACGTTATACTATCTTATTTCTTACATATTGTTTTATCATATATTTTCTTATACGATCTTGTATTGTCATATACTTGCATTTCAAGGCTTTCACTCTGACTATAGAATTGACATTCACGACAGATTCGAGAGGGAATCTCATCATGTTTGTCATTCAATAGCAATGTGATTTCATGTACTTGCATATTTTGTCATATACTTTCATTTCATCTTGTACTGTCATATTGTACTTCCCTATATTTTCATCTTGTACTTTTCATATACTATACTTTCCTATGATTTCTCATACATACCGCGGCTTTTCATATACTCCGTACTCTCTGCTTTTCATATACTTTATCTGTCATATACATTTCGTGTCATTGACACTTTATTTCTTGTACTTGTATATTTGTTTCATCACATACAAGAATGCTTATACTTCTCATATCATGTCATGTACTTTTTACTTTCGAATCATGTATTTACTTGTCATTTGTTTTATTTTATGCCTGCATAAACCTTAGAAGTGGATAAAGGAAACTATAAGGGCCCGGTGGCGTTTGTACCCACCAGCACAAATTGGTCTATAAGGCCCGATGCGCGCATTGCACGGCATAAATAATCATCTATAAGGGTCCGGGTTGTGAATGACCCACACTAAATAACTGGAACAAGACGCAGTACTTATTTTCCTAATAGCCGCCCATCTATCCCTCTGCACAAAGCTCCAAGTGTATAACTTAAATGCTTTATTCCATTTTTCGCACATATCTCATATTCCCGGTTTAATAAAGTGGTTGGTCCAAGACTCATATGCGATATTACTATGATTACTTTAATCTGAATTTGTTTCTCATATTTGTAGCTTCATATCACCTTATTCTCATATTTTCTTTAAGCAATACATGTGTATATCATTTCATATATATTCATTCTATATCGTATCTGCTCATGTTTCTTTACCTATTCATATTCCATCTATTCACTATATTCATATCATGTTCTATCATATATTCATCTCTTACATATTATATTAGCAACATTTGCATATAACCTATTGGATCATGGTTCTGTCATCTACTTAACATCTTACATCTTGTTAACTTCTATATCTTCATGTATTCTATCATACTATCATATCTTACTTAATTTTTATACCTCATACATTCCTATACTCAGACGTTTTTTTCGTTTTATCGATCTGCCCTATCTCCCATGCAAAGATGTAACGTAGAATCTTCCTTTGATAATTTGTGTTCTTTCTTATCTACTTTTTACATATCAAATCTACATATATTGCTATTTGCTCATATCTACATGTCCTTTCTACCACGTATTCCATTCAACTTTTTAACCAAGCGATTAGTACACTTGGTACAACAATTCAATTTTCAGACAAAATATGGGTACCAAATGCCATTAAATAGCATATGGTTAGATTCTAGATTCAATGAGCTTTCCATAGAGTCCAAGAATTCCCATAACGGAATCCTACCGAATGAGTTGGTGCAAGTTGGGCAAGCCATGAAGAAAATCAGCAACTTGCAGCATTCAGCAGCAACAGCAGCCACTGCTTTTAGTCATTTTCGGATGTAGTATAAACTCAATATGGTATCCCGCTATATGGTGGATTCGAGACTCAGCGGCTTTCCATGAGTCCAAGAACACCCAAAAGGACTTCTGATCTAAGAAGTTATGGCCGTCCGAAGTTGGAGGACACAATCAGAAAATCCGGTGCCCCGAACCAGCAGGGGCCTACTGTTTTCTGGCTGTCATTGTTTGACATAATCTGAGTTCGTTCGCATTAAGTTATATATAGGTGGGATTCTAGACTCAAAGGGCTTTCCATAGAGTCCAAGAACACCCAAAACTGACTTCGACGAAGAAGTTATGGCCGCCCGGAAGTCGAGTGACACAACCAGAAAATCTCGCTGTAAGGAACAGCGCACCTGGCTGCTGCACACCATGCGTACGCTCCACTTTGACATCGACCCTAAAGTATTGAATTTGATATATCTATTTCAAGGAGATATACTTCTATGAGTCTAGTTTACTCCAACGTCAATCACTGCTAATTCGATGAGGATTTATCTAAGTTATGACCAAAACAAAATATGGGTTTTCGGGTTAAATTCGACAAAGATTCTAAAACCCCTAATATTCCTTAATACAAATATTCTCATTCGGGCGAAAGACAATCAATCAACCCAAGCCCAAAAACACAACCAATTTAACATAAAACTAACAAACATTCATTATAATAAATGAGGTTCTTCTTAACCCACTTCTTCAATACGGTTTAGGATTTGATTTACTACATGTATTCTTAATCAATTGTAGTTCAGACAAATTCTATACTAATCAAAATCATTCTTACTTAGTTCTATACACCCTATATTTCTACCATATATATGCATCTATTCATTTATTCATATCATTTTACGTATTCCCTCACATGCCTTTATCTATTCATATACTTTCTATATTTCTATCATATTATTCATCTATTCATATCATATCATATATTCATATATATTCTTATTCTTTATCTAATTTATATCATTTATCACAAATTCTGACTCGCCCTCCGAAATCTGTAGTCCCAAAATTTTTAATATTCTACCCAAATTCGACTAAATCACCCTATTCTGCCTCTCGAAACAACATATGCCATTATATGGCTTTTTTATTCCAAGTAGGAAAATCTGATAATTCCTAGCGAGTTTGACTAACCCAAGATTTTGAGACTCCACGCTGTAGCCGCGATGCGCTGCGGGATCAATTTTGCCTCCCGTCCGATCACCCCTCGACCACGAAAAGCCGTAGATCCGAGAAAATATCACAAAAATTGTGGATTTCTCCCGACATTTACCAAAACTTTGAAAATCCCTTTGCTTTTGTAATCACCTACTTCAGAAATTTCGCCGTAGCAGGTTACCTTCTGCTTCAGCCTTTACAAATTCGATAGTCCGATTCGTATATCGAAGAGAAAAGAAAAAAAAGCAAAAAGAAAATATATTCTTCACTGGCCACTTCTCTCGCCCTTTCGTTGAGACAAATTTTGGTTTTCATTTTTTTATCCTTTATTTATTTATTTATTATTATTATTATTATTATTATTTTAAGTGGGACCCATATGTCCACTTTTCTTCACTTGTTCCTTGCTTTTAAATCAAATAAAGCATTTCTCGCCTTGCCACTCATTTGTCATAATTGAAATAAGATTTTTACATATTTACTATTTTTCGAGATTTTTCAACCTGCCGTGTTTCCACTCCCATACCCACGCCTCAGGAATTACAAATATCTCGATCGGTCTCTAATTTAACTAATTTGGTATTGTAGAGCTAGATTTACGAGACTACTTAACTGTATGTAGTATCGTTGGCCATCCCGAGATCAGAGAATTTTCTAGGCTTTTTCCAAAGTGGCAAATCACCGCTGCCATTTTTCATAAAAAGCGTCCCTTTCTAATCCATCACACTTAACTTTATTTTATACTCTAAACACGTTATAAACTGGTACAGATATTTTTGGGTGTTACAAAATGGACCATAACTTGAGTTGTAGAGGTCCAATTTGGGTGATTAAAAAGCTCAACACTGTACTTCACTTATGAAACTGTATACTTTATGGAGAACACCAGTCCAAATTCCCCTTTTTTTCCAATCCGAAAAATCACCCCAAACTGACAAAGCAGGTATGGTAAAGCCAGGCGTGCCCCTGTGGCAGTCCTAGAAAATGAACCATAACTTGAGCTATAAAGGTCCCATTTGGGTGATTCAAAATCCTAACATCAAGTTCACTTATGCAGCTACAACTTCCATGAAGGACACTAGTCCAAATTCTTTTTCTTTTTCAACCGAAAACCAAATTCCAAAATCTGTGACAATGTGTATGGTCAAAACAGAGTATCCATGGCACTCCGAAAAATGACCATAACTCGAGCTATAAAGGTCCATCATGGTGATTCAAAAGCCCACACAGCTTACGTGATGCAGCTATAACTCCATGGAGAACACTAGTCCAAATTCCCTCTTTTTTGCAATCGAAAATTAGTCCCAAAATCTAGATGTTTCATACCACAAATCAAGGTAGCATTCCCACGCCTCAAAATTTTTTCCAAACAACCCCTTAGGGCAAAAACACAACTAAATAGCTCTAGGCGTAAACCCAATCAAACAGCCTTTAGGGTAAAAAAAAAAAAAAAAACACAAATCCAACAAATTTCTTGTGAGTTTGTGCATGGAAACAAAAAGCAGTAGTTAATCCATACCTCTTTGAACAATAAACTCTAGGAAGTCTCGTGGCACTTCCCAAAACCCGAAACCTTTGATTTCCCCCAAACTCCGCTTAAATCCTAGCGAAATCTTGTGTTTCAATACCCACGCCCCCTCACGAAAGTAGATGAACTTCTCGCTCGGGCCCGACAAACTACTAAACCCGATCTCGTAGATCGTGAGTTATAGCTGGAGCCTCCCACTCTCCCCTCTTCTCCTCTCTCACTACCAAACAAAACAAAAAAAAATGAGTCTTCATCTCTTAACCTTTGTTTAACTTAATTCCAGGTGCTAGGATGAGTGGCCCACGCCGCGCCACGTGTCCACGCCCCCTCGGTCCTGGTCCTGTTTCTACCCCCAAAACCGCGATTTTGTCCCTGGCTTAAGTTCAATTTATTTTAAATGGATTTTTACATACTTCTTTTTCCACTTTCAAGATTTTTCTCAAAATCCCTGCTGGGTCCACCCGACACCCACTATTCCCCAAAACCGTAAAACTCCAATCATCTCTAATCTCGACTAAATTCATCCGAGTAACTAGATTTCCCTCGCAAAGACTAATCCAAATTAACCGAGGTCCATTTCACATTCCAAGATCTAGAAAAATTCCCAGTTTCCAACTCAGACTATTACAACAATTTACCGTTTTGCCATTTTTCAAAAAAATTCAAATTTACCCTGGTTTTACATTCTACCCCCTTAAAAGAATTTCCTCCCTGAAATTCACACACATAGACACATTCTAACTCACAAGCATATGAAACTGTCATTTAATACCAAATGACTAAAAGCATACCTTCATCCCTCAAATAGGAAAGGCATCAGCATGCACAAAGGTTCGCTCCCATGTTGCCTCCTCCACTCATCGGTCCTGCCACAACACTTCACTAGCCACACAGTCTTACCTATCCATTATACGCACTGGTCCCTCCTTGAAGGTCCCATCTGCATCAACCACAAGCTCTCCTCAAGATCTCACCTTAGTGCCAAAATCCCACTCACCGGAATTTGAGCCATACAACCGATGGCCTCTTTGTGCCAGTTTAAGGCGCACATCCAACTGGTCAGAACATAAATGCAGCGGAATTTAAAATTTTTATCCCTCAACCCACTAAGGATCACACATGCTTTCATAAAATCAAGGAAGGGTAAACTAAACTTACCTCTTTGTGATCGACTGGGTCAAGCCTTCAAAGTCTCAAGTGCCTTGGTTTATCTCTATCTTCAAAGGTGCCGCTTTCTCGAAAAAGTTTGCACCACCCTCTACAAGTATCCACACACGAACAAATAATGAACGATCTTGTTGAATGCTAGTTCAGGTTCGTCTTCTCAAGACGAAATTAAGGTCTCTCTGTTTTGGTTGTTCTTAGAGTAAAAGACGACCACACGAAAAATATATATGTCTCACATTTATATATATCTATATAAGTCTTGCTGTTTTAGTCAAAATCGACTTTATATTATTATATATTTAAACTCTTTAAATACAAAAATTTAAATCTCAAATCCTTTTAATTTATAAGGAAACGAATTTTATTTATATTATTATATATATTTAAAACTCTTTAAATAATAATACTTAAATTCAAATCCTTAATGATAAGGAACAAATTTGTTTATATTAATATATATTTAAAACTCCTCTTTTAAAAACTCCTTACGATTATTTCCTTATCCAATAAGAAATATAACAAATTAATTATTTGTTATAATTTCTAAATCACAAATTTAAACTTTCTCAAATTAAATTCAAATTTAAATAACAACTAATTAGTTATTTGTAATTTAAAAAATAATCTCATCATTTTAATTACTACAGAGAGTGAAAAGCCATAAATCAAGATATTCTGCTTTTACTGTGCGAATTCTATAGGTTCACCTTAACATTGACGTGAGAGCCTAAATCACATTTTTGATCCCACTGTGTGTCATAAGTGGCTCTAGCAAAGACATGACTACCCAAGTTAAATGAAAAGCTCATGATCCGAGACAAACTTTAATATAGCTAATGACATGCTGGTCTCATGATATCTTGATAATATAAGGTACGGCAACAACCCTTTGCAAATGTCTATCTGATTACTTCTGAACTCCAATTAGGTCGACAAACAAATGACATTGATTCCATCAATTCATTTGAGCACCCGCCATGCATTTCTCGGGCCTCAATTGTCGACCCGTAGATAATCTCTTATACAAGAGGGACAATTTCCATCTTTTAACGCTTTCATATCTCAATACATAATTCTTATTATGTTCAAGATAACCTTTAGTACTATCCGATAAAAGCATAAATCTTGATTATATCAAAACACAATATTCTTATGTTGAGAACTATAGCGATCTCCCCAGTCAAAGGATTTAATGACACAACTATTAGAGACATCTCGGCACTTTGATCCATGTATTAACTTCAAGATCTGCCCCATTCAATATTTGTTCTCAACAAATATATATAAATTTGATTTGTATCTCATACACATATTCATCCCATGAATAGTCAATAATCAACTTTATACTAATCTTAAATTATCATATTCCCATAACACAACTGACAGGGACATTTAATACTACTGGGCTATTATTCAAGGACATTATATATAATAAACATGCAAATCTCATCATAATAGCCAAATTCTCATAAATAGTCAAAATACTATGTTCATACAATAGGCCTAGAGCACTATTACTAATAATCTCCCACTTCAAGGCTAGGCCCATTCCTATCAATGTATCTAATACCTATGAACCCAGCATGACGATCTTCATGCTTGCTTGTGGTGTAGGCTTAGTAAATGGATCAGCAACATTGTCATCCGCGAACTCAGATATCTTAATGGCCACCTCTCTCAATGATTTAATGAGATGATAACGCCAAGAATGTGTTTATTCACGATGTGATCTAGGGTTCCTTTGCTTGTGCACAGCACCATTATTAAGTCACAATAAACATCAACAGATTTGTAATGCTAGGAACCACTTCAAGGTCGGCATGAATTTCGATCCAAACTCGGCTTCCTTTGCCAGATCGATGCTCTTCTTCGCAATGTATTCAAATTTCTTCGCTAGAATCAGTCGCTAAGCCATGAACTTTCCGCCTAATCGAATTCACCATATTTAAACAAAACACATATCCCGACAGGGATCGGAAATCATCCCGTCGACGGAAGCTTCTCAGATCTCAGGTAAACTACTTACAACCAAATCATCTTCCATCCGCTCATACACCAAGAACATCTTAGACCTTCTCGTATACTTAAGAATGCTCTTGGATACCGCCCGCTGGATTTCACCGACCGTGGATCGTATCTACCGTTATGCTTAAAGCATAAGATACATTCGTCTAGTGCACAACATGGCATTTCACATGATAGATCCTATCGTCGAGATAAGGAATCTTTACTCATCCGCTCTCTCGCTCATCTTTAGTGTTGTGACACCGAGAGATTTGCTAAGAGCAACATGAGACATGGGCAAAGTATCCTCTCGAATCTGCATACCGAACCGTCTCAAGCATTTCTTTGTCTATAAGCACTTTGACTTAGACCACCAGCTTCCTGGGGATCTATCTCTATAAATCTTTATCCCTAGGGATATGGCAGCTTCGCTCAAGTCTTTCATTGAGAAACACTTCCCAACCAAGACTTGACATTCTCGCGAAGGGTGTGGGATATCATTCCCAATGAGAAAAATGTCATCAACATATAAGACCAAAATACAATCATATCCCACTAATTTTATAAACAAACAAGGTGCTCATCTTTCTATTACAAATCCAAACCCTGACCGATTCATCAAAACGGTGATTCCAACTCTAAGAGGCTCGTCTCAAAACCACATAAATGGATCTTTGAAGCTTGCATACTTTTACCACTCTTAGGTTGTGATTAAACCCCAAGCTGTGTCATGTACACATCCTCAAGTAAGTTTCCATTAAGAAACGCTAGCTTAACATCCATTTTCCAAATCTCATAATCATGATATGCAAAGAATGGCAATAAGAATTCTCGATAGACTTTAAGCATAGCTACTGTGTGAAAAGTTTCATCATAGCTCATACTTATGAGTTTGTCGGAAAACCTTTTCGCGAACTAGCCTGCTCTCAGCATGCACTTTTAAGCCATCCATGCCTGTTTTCTTTTTAAACCCATTTGCAATCTCAATGGTCTTTGTACCTTCAGTGGGTCAATCAAGGTCCATACCGATTATCATATGGATTGAATTCTCACTTCATGGCTCTAACCATTTCCTCGTAGTGTCCAAATGATCCAAACATGTGCCTCGATAGGGTAAGGTCTATTTTGATCCACTAAATAATACACGCGATTTACTTCGCCACAAGAACTATATCTCTCGGCTCATGACGATCTCATCGACTAATGTGAAATTTTGTGCTATAGGAGGTGTGTCAACAATAGTTTGTTGACTATGAGTATCCAATGCAGTCTTCATCGTTATCTCAGGTTCTCTAACTTCTTCGAGTCAGACCTAATTCCGTTTCCACCTATTACTTTAGAAATAAATTCCCCCTTTCTAGAAAGACACCATTTTGAGCAACAAACACTTTGTTCTCTATGATTATAGAAGTAGTGTGCGTGTGCGTGTGTGGTGTGTGTGTATCCCTTAGTCTCCCTTTAGGATAACTTAACAAAAGACATTTATCGTACTTGCTCCAAATTATTTGAAACTTTAACGTTTTACATATTCAATAACCAAAATCTTGCTGAAAAGACAAACTCGCCTTTTACCACCCACATCCATATGGTGTCTTTTTCAACCGCTTGATGGAACCTCGGCTTTAGTGTGAACGCAGCTGGGCAGCCATGCATAACCCCAAAAGGTAAATGGAAGATCTTTGATCACTCATAGATCTAACCATATCTAATAAAGTTCGATTCCTCCTTCCTCAGACACACCTTCATTCCATTGTGGTGTTCCTGTGGGGGGAGTTAATTGCAAATGATTCCACAAGTTCTAAGATGGTCATCAAATTCTGGCTCAAATATTATCTCGCCACCCTGGATCGTATCAAGTGCCCTGATTGTCTCAAGCTAAGTTATTTTGTACTTCATTTTGAGAAAGATTTGAAACATTTCAAGCTCTGATCTCACTTATGTCTCATCAAGTAAGAGATAATCATACATCCCCTAAGTCACTAAGAAATGTAAATTCTGGCACTTGTAACCTCCCTAGCATCTGAACTTACCGGTCCAACATACATCCATGTATGATCCACAATTCATTGCCCTTCAATCGTGGTCCAATAAAGCGGGATCCTTGTCATCTCACCCACATAAGATTCACATGCATCATGATCTCAAAATCAAATGAATTCAAAAGTCCAACTTGATGGAGTTTTTGAGATGCTTCTCATTTATATGGCCAAGGCGACAATGCCAAAGATAGGTTGAATTTAAATCTTGGACTTAAATTTCTTGGTTATGTTATAGACATGAGAATTGTTGGATTTTTGAAGGTTCACTTAACATAAAGGCAAATCACGTAAATAGGCATTTGCATAGAACATGCTTTGAAAAATGGAGCAATTATTATTCTTAATAATAAAGAAAAACAATCATTATCCAAACAAGAAAGCGAAATAATATTCCACCTGTGTGAACATAACAATTGTCCAAAACAAAGCCCAGGCAAAGTAAGTTCATAACTTCCTACGACCCAAGCGGCGACTTGGCTCCGTATCGTCAACCGCCCTTCTTCAGTTGTCTAGTCCTTTTGAGCCCCTGCACATTTGTAAAAATGTGAGATCCACATCCAGTATCTAATACCCAGGAACTAGAAGGAGAAAAATTAATATGTATAACATAAATACCTAAAGAACTAGTCTCACTAGTCTTCTTCTTCTTCTTTAGATCTCCATCTGACTTGGAGTTTCTCTTCCAATGACCAGGTTCATTGCAAAAGAAACAAACACCCTCCTTTGGGGCTTTAGCCTTGGGTTCAGGTTTGGGTTTGGGTTGAGCATTGGACTTTCCTTTACTCTTGCCCTTGCCTTTGCCCTTGCCCTTGCCCTTGTTCTTGAAGCCCTTTCCCTTTTGAACCATCAAAACATGGCCAAGCTTGGATTTAATATTCTGCTCAGCGGTTTTAAGCAACGTATATAGCTCAGAGATAAATTTGTCCATTTCATTCATGTTATAGTTCATGACAAACTGGCCATAACTATCAGGAAGTGAATTCAGGATCAAATCAGTTGCCAACTCTTAACGATGGGAAATCGAGAAGCCTATCAAGGTGCTCGATATAGCCTTTCATTTTAGAACATGAGCACTAACTGAAGCACCTCGGCCATTTTGCAGAATCTGCGGTGCCTTGGTAGTCTCATACCTTTCTTGCCTTGCTTGTTGCTGGAACATTTCCTTAAGATTGAAGATCATATCATAAGCTTCCATATTTTCTAGATCCTACTGAGGTTGAACTCATGGTAGCTAGCATCAAGCATGCAACATCAATAGAGTCATTATGATGCTTCTCATAAGCATTCTTTTCAGCTCTAGGAACACTATCAGCTGGTTCTTCAGGGAGAGGTTCATCCAGGACATAAAGCTTCCTTTCTTGTTTGAGAACAATTCTCAAATTTCGAAACCAGTCAAGGAAGTTAGTCCCAGTAAGTTTATCAGTCTCGAGGGTGATCGCGGTGACATAGTAAATTGTTGTTGTTATTTGTATCTCTGATAGATGCAAAGGATTAAATAAGTATTTGATTATGAAAGATTCTCACTAAATTAACAACCCTCAAGAGAATAATCATATTTATTAATCCTGAGGCTAAGATCCATATTTTACTCAACTATAAGTCGGCTTTGGCATGACATGTAAAAATTAAGTTATTTAGGTAGGTAACTCTTACCAATTATCTCATTTACAACTCTTAGATATTTATGGGATTTTGACATCATATGTCGGCATGTTTAAAACCCATCTAATGCCATTAGGCCCAAAACCGTTTGATAACCTAATAAAGTTAAACCATTTTTAACATATCGTGCACCATTACTCATCTTGTCTCACTAATGTAACCTGTGTACTTCCTTTGGTAGAACCCACATTAAGGTGATAAAAGGTTTGACAAGTGTTTAAATATGGATGGCATGTTAACTTTAAATTTTATGTGAGGAATCTTGATTGATTTTAATTTTTAATTAATAGATCTCATCATACATCTAGTATCACATACTCATGTAACATCATACATAGCATCTCATACATGCATATAATAAATGTGTCACAGTATGGCCTTAATCTAGATTGATCTCCATAGCTTCAATGAAGATCAGTCATTCCTAGGTAGTAATAAGTAGCTCTATGATGTCGATTTGACCACCAACTTCAGCATAGACACCCTGGCTCCTCCCATCATCATGGTTGGATTGCATGACTTCAAATGGCTTGCATTGTCTCTTGTTTTATTACAACAATTAAATAAATACTACTAATAGTAAAATAAAATTACAATAAAACAAAAACGGCATGCAAGCCGTATTTAATAATTACAACCCTTGTAAAAACAATAATAATAATCTGCCAAACACATTGGTCTAAAAGGCCATACTATGCACCATGTGAAGCAACACAACATGCAAAATATATCATGTTATCATATAGCATAAACAATTTGCATTAAAAGAAATAAATTATAATAGGCGTGTGTTTAAAACCAATTAAATTCATAAGGCGCTACGCTGAGCTATTACGGCAGTTCCGCTAGCCGGTTAGCGGATGGGGTCGAGGGGGGCCGCCCTCGCAGATCAGGGCGCCACAAAACCCTATTTTTTTCTTTCGAAACATTAGAGTTTAGTTCAAAAATTAAATTTATTGAAGTCTCATCAATAAATTTTGAATAAGTGAAAGACATCAAAATCTCATTAAAACAACATATTATGTAATCTCATTACACATAGGGGCTTATTTACTTCCATAAACAATCAGTGATAAATGGGAATTGATATATGAATTCGATCCATGTATTAATCGTTAAGACACATCGGAATCATATAACATGCTATTAAACTCTTTAATGGCAATATCCCATTCAGTTCTTAATCATATTAACGAATCCCCTTTTAGGTTTGGACTCAATCCAATTAATACCTTAACAAAACCTAATAACTATGTTCGCACAAACAATATCACATATATTCAAAAACGCCAAATCATGCCAGAATCATATACATCACATACATATGATCAAACATGGCATTATCGATTTTATGAAAACCTGAAGTGGCTGCGATACCCTTTGTTGGGTTTCTTGAGACGGGAATATCAATACGGTTGGAACATAAATGCGTGAGATTTAAAATTTTATCCCTCAACCCACTAAGAATCACATCGTTCGCCAAAAATCGAAGGAATGAGTAGAAACTTACCTCTTGCCGTCGATTCGTCAAACCTTCAAAGTGCGTCTTAGTTTATTCGGATCTTCAAAGGTCTTCCTTTACGGCGACCACCCTCTACAAGTATCACACAGGCAAATAATGACGATCTGTTGAATGCTAGTTCGAGTTCATTAGCTATAAAAACGAAATTAGGGTCTCTCTGGTTTGGTTGTTCTTAGAGTAAAAAACGACCACACGAAAAATATATATGTCTCACATTTATATATATCTATATAAGTCTTCTAGGGTTTAAATTAAAATCATTTTATATTATTATATATTTAACCTCATAAATAATAACAATTTAAATTCAAATCATACTCCGGATAAAGGAAACAAATTTATATTATTATATATTTAAAAATTCTTTTTAAATAATAAAAATTTAAATTCAAATCCTTATCGAGATAAGAGCTTAGTATTTACATTAATATATATTTAAAACTCTTTTAAATAATAACTTAATTTAAATTCAAATCCTTATGAGATAAGGAAACGAATTTGCCTTGTATATATATTTAAAACTCTTTAAATAATAACAATTTAAATTCAAATCCTTATCGAGATAAGGAAGCTTGAATTTATTTATATTAATATATATTTAAAACTCCTTTTAAAGCCCTTCTGATTATTTCCTTATCCAATAAGAAAATATAACAAATTAATTATTTGTTATAATTTAAATCTGAAATTTAAACTTTCTCAAAATTAAATTCGAATTTAAATAACAACTAATTATTTGTAATTTAAATAATCTCATCGTTTAAGAATTACTACAGTGTGTATAGATTGTGTCATTTCTTGTGTGGGCCACATGGGTTCAATTAACGTGGCAGTAGGCACAAATCATTTTGATCTACGAGAGTCGCAAGTGGCTCAGCGAGCATTATGGCTAAAGGGTTAAATGGCTCGTGATCCAAGACAACCTTAATATAGCTAATGACATAATCCTTTTGTCTCATGATATCTTGATAGAATATAAGGCATGGGCAAGTCAACCTTATATCGTTCTATCTTTGATTACTGAAACCCGGTGGGCGACTAAACAATGACAATGATCTCCGTCAATTCATTTGAGCACGACCATGCATTTCAGTCTCAATTGTCGGGGACTTAGAGATATTTCTCTTATAATAAGAGGGGACAAATTCCGTCTTAATCGCTCATATCTGTCTGTAATTCTTATTATGTTCAGTATAACTGTATAGTCATCAGATTAAAGACAACGTTTGATTATATCAAAACCTGATATTCCTTATGTTGAGAACTATAGCGATCTCGAGGTCAAAGGATTTAATGACCTTACAACTATTAGAGATTAACTTATGACTTTGATCATGTATTAATCTCAAGGCAGATTACGTCGATATTTGTTCTCCATGAATATATATAAATTTGATTTATCTCATACATATTCATCCCATGAATATCAAGTAAACTTTATACTAATCTTAATTCATTGTTATTCCCGTAACAATAACCGATTAAGGACATTTAGAATAATTAATAATATTATTCAAGGACATTATATATAATAAACATGCAAATCATCATAATAATAAATTCTCATAAATAGTCAAAATACCATGTCCATACAATAGGCCTAGAGCACTATTACTAACACTCTTAACGTTTAGAGAACAATCTTCAAATGATCTTCATGCTCCTTCTCAGACTTGGAGTAGATCAAGATGTCGTCAACAAAGACCACAACAAACCGATCTAAGTAGGGTTGGAACACCCTATGCATGAGATCCATGAATGTCATTTGGGCATTTACATCAATCAGAATGGCATCCTTTACATGAACTCGAAATGTCCATACCACGTCCGAAAAGCCATCATAGGGATATCTGCCTCCCTAACCCTCAACTGATGGTAACCGATGTGGAGATTTATCTTGGAATACACTTGAGCCCCTCTCAATTGATCAAACAAATCATCAATCCTCGACAAAGGGTACCTATTCTTGATAGTAACCCTATTCAACTGCCGATAATCTATGCAAAGCCAAAGGATCTTGTCCTTCTTCTTGGCAAACAACCTTTGGAGCGCCTCGGTGAAGTGCTCGATCTAATAAAGCCCCTGTCCAACAATTCTTGTAACTGGACCTTGAGTTCTTGCAACTCAGCAGGAGCCATTTTATGCAGGGTCATAGAAATAGGCGATGTACCAGGGTGTAACTCAATAGTGAATTCTACATCCTTTTGCAGAGGTAATCCTGGTAGTTAATCCGGAAAAACATCCTCATACTCGCAAACCACCCGAGGTAGACCCAACTTCTGTCTAGCCTCGTCCTCTAGGGTAAGGCTTGCTAGGCAACCCATCAACTGCCCATTCCATCTACAATCGTACACGGCTTGGGGTAAAACATCATGCTTATCCCCCTGAAACATAACACAAACATTATTCTATGTGTAGGTGGTAGCCTCTCGATCCTGATCAATAGCGACTCGTGTGCCGTCAAGCCGGTCCATCGGGATGACATCAAACTCAAACATGCCCATGACCCTTAGGTCCACGGTGGGTACGATCACGGTGCTAACTCACAATCCCGACATATCTTATCAATACTCACCCTAGTTCCTAGGGGAGAACTCACATATATCGACTTTTCCAAGGTTTCAACCTCTAAGCCCAAACCTTTCACTTAACTTTAACACCTGCCTCTCCGATGTTCAATGCATCGTCCACCTCCCTCTCAATGGCCATAGCTATCTTGACTATCAAGTTTGTGTCTTGTTGGAGGAGTCCCATAATTTTACCTCAGATGGACATCTTCAGACCATCCCCAGACTTTCTCACTTTGGCCATGTCTGTGGCCACATAATCATCAACGAAACGGGCTAATTTAATGGACCTAGCCATGTATTTGAGCATTGTCATCGTTCCTTGTTTCAGTTCTAGGAACTCCCGAGCTTTTGCATGTCAAGCAGGCACAGGGAAATACTTGCCCATGAAGATCTCACGGAACTGTTCCCATGTCATTGCCTTCAAGTTCCTTGAGGCTTTAACCTAATCACACCATACTAGGGATTTACCATCTAGCTGGAATGCGGCTAGACATTCTCTCCTTGTATAACTAGTAGTGCATGTACCCAATGTTATTAGACCTCGACCTCTGAACTTTTCCGTTCGCTCTTTTTCCGAACCCCTAAGGTTATGTTTTCTAACCCTAGTGTTCATCTTTTCCTATATACATTCTACCATGTATATAATTCACGCAATATGAAACACAAAATCACGCAGTACAAAACATGAAATACACAATGAATGCAATGGTCTAAACCCATGCTAAATCGAGTCTGAGTAATTGCGTACCTCATTTTTAATATAATTTGTGAAATTGGTATTAGATCTATTAGACACCAGTGGACAATCATAAACCTAGGCCTTGTACCATAGCTGCATGTCTTAGACCCATGCCTGCCTTAGGTGTTCTTATGCCTAGCTCACGATGCCAAGTTGTGACAACGGTATCGGATGCACCATAAATGTCTTTGGGTCGATGCCCTCGGCCCAGCCCAGGTACTTGTATCACGCAGGCACACGATCTCTAGTTTGTGATGCCCCAGGCTTCGGATCAGTTGACCAACAGTCAACCCGTAAAAAACTTATGGATGTTGGGTAACTCAATACCACCTTTGTTTTGTCCCTTTAAGGACCCATAATTTAACAAAGATGGGACCATAATCTCCTTTGTACGGGAGCTCTACCAAGAAATACAGCCTGTAGGATATCTGATCACACTGACCCTTCGGGGCCAATGCTCTTATGATATTTGCGGGGTCCATTTATGAGTAAAAGTGGCCCTAGCAAGGGTCCATTTATCCATACTAAAAAATATACAGGAAGCTATGTTACCATGGTACTTAAGAGTTTAATTACAACGCTCTTACTCTGAAAAATACATCTTTAGAACTAGTTCGTTCCAAACATCTTTACAAAAATGATTACAAAGCCACAACTCGGCTTTCTTCACAATTGTTGTAACGCCCCTTCCCCCAACCGCATCAAGTGAGGGGATGCCACACAGGACATGGACTTCTTAACCTGATTTTTTGACATTAGTGGACCCATTCCAATCATAAATTCATAATGACATAAAACTTGTAATACTACCACCGTAGTGGTATTTAAAAGTTCTTGTACATAAATTCCCGAGTCCCATTTATTTGTACTTACAAAATTCCACTATCACAAAATTTTACATTTACATTTCAAAAACAAGATAAAAAACCTACATATGGTGGACTCCTAATATTGTGTTGGCCTTGTAAGTGCGGGATGTCTCTAGCGACCTGCCGGTACCTACCACAGATGAAACACCCGTGCTAAGCTTATAGCTTAGTGGGAAAACAGATACCATATATGGCCACATGCAGTGGTCCTCAATTATAGTATCCATATAACATAATTTGCATATCATAATACTCAATCTCCCGTAGAAGTACATAACAGAAATCTTGTACAGAGGGTACCTGTAACACATATTTCATAAGCACTTGCATGCATTTGTTATTCATTATTATTTATTTATATATTTTTATTTTTATAGCGAAGCCTTATCCTACGTCGCCGTGAAAATGGATAGCGAGCGAACCAATAAGCACCCGTAGGTACATCACTGTACAAGATAGTGATAACAGAGCAGAGTATGACCCAAACGGGGCCCAAGTAATGACCCCGAGCATGGCTGCAAGGCGGTGAAGTTGCAGCGTCGAGAGATCCTATGGGCATGCCTATCTATCCACTACCCGGACATAAGCAGACATTCAGTTATTTATGTTTCTAGATTAGTCATACCAGTATCCTTAACATAGGTTCTTTCACATATTTATCATGATTGTTTTAATGGACTTGCACTAATTCATGTAACATTAATGCCTTAATTCACATCAGGCATCATCCCCAGAAGGTTAAACGAATTCTACATTATAAACAGTGCTGAATAGTATGACAAGTCCCAAGTCCATTTTCAACTACAATTTTAACCTAAGAAACGAGGTTTTTAGACAAAGCGATCTCCTTACAAAATGTTCACCTATGTCTTAAGTTCCAGGTTATGAATCAAGTCATTTAGACCTTTAAATTGAGGAGGTATGACCCTAGCTTATTTCGAACTACTCCTAGATAGTTTCCGAGGAGCCGAGAATCATAAATTGTGTCTTACATTTGAAAATTTTCTGAGAGAATGATAGAGACATAATTTGACCATACTTTCTTCATGAAAGTTGTTCTCCAAATGTCTAGTTTGTACAGAAATTTGAATCACATCATTTGATCAGTATAGCTCAAGATATGGTGCAAACAACAGGTACTACTCCCGTAGATGGGACAAAATTCGTATTTTTCTGTAAAACTCTTTTTCAAGGTTCTTAGAGTAGGATTTACATCTTGGTCTCTTCTATAAATTTGTAGTTATGGTTGTTAGGTTTCCTCTCCAACTAGAATCATCCAAATTGGAGGTCCATAGGCCAAGTTATGGCCAACACAAAAACACAGGTTTTAAGGAAATTTGGGCAACACTTCCCCTAAAATACCTACATGTCTCTTTACACAATTTTTTGTCCTTATCAAAGTACAATTCCAACCCAAACCAAAATAAGATCAAAGCCAACTTTAAACCCAACTAAAACCAGCAAAGCAAAACAAGGGGAAGGTGGATAGTTTCCTAACCTTGATTTTCTTGAAACTTCGACAAGCTTTCTTTTTTCGCCATTTCTTCTTAACATAGACAATTAGAACTCCAAGAGATGAAGAGAAACAAACCAAAAGTTGACTCTTCTTCTCTTCCTCAAACCCATAGCCCTAACTCTCATTTAGCCAAAAATGAGAAATCTTCAATTCTAAGACAAGTTTGTTGTCTTAAGGGATTTTGGTTCAATTTTCCTTTTTTTGCATTTTAGTCCTCTATGTTTATTTCATTTGCAAATCACTTATCATTATTCCACCATAACATATAATCTTCTATCTTAATGTCCTTTGAGTCCTTAATTTTACTATTTACAATTATCTTTTAGACTTCTTTAAAAATCCCGGTTATGTCCTTTTTCACATTTAGTACTTAAATTTTCAAAAAAAATATGAATTTAACTTTTATTATACCCTACACATGTCATAAAACTAATAGGGCATGGTGGGGTGTTACAGTGCGACCTCAGTGAGCTCAGGTCACAGTGCCTCCACAGCAGGGAAATGTTTTTCCCGTAAGGATAGGTCACGCGAGTAGAGTAAGCTAAGAGGCTACTCCCCACCTAAGTGCATGCAATGGCATGTTCAAAATTCTATTCATTCACATTCCAAGTAATAACATGCAATTTCTATTATGGAATCTTACATGTACACCCAAGTCATACGACTCCCTACCACTCGATACGATATCAAGTGTGATAAAACCCATCATTTTGTGTGGATTATATCAATGATCATTTCTGACAAAATTCATTTGTTTTCAAACCAAAAGCTTTTTTGATGTTACATCTCAATGATCATTTATATTCAAAACCATGTGTCTTTTTGTGGGTAGCGAATTTTTGGAGTCTCACTGCAAGCTTCGCACGCCTTCCTACACTTTCACGGGCTTTCACCTTTTGACACATATGTATAACCAAAAATACCAGGGCTTTTACCCGATGGGGTATCTATCTCTGCTTGCTATTACCCGACACATATTTTCATTTTCATGCATACAACCGTGCGACTCTGTTGAACGTTGTCCCACCGTACTGAGCCCACCCAATCAAACACCAAACCCAGTGTTGATTATAACCATGCATTCACACCCATGTCATGCGATGTTCCCGAGCATAAATGCAATGCGATGCGCCATTACGATATATCATGCACATGCATAATAGAACGCTACATGAACTACACAATTTCACACCGCTTACCCGATGTCATGGACAATCACATCACCTGCATATGACTTCTATACATCATTTCATTCATGTCAATATATCATGCACACATATATCAACATCAACATACAACATGTCATTCTATATTCAAGCAACAACACACATACAATCAAGCCATGTAATGGCCATTTGCACATAGAGATCCATCACATGTCAATACGCTAGAACACACATACTAACATCCAAACAAGTCACTACTTAGTCAAGCAATGACACTCTTGATCCTCGAAGCCAAGTGTGACATACACTATGCCCACAAAACCGTCCACAAAATAGCCATGAGACAAGCCATAAAAGGCTAGCAAACCAGCCATCCATAGGCATCAATCATGCCCTAAACAGGACATGAAAACACTCCCAGGAATTCATTTTATGGTAATCTTTGGTCGAGTCTATCCAATCCACAAATGCGGACACAAACAAATAACAACTAAGTTGTGGCAATCCCGGGGGAATAAGAATGGACCATAATTTGAGCTGTAGAGGTCTAATTTAGGTGATTCAAAGTCTAACATAAAGTTCACTAATGCAGCTACAATTTCCATGAACTAGTCCAAATTCCCTCTTTTTCCCAACCGAAAATCAGTCCCAAAATCTGGACAGTATATAGGATCAAAACAGGGTAGTCTGTGGCAGTCCCGGAAAATGGACTATAACGGGAGCTATAGAGGTCCAATTTTGGTGATTCAAAAGCCTAACATCAAGTTTACTTATGCATCTACAATTTCTATGAAGGACACTAGTCCAAATTCCATCTTTTTCCCAACGGAATATTAGTCCCAAAATCTAAACAATGTGTATGGTCAAAACATGGCAGCCTATGGCATTCCCAGAAAATGGACCATAACTTGAGCTATAGAGGTCAATTGATTGATTCAAAGCACATCAAGTTTACAGATGCCTTCTGCTTCCATAAATAACGCAATACAAATTCCCTCTTTTTCTCAATCGAAAATCAGTCCCAAAATAACTGCGATTGTGTATGGTGAATAGAGTAGGACTAAGCAGTCTGAAAATGGACCATAACTAAAGCTATAGAAGTCCAATTTGGGTGATTCAAAAACCTAACATTATGACGCCCCAACCCGGCACCCGATGGGGTGTCCAAGCGAGTCTGCCGTGGTAGGACTTTTTAACCTTTTCTTTCGAGGCGACACACATCCACTTTGTTTTTCTCATTCATATGCACAATTACTGTAATAACAAAAAAATAATTCTTTTACATATACATTATACATACCACCATATTGGGATTCATTATATTCTATACATATACTAGAGTCCCTTTACTTGTACTATTACAATTTCACTATTACAAAACTATACATATAAAATCAGAGATTGCGAAACAGTGCGATGAGCACCTATCTCTGAGTTGGCTTGGTCTTCTGATGTGAGATGTCCTGTCCTCTATCCTTGTCTTCTGCCTCTGTACCTACACGGATTAAAAACCCGTGCTAAGCTTTATGCTTAGTGGGAAAACATATACATGGACGACTAATAACATTGATCGTCGCAAGCTTAATCGAATACATTCTTATACCCATACAGATCATATACTTATGGCTTCTAACACTCATCATCTTGTTTAATGCCTTTCATGTGGTTCAAAACATGTGCATATATCATATCCTTCCTTATCTATCACATATACTTTGCCTATTTCTTGTCATTTGCTTATATTGTATACTTGATCTATTCATGTGTTCTTGTATCATGTTCTTTGCAAGTTTCCTACTTTCATGTTCGTTCCTTTATGATAGGTATCTCTTGTGCATGTATCATATACTTTCATATCTCAAATACTTTCATATAACCTATCTTATACTGTCCGATACTTTTATCTACATTCTTATACTTTTCATATACGGTACTTTTGTATGTTTTCATCTATCTTTCACCTGTTTATAGTCTTTTTCATCTTTCAGTTCTATGACTTATTACATTCTATGTACAATTACATATATCATTTCTTATCCTGTACCTATATCATGTCTCCTTTCATGTAGTGGCTACACGCCCATGCTATACTATTCATTTATTACATATTGTTTTATCATATATTTTCTTATACGATCTTATATTGTCATATACTTTACATTTGCGTTTCCTCGACTATAGAATTGACATTCCACAGCCAATTCGAGAGGGAATCTCATCATATTTGTCATTCCCTATATTTTCATCTTGTACTTTTCATATACTATAATTTCCTATGATTTTCATATACTGTGTTTTTCATATACTGTACTTTCATATTATCTGTCGTATACATTTCGTGTCATTGACACTTTATTTCTTGTACTTATATATTGGTCATATACTTTTCTCTTTCATATACTGTACTTGTTCATATACTTTTCATGTATTGTACTTTATACTTTCCATATATTGTCATATACAATTCTTTGTCATTTTCATATACTTTCATGTACTATGTACTTTTCATATACTGTCATATTTCATATACTGTCATCTTGTACTTTACTTCTTGTTCTTGTAACTGTATACTATCATCGCATAGCAGTGCTATGCTTCTCATATCATGTCATATATTCTATACATTTCATTTGCATATACTTGTCATTTCTTTTAGGTTTCGTAATACGCAAATACCTTAAAAGCGGATACGGAAATAATGTATGTACCCAGGTACTATCATTATGCGAATAGTGATCTGCATCGTATATACCGAAGAGTATCATCCTTTGTCTGAGACAGTGACCTATGCCATGTAATATGTGACCAAAACGGGGCCGTATAATGATCCAAACGGGATCTATGTCATCGACCCAAATGGGGCCTCGATATCTTTATCAAGCCCCATCTTTGTAGCGTGTCCCCTATAGGCATGCCTATCTATCCCTCTCTGGGGTTAAGCGGACAATCATTATGTATTTTATGTTATTTTATATCTCATATTCTAGAATAATTATTGTTATTCGGTGATCATATACGATATTACTATGATTACTATCTACGAATTGGATTCTGCGTATTTGTAGCTTCATATCGCTATTCTCATATTTCTTTGCTTTACAATACATGTATATCATTTCATATATGTCTATTCTATATACGCATTTCGTTCATGTTTTGGCTATTCATATTCCATCTATTCACTCTTGTATTCTATATCATGTTCTATCATATATTCATCGCATATATTGGCATATAACATTGCTAACCTATCGGATCATATCTCTGTCATACACTTATAACATCTTATATCTTGTTGCTTATATCTTCATGTACTCTATTCGAGACTATCGTATCTTTGCATTTTCATATATCTTTTAACTTCAATTTACGTATTCATAATTCGCACACCATACATGTAACTATTTCCTATCATTTGTGCATTTCTAGCATGTGTTTGTCTAATCTCGTATGCTTCCTAATCTCATGTAGTTCTATCACATATTCATTTCATATATTCCTATATTCATATCATTCATCTATTCATATCATCTCATATATTCATATATATATTCTTATTCTTTATCTAATTTATATCCTTCAATACAGTTCGGGACTGCCCGGAATCCAGTCCCAAAAATTCCAATATTCAGTCCCAAAATTTTGGGACTAAATCACACGGCCTATTCCGGCCCCGAAACAATCTATGCCATTATATGGCTTTTTATTCCAAGTAGGGAAAATTTCATACCTCATAGAGTTTGACTAAACTCCAAGATTTTAGTCTCTGCGCGTAGGCTGCGATCGCGTGGATCCAGCTTTGTCTCTTTGCTCAGACCAGATACGTGAGTCGGAAGGCGTAGATGCGAAAATACACCAAAAATTAGGATTTTCCGAATATTTAATTAAATCTCCTTAAAATCCCTTGTTTTAATTGTTATTCGCCTTGGCCATACGTCAGTAGAGCACTTTTTGTTCTTGGTCCGACGAAATCTGACGATCTGATTTCCATATATCGAAGAGAGAAGCGAGAGAAAATAAAAAATAAAAAAAAGAACAAACGCTCGGCCCTGCTGAAAAACAATCTGCTCCTCTCCTTATATATATATATATATATATATATATATATATATATATATATATATATATATATATATATATATATATATATCTCTATAATCTTAAATTAGAAATTATGTTCCTCTTGTCCCTTCCGGTCGAATTAATTTCAGAAATAAAATTATTTCGTCATAGTTTCAATTTTATTTATCCTAATTTAATATTCTTTAAATATTTACCATTTTTCGAGATTTTTCTAAAATCCCGTTTTCAAGTTTCACTCTACACCCGTCGCCTAGAAATTCGTAAAATATTCCGATTGTCTTAGAATTCAACGAAACTTTTCTGGTTCGCTAGATTTGTGAGCGAATTTAACGACAAATTAGTTTAGATCATCAGAAGTCTAGAGAATTTCAGTTTTTCAAAGTGGCAAAATTACTAGTTTTGCCATTTCTCCTAAAAATGTCATTTTTCAAGCAGATACAATTTAACTTATTTTATCACCAGCGTATTATAAAATTGTTATGGTATATTTGAAGTTCCTGAACATCAAGTTCACAATTGCAACTACAATTTCCATGTAGGACACTAGCCTAAATTTCCTATTTTTCCAATCGAAAATCAGTCCCAAAATCTGGACGTTTCATAGGGCCAAATCAGGGCAACATTCCCACATCCCAAATTTTTTTTCAAACAACCCTTAGAGCAGAAAATAAACGAAAGTAGGAAGAATCTCTACATCTTAGAGCATAGAAGAATCTCTACATCTTAGAGCATAGAAGAAACTCTAGGAAGTCCCGTGGACACTTCCTAAACCCGAAACCTTTGATTTTTTTAACTCCTTGCTTAAATCCTCGGTGAAATCCTGTGTTTTCGGTACCCACGCGTAGCCCTAGTCTAGTAGATGAACTTTGTAACATCCCGAAATATACCCTAGCAGTTTTCGGACTTGTTTAGGGTATATTATAAGCCTAAATAAATTTTGGGAAATGCGAGAGACCCGAATTAATTCGAGAGTCAAGGGTAAAGTGGTAATTTACCCTTGAGGACAAAGGTAATAAAGCCAAAGGATGGGATGCCAAAATAGAAATTTAATAAGTTATATGCCAAATGGCATTAAATCCATAAGTTATATGCCATTATGGAAATAGAAAGATGGAATTGAAATTGGAATGAATGGAAGGGTTTAAATGCAAAATGAAAGTTAAAGTCAAAAAAATGGGTTTTATTTGGAGGGCCAAACATGGCCTTAAAAATCCATGTTTTAAAGACCAAGTGGTCTCATTTGAGGGAGAACCCGTAGAGAGAGAGAGGGAAGAGCAAAGAAGAGAAGAAGAGGAAGAGGAAGAAGATGGAGAAGCCAAGGTATGGATGCTTTGATTTTGGTTTGGAACTATATGGTTTTGTATGGATTTCTTGTTTAGATATATGTTGTGGATTGTGGGTTGTAGGAAACCTAACCCTAGAATGAATTATGTATGGAAACCCCTTTGTTTCTCTAGGGTTTTGCTATGAGAGGACCTAGAGTTCCCATTACTTGTGTGTTTGGGTTCTAAGGGTTATGTAAAGTATGAACTTGATTGTTATTGTTCTAGGTTTTGAAAGGGATCCTAGATTTCTTGAAGTTGGGTTGCCCTAGGCTTGGTATAAGAGGTGAATATAAACCATGTTTGAGTTTAATAGAGTGCATAAGATAAGTATTGAAAGAGGAAATTGAGTAGAAAAGAGTTTACAAGAGACATATGGAGTGGTCTTGAAGTGTAGATGAAGTATAGAGTTGATTGGGGTTGAAACATATGAAAAAAAGGGAGAAAATACACATTCTGGGCACTTTTCGGAGAGTTCTACCGGTACAAGTTAAGGTTCTACCGGTACAACTTTGATTCTGGTCATTTTTGGCCAAGTTCTACCGGTACAAGTTAAGGTTCTACCGGTACAACTTGTTCTGGTTTTCCTGTTCTGACCAGTTTTCGTATTTTGGCCATAACTTGCTCATTTCTTATCCGATTTGAGTGATTCAAGTGGACACTTAAAATAGACTTCAAGGAGAACCAAACTTAAAGAGAAAGTATTGTCAAATTCTGATTCTAAGTGGTCAAAAAATTCACTCAAGTGAGATATGTGCAAGCCCATTTCCTGCATCAGTTAATCATAGAGGTAATTAAGTTGTTTTAGGACGTGGCAGTTCAGTGCTCTGAATTGGGTGATTCCAGTTGGAATAGAACCCTTAGCACCTTAGATTTAAATGATTATAAGGACATAGGGTCAAAATATGAAGTTAAGATACCGGAAAAATTAGTAATACAAACTGTCACTAGAAAAATCGGTAAAATGACTAGTTGGCATGAAAATGCCATAACTTTAGTTTGGATGATCCGATTGGATTCCAATTCCTAAGTAAACTAGATTCATAAAGGAATGAGAATATATGAATGAGGTGTGATCTCATAGACATCATACTTCACTTAAGTATATATGAGAAGTGCTATATGTAATAGCCTTGAAACAAGAAAATATAGAAAATGCAAATATGTATAGATATGTTCATAAAACATGAATATGATAGGTATAAGTCAAATGATATGAATATGATATGAATATAGGATATGTCATAAGATATAATAGTCTAAAGTACACAAACGATAGGCACATATGAATATAAGAGTAAATGATATGAATATATGATAGTTATGCAGGAAATGAATAAGATGGGACATGCTACAAGGAACACATGATGAAATACGTAAATGCTAGAACTGATAGAGATAAGTAAAGATGACAAAGCATAAGAGTAAGTATATGTACATGAATGATAGGCATAGTAAAGACATGACAGAGTAAGTAATATGGAAAAGTATATGAATATAAGCGTATACGATATGAATATATGAATAAGAGCATACATGATAGAAATATAGAAAGTATATGAATAGATGAAGACATGACGAGAATAAGTAAAATGATATAAAGAATATGAATATAGAAAACTATATATGAATATATGAATATGAAGTATAGATGCATTCATGATATATGATAGACAAAACAAAATTGATAGAAAAGACTCATGATTTATTATGTAATATGAGATATATGAGAACTATCTGAGTAAAAAGTAAAGATGATATATGCATAAGCAAATATGATAACAATGATTATTCATCCTTATGAGATATGTCTCAATCATAATGAAGATTTGATTATGCCTTAGAACCTGGTAGAGAGGGATAGATAGGCATGCCTATAGGGGAGAGAATCTGATTCTTTATGACATATTCATAAACGAATGTGAGGCCCGTTTGGGTCGATGATATAGATCCGTTTGGATCGGTGTACGCGGGAATCACCACAATGAAGCGAAGATCAACGCACCGTGTTGATAGTACGCCAGTGCAAATAGCATTTGACATAGGTCAGCGTACGTGGTGATGATACCTTCAATTAACCGGCGAGATCAACGCCTCGTGCGGTGATGTTTTAGCCGAGTGTAGTGGCATATGACATGATCCGCGTCTGACCAGTTATGATACCTTCGGGTGTGCAGAGCGGAGATCCGCGCCTGTCTGATGATAGTACGCTAATTTACACATAGTTTCCCGAATCAAAGCTACAAAATTATTTGCGAGACAGCAAGAGCAAAAAGAAATGATATGTATAGAAGATATGATGACCTGATATGAGAAACGCCATGCGCTATCTGATAGAGAGAGTCTGAACAATTACAAGAACCGTGAGTACGGTATAAATTGATATGAAAATAAGTATATGAACACAAGAAAAGTAATAAAAGTATACAAAGCACAAAGAATATAGGATTAGATAGAATAAGAAAGTACAAATGTATATGAAGTATAGGGAATGAGTACGGGATAGCAGGATATGAAAGAATCTGAGATGAACACCTATAATAGGAAAGTATACAATAGTACAAGTATGAAAGTGAAGAATGCGATAAATCATAGAACGAAGATGAAAAAGACATAAGACTAGAGAGACATGCTATGTAACTTGACAAAAGAATAGGAACATTGAAAAGACATATAACAAGTGAAAGATAGACACGAGGACAAGTATAAGAATATGTAAGTACTCAAATGGGAATACAGAAAGTATAAATAAAGGAGATGCTAAAGACATAGAACATGTAATAGAAAAGATTGACATACAACCAAGGAATATCAGATGATAAGGAATTACGTTATAGAAATATGTTTAGAGATATATAATGCATGTATAAGCTTGTGGCCGGTCGCCATTGGTGGTTGTCCATGCTTATGTTCCCACTAAGCGTTAAGCTTAGCACGGGTGTTCAATCCGTGTAGGTGGGAAGCGAAGGCAAAGGTAGAGGCAGGACAGCCACATCAGCAAAGCGAGGCCGACTTCCGAGAGATGAGTGCTCATCAGCGCTGCTTCACGTCTCAAGTTTTGTAATATAGTAAATTGTAATAGTACAAGTAAAGGGACTCTTGTATATATGTATAGATTGTGATGGACACACCACTCCGGTGGTAGTTCTTTGTATGTATAAAATGATTTTGTTTTAAGTATTTGTATACTTACAGGCACAGTGCAGCTACGAGAAAAGAAACAGTCAATAAGAGTCCCAATATATAGTATCGATAGTATTAGTAGCCCCGGACTTCGGTTGGACTCCTTGATCTGGTCGGGCCCGGGATCGGGGTGTAGTGAGCTTCCGTTCTTGCTTGGCAATTCGACCAACGATCTCAGAGTGGTGGTAGAGGAAGTTAGGCTCTCTTCCTCTCTCTCTTCTCCTCTTTCATGGCCTAACAAAATAAAAAATGGGCCTTCTCTTGCCCTAACCCCCGCTTTTGTTTAGCAACTTAAATTAGGTGTAGCCATGTCGCGCCACGTGTCCACGTCTGGTCTAGGTTCGTTTTTGTCTTGAAACAATTTATTTCGTCCCAATTCAAGTTCAATTTATATTAAATAGATTTTACTTAATTTATTTCCACTTCGAGTTTTCTCCAAATGGCGTTTTAGGGTCCACGGAGCATCGTCGGCTTTCGAAAATCGTGAAATTTCGGTGTCTGAAATTCTTGAAAGTCCATTATGGGTAACTAGATTTCGCAAAACGAATCCAACGATGAGGTTCGTTTCATCATCCAATATCTAAATAAATTCTAGGTTTGCAAACCTGTATTATTGTAGCAATTTACTGTTTTTCCATTTTTCAAAAAAATTCAAATTTACCCGAGTTTTACAATCCTCCATACGGTTCTCCATCATCATCAAACAACAACTGTTAGAATACTCCATGTCTTCATAGAACTTTTTCTCGCTTGCATAACTCTCAGCAATGGGTTTTGGAGGAGCTTCAACTTTCAAAGCCAAGTTCAGTTTCATAATCGTCAAATTCATCATGAGAGATTTAACTCATTGCTTGTAAATAGTCCCATTAAGTTTCATGATGGCAAAGAACGGAGGAATGCTCAAAGTTGAAGAATAAATAAGAGAGCAATGTAAAAAATACATGTAAAACAAAAACATGCAAATTGCTCCATTATTTGGCTTACCAAATGACCCACAAAAGTTATCACCAAATGCAAGAATCTATAAAATACAAAAAGATTCATACACATGTAAGAGCCATTCACCAGCCGTCACAACTAAATGCGTCAATTTCCCACTTATAGGGTAATAAAATTGTACGATTCATAACACTTAGTGAAATTTCTTCACCAAACTAAAAATCCTAACAAATAATCAAGTCATCGATAGGACAACTTCACTATCCGTATAGATCTTAGAAAAATTGATGCGTAAGACGGGAGAAATAACAATTGCAACATCAATTCTAAGAATATTCGACATGCTCAAAACTGAAAGAGGCAAGTTCATGAAACATTCTATATTTATTAATTTTACACAAGTGAAAAATAAACATTCGATTTTTTCACAATATGATGCTATAAATAATCATAAATAGCATAGACATAAATTACTAAAGCAATATGTGAAAAAGGAAACAATAAAAATATTGTAGGGTTAGGTAAATTATTCAATTTTGTCCCTCAAACATATTCATATTGCTTATGAACTATGCTTGACAGGTAAACGACATAAGACACTAAAACTAACTGTCATCATTTAGTCAAAGCCAATGACTCACTTCAGAAGTCTCCCTTGTTTCTTGATTATCATTTCTCTTTTGTTTTTCATCTTTCAAAAGGTAAATAAGATGCAATTATTTTTGTAATTAACGTTTTACAGTAAATTGGAGATTCTGATTTATATTTATATCAATTTATGCTCGTGTTTTTCCAAATCCATTAGAGAGCGACAATATGACTAATAAAACAATTGAAAAAACTTGAGTTATTAATTATTCAAAAAAGAAAAAAAAAAAAAAAAGAGTAATTAAATGCTTACAGGAAATATATATTATCAAACTAAAGAGCAGTTCCACTCAGAAAATTTTCGTGAGTGGTTTGGGATCCACTTTAATTCCATTGAATAATATTTCAGTGCCGGAAACTGAAATCCCAGCAATTTAATATTTTTGAATCCTCTCATAAATTAATTGTTCCTTAGAATGACAACATAGAATAATATTTTAACCAAATTGTTGCTTTCTATCTTCGTTGAGTGAGGGCAATCAAGAAGAATAGAAACCCCAATATGACAATCTCTCACACTTTATATCCTTTTATTCTTCGAAAATATTTTGCTTTTATCAAATTCAGTCTAGAAACGATTTTCGATGAAATCACCAAAAATGATTGAACACATCAATAAACACGAACAAACGCATAAAAACCCAAAAAATACAAAAAATAAATTGACAACTTCAATGCCAATTAAACCTACTCTGATACCAATTATTAAATTATTTTGTAAGATTAAGAGCATTTATTAAGCTCAAAATAATTGATTAATAATCAAAAGACCTAATAAATGTATTACAAAATATAAATTTTATTAAAACAATGAAGCATATCAATTCGTACTAGATAGATAACATACCTAACATGGATATCGAATTGTTGACTATCATTAGTCTCCCAAATCTATAAAGGACAAAATCAAAGAGAGGCTAGGGTTGAAGATGTATTTTTCCTATTCCTCAAAGTGTGTTCGACCAAACCTTTGTTAAATTCTATGGCTTCATTTACTCATATATATAAAATATAAGGGAATAATTGGACTTTGGTATAATGAGCTCACCAAAGCAAAGAAGAAGATAAAATCATGGGCTTATAGCTAGTTAATATTAAACCATCTCATAATTAACATTCATAATTACATAATTAAAATTATAATATGATTATATTTAGTCCATAATTAATAAATTAATCTAACATATAATGGTTGTGGCAGAGTTGGCATTTCAGTGTTTACAAAATAAGAAGGAAATGAGACTTGCTATGCATGAAGTGCATGAGATCCTGAAGGGCATTGAGTGTGAGGGTTACAATGTAGTAAAGACAGAGGAGGTACTAGAGATATCACTCTTTGTATGCTGTGCAACCCATCATCCTAAGTATATGTACAAAGACAGACAACTAATTCCACTGAAACTTAAGTTTCCTGTGAAAGGCAATAGAATACGTACAGGGATGATGACTGCTCGATCCCATTCTCTGTATCTGCTATCTACCCTTTTCCATCTCTAAATAAACTATACTAGACATTACCATTACACAAAAGGATCTATCTAAATCTCACCAAATCCCTCAAAATGTAAACTCTAATCACTTGGTTATTAGTATAGCTTGTTATCTTTGTAAATGAGAAACGATTAGACAGCCATTGTTGTTGGCTATTAATTTGGCCAACTTTTGTTCCATCTGGAAAAACAGAGCAATGCCCTTCAATTTGTGGTGCTGGATAGCCCTATTGACCATTACTGCATTTGAGGAAGGTTGACCTTATACAAATAATCTTATAATTATTGTTCATTGGCTGTATGAAATTTTAAATAATAAGGACTAATTTATCTACCTAATTTTTTCTTTAGGTCTTCATGAATTCCCTATTTCTTCAAAATGCATTCTACCATAGCAACCTTATCAGTAGCTACTCGATTTTTGGTTCCTTTATAATTGTATTTTGTCCTATAAATGTCAAGCCTAACATAGATACACCTAAAGAAGAAAATGAAGAAAATAATTTATACTAGCTGGTCCAAGAGTAACTTATTTAAGGAAGACAAAATGCGGTGATATCTAAAGTAATGTTTTAAAAACCGGACCGGTGTGGCTGGAAAAGTTCTAGGTTCCACAGTTCAGTCGAACTGATGGTAGAGTTCCTTTACTTAACTTTCCTTCCATGTTTGATTCCATAGCCTTGCAGTATTTAGTGAATTTTTTTAGTTACAACATTCCCTAACTACAAGCTTTCTAATTCATGTCTGACGTCGTTTCGATGTAAAAAGCATCAAAACAACATCGTTTTAACTTGAAAAACAAAAAATAAAAAATAAAATTGTGGGAGCGAACTATTCGGTTCACTAAGAATCGACCGGTTCATTCGGTTCACCGATTCGACTGCCGGTTCATCCGGTTCTTATCCGGTTCGATCAAAAAAAAGGTTTTACGTGAAGCGGACCCGGTTGCTGGCAGTCGATGAATTACGGCCCAGTCGGACTGCTTGGTTCGATCCGATTTTCAAACATTTCTGTCTAAAATAACTATAGGTTGCTGAAGTTTGGTAATATCATACAAATGATTCCATTTAATTATCATCCAGAATAATCCGATGTGCCAATTTGTTTGATTGATAAATGTTGTTTTTGTGACCTGAATTTGGTTTTGGGCTTATGTTCGACTCAGAGGCTGAGATCCCTTGTCTGATTTTCGTTGTGGCAGAGTTAAAGATCACGCCTATACTCGCATAGATGGATTTGGATGGAAGTGTTTGGTGAGGCTTGACAAGATGTAGATCATCGTTGACCACAAAGAGGAGAAAGAATGTAAGGATCGTAAAAGCACTATCTCATATTCACCTTCATTTGCTCGAATAAGATTCTGCCGAAACATTCTAAAGGAAGACTCTGAGTAATGTTATGGCTGAAGTTGAAAGGTTATTGCATAAGCCGAAAAGTCTTACGAGTAAGTTGCACTTGAAACAGCGATTGTATTTACATCGTATGGAAGAAGGTACGTCTTTAGAATAGCATCTTACGACCTTTAAAGAAATTGTTGTGGCGCCCATTTCGGCACCCGATGGGGTGTCAGCGAAAGTCATCTGCAGGAATTTGGACTCTTCCTTTTTGCTTTCTCGGAAGTGACACATGTACTGTTTTCTCATTCATATACACAATTTTATAATAACAAAATTCTTTTACACTCTCTCCCAGTACAGTACCAATAGTGGTATTCATATTCTATCTGCTGAGTCATTGCTTCTCAATATAAAACTTATACCTATTAAAAATACGAGATTGTGGAATGGTCACGGTGAGCACCTATCTCCTAAAATTTGTGTATTTCTGCCTTGTAGTGTGGGATGTTCTGTCCTCTATCCTTGTCTTCTGCTTATGTACCTACACGGATTAAAAACCCGTGCTAAGCTTTACGCTTAGTGGGAGAGCATATCACGAGGGCGACGGTAACTATGATCGTCTCAGCAAATGCACTTATCTTATCATTTCATATAACATACACTTATCATGTGACGTTTGACATATAACCTTTCATATCATTTATTTCTTATTATAGTACTTATCATTTGATCTATTATCTTTCTAATGGTTCATATTACATATCATATTCTGTGCATGTCATATTCGTATACATATATTACTTTCATGGTTATATATTATACCATTTGTTATGTTCTATTTTTATGTACTGTTATCATGCATCATAGTCATCTTGTTTTCATGTCTTTGTTCATATGCTATTTTCATATATTGTTTTCTTGTTATACTTTTCATATTACTTTCTCTTTCATGTATTGTACTTGTTCATATACTTTTCGTGTACTGTACTTTGTACTTTCCATATACTATATTCATGTACTGTTTCATGTACTATGTACTTTTCATATACTATCATATTTCATATACTGTCATCTTGTAGTTTTCATATACTGTATTATCATATTAACTTTTCAGATCATTTTACATTCTTATACATTTTCATATATCATGTCGGATGCATAATCTCATATTCTGAACTTATCATCACATAAACGGTGCTATGCTTCTCAGATCATATCATATCATATCTTTTCACATGTCATATTCAAATCATTTGTTTTATGTTTCATGCATGCATAAACCTTAGAAGTGGATAAAAGGGAAACTAAGAACTGAGAAGAAGCATTGTACTCCTTTATCTGAAGCAGTGGTCTATAAGGGCCAATGCTTGTAATGACCGGCAGGGTCAGTGATCGATATGTTGAGACTTGATTTTCCACCAATAGGCATGTCCATCTATCCCTCTACCGGGTTCTAAAGCGGTGATCAATTTTATTACATTTTACACATATCTCATCTACATGAATAACTATTGTTATCATGTATATTGATGAATATACACTATTATTTATTTATGTAATACCTTGCATATTTCTTAGCTTTGTATTATTGTTCTCATGTTTCTTTACAATCACATTAGCATATTCATATCTTTTTCTATAATTTAGTTTTGTCTTCGTATCATATATGTAATCCTATCATATATCATGAATGCATTTATGCACTCTTGTATTCATATATTCATATATATCTTTATCTATTCATATCCCTTTATATCATTTATACATCATATCCTTTATGTGTTTCTCGTAATTTAGCTATTCATGTACTTTCTATATTTCTATCATGTATGCTTTTACTCATTCATGTGTTCCTATCATGTTCCATCTATTCGTTTATGTATGACAATCATATATTCATATCATATACTCTTATATTCATATCATGTCATCTACTTGTAACATCTTATATCTTGTTAACTTATACCTTTATGTACTTTATCAGACTATCATATCTTATGACATATACCTATACATTCCTATATTTGTACGTTTTTTTTGTTCTTTATCAAGTATCCTATCTCCGTAGGAAGTCTGAGTAGAGACTCTTCCTTTGATACACAGCAAATTTACTTTCTGCTCCTACTCCTTTCACATGTCAATCTACATATATTCTTATTTCTTGTTCATATCTACATCCTTTCTTTTAAATGTATTCCAATTAACTTTAACAGCTTGATTAGTACACTTGGTACAACAATTCAATTTTCAGATAATATATGGGCACCAAATGCCATTAAATAACATATGGTTATATTCTAGACTCAATGAGCTTTGCGAATCCAGTACCCACAACGAGGTCCTAAGCAGGAGTTATGCAGTTGCAAGCCGTGAAGAAAATCGACAACTTTCGGCACCTCACGGCGGGCAGTAGTCACTATCTTTTGTCATTTCAGATTGTACTATAGCTCAATATTATATCAATCTATATATGGATAGATTCTAGACTCAAAATTCTTTCCATAGAGTCCAAGAATACCCATAACGGAGTCTTAAGGAAGGAGTTATGCAAGTTGCAAGCCGTGAAGAAAATCCATTTTGACAACTTGCAGCACCTCGGCGCGACAGCAGTAACATCTTTTGTCATTTGGGTGTACTATAAGCTCAATATTATATCAATATATATATGGATAGATTCTAGACTCAAAGGTCTTTCCATAGAGTCCGAATACATACTTGAAGTCCTGAAGGAGTTATCTTGAGTTGCAAGCCGTGAAGAAAATCGACCTTGCGGCACATAACAGTAATGACAACTACTTTAATCTTTTGTCATTTTCGGGTGTACTATAAGCTCAATATTATATCAATCTATATATGGATAGATTCCAAGAATACCCATAACGGAGTCCTAACGAAGGAGTTATGCAAGTTGCAAGCCGTGAAGAAAATCAGCAACTTGCGGCACTGCAGCGTACTTATCTTTTGTCATTTTGGGTGTACTATAAGCTCAATATTATATCAATCTATATATGGATATATTCTAGACTAAAAGGGCTTTCCATAGAGTCCAAGAACACCCATAGCGAAGTTCTACTTGAAGGAGTTATGCAGTTGCAAGCGAGTAGAGAATCAATGACTTAAGCTATGCTGTGACGGCCGATCGCATCTTTTGTCATTTTGGTGTACTATAAGCTCAATATTATATCCAATATATATATGGATAGATTCTAGACTCAAAAGGGCTTTCCATAGAGTCCAATAATTCCCATAAATCCCTAAGGAAGGAGTTATGCAAGTATAAGCAAGTGAAAACCGGCAACTTGCAGCACCTCTGTGGCAACAGCAGCCACTTGTACTTTGTCATTTCGGGTGTACTATAAGCAATATTATATAAATCTATATATGGATAGATTCTAGACTCAAGGAGCTTTCCATAGAGTCAAGAATACCCATGCTTAGTCCTAAGAATGAGTTATGCAAGTTCCAAGCCGTGAAGAAAATCGGATGCTTGAGCTGCGGCAGCGGCCAGCCACTGTCTTTTGTCATTTTCGGGTGTACTATAAGCTCAATATTATATCAATATATATATGGATAGATTCTAGACTCAAAGGGCTTTCCATAGAGTCAAATAATACCCATAACGGAGTCTTAAGGAAGGAGTTATGCAAGTCACAAGCCGTGAAGAAAATCAGCAACTTATTTTCTTGGCAGCAACAACGACCACTGTCTTTTGTCATTTTAAAGTTATTACTATAAGCTCAATGTTATATAAATCTATATATGGATAGATTCCAGACTCAAAGCGCTTTCCATAGAGTCGAGAGGCTACCCATAGCAGTCTAAGGAAGGAGTTATGCAAGTTCCAAGCCGTGAAAATCAGCAGCGAGGCACCGGCAGCGGCGGCAGCCACTGTCTTTGTCATTTTCGGGTGTACTATAGGCTCAATATTATATCAATATATATATGGATAGATTTTAGACTCAAAGGGCTTTCCATGAGTCCAAAGAACACGAAACGGAGTCCTAACGAAGGAGTTATGCAAATTGCAAGCCATGAAGAAATCGACTTACTGAAGGCACTTGCGGCCATTAAGCGACGCCCTTTGGTTTTTTTCATTTTTGAACTTATTATAAGCTCAATATTGTATCAACCTATATATGGATGGATTCTAGACTCAAAGGAATTTCCATAGAGTCCAAGAACACCCAAATCGGAGTCCTAACGAAGGAGTTATGCAAATTGCAAGCCATGAAGAAATCGTGACTTACCGTGGTAGCGACCAACTGGTTTTTGTCATTTTCGAAAATCCCCGCAACTCACTCTAAAATTCTCTAAACACTTCTTATGGACTATAATCAACTCAAGGGACTTCCTTGATAAATATCTTAACAATCTCGGGTTTTCCCCAAACCCGAACACACTCAATTTTAGGGTAGGAGTAGTTTCCCCTCAAAAACCCTAGAAAAGAACATCCATACCTATCTTTACATATCTTCTACCAATTAGGGTTTCACTAAACCCAAACACAATCAAAGCTAGGGTTAGGGTTAATTCTTAACCCATAAATGGGAAAATCCCTACTTTCTATACAATTCATACAAAGTTTCATACAAAATTCCATACAAATCTATGTAAATTTCCATACTCAATAGACAAATATCCATACAAATTCTTACACATGAGGGTTGATTTCCATACCACCCAAACATGTATCCATACATTTTAGACAAATTCCATACTTGAATCCATACAGCCATACAAACTCTTAGTTTCCATACCTAAAACCATACTAATTCCATACAAAACTAGACTTCCATACGAAAATCATAGAAATCCTTACTTAGTTCCATACCTTTTCTGCCTCGTCTTCTTCTTAACTACTTGCTTCTTTTCTCCTCTTCCTTTCTCTGCTTAGTATGAGCTCTCTTTGGAATAAAATGAGATATTTTTATCTCCCCTCCTTTACTATACTTCATTTCCTTTTATTTGCACATAAGTCCTCCCACTCTTTAGTATTTGCACTTCAATTTCCCATTATTTCATTTTGGCATATAATCTTCTTAAAGTATGACCCTTGGGTCTTAAAGTGGTAAATGACTACTTTACCCTTGTCCTTTGTAGAAATTCTGGGTTTTTGCTATTTATTTTTAGCATTATTTTATTTCGAAAAACTATACATTTACTTTTATTATACCCTAAACATGTCCGAAAACTGCTAGGGTATATTTCGGGGTATTACAGTTATAGATTTGGAAACTTTGGTGGTTAAATATGAGAAGAAGATCTAGAGTTAATGTTGTTGTGTTAAGCTAATTTGTATCGACTTTCAGCAATACGATTTTTATATAGTCGTGATACCACATGACTAAATACAAGTCTATGAGGCTCTGGCAAGGAGAAGATGAAGTAGGTAAATTGTAGGGCTGAAGCCCATGGAATGCTGTTTGTACTTGGTAGGGAGCTGCGAGAGAGGAATGCGGTGAAGAATGCTAGGAAAAGGTCAAAATTCTAATAAAATATACAATTCTTGTAGAAAAGGGCCATCAAGAAGGAGTGTTTCAAGCTACATAATATGGAGAAGAAATTCAGGAACAAACAAGGAGAGAAATCTAGGAAATCCAGTGAAGCTAGTGTTGTGGAATCAAATCAGACTGATGGAGAACTTATGTTTACGTTAGATGCTGATTCAAGAGCTAGTGAGAATTGGATTTTAGATTTTGGTTATCGTTTCACATGACTCCTAATCAGGACTAGTTCTCTACATACGAGCCTATGCATAAAGGTGTGGTTTTGATGGGTAACAATGCATCTTGTAAGATAGCGGGTATTGGGACAGTTCACATTAGGATGTTTGATGGAGTAGTTCGTACTCTTGGTGACGTCAGACATGTTCCTGATTTGAAGAGGAATTTAATATCCACTACTCTTGGCCTTAAAAGGTACAAATACTGCGGGTGAAGGTGCATTCTGAAGATAGTAAAAGCCTTAGTTGTGATGAGAAGGGTCGTCAAAGACCCCGACATGTTATATGTTAACATTGGGGTGCTTTCTTTTATTTACGGAGATGTTGATGTTGTTGCATCTCGTTCATTATCAAAGGATGATATTACAAAACTCTAGCACATGCGTCTTGGGCACATGAGCGAAAATAGTATGGCGAGTTAAGTGAGGGACTCTGAATGGGCGAAGCGACAAGTAAGTTACAATTTTTGTACATTTTGGGAAATCGAAGCAAGTTAGGTTCTCTTCATGTGGGCAGAGAAAATTCAATTTTAAATACTTCAAAATCGTAATTGGTAAAAATCCAAAAATTTTTCTAGATCTCGAGATAAGCAGCAGTTTCACGCAGAATGTATCTCGAAATCTAGCTACCACGTCGAATTTCATTAGTGCAGAGGCAATTGAGAATTTCCGTTTTGATCTTAGATATCGGGTCTTAGTAAAAACGGGTTCGAGAAGGAAGCGTGTGATGTGATGAAAGTCACCTACTACATGTACTCATGTGACTGCAAGTTGCATGAGTAGAGATGATGGAAATGGCGTAGAGATTGTGCCAAGTGTCAAAAATCCAAGAGAAGAGACACATAGGGAATTTTAGAAATGTTTAATGATAATGAGACAAAATAGAAAATAGTGATCTTCTTCTCCATTATTTGAAGGCCAAAACGTGAAGGAGAGGAGGAGGGATGCAGTAGCTTGGCTAGTTCAGTTTTAGAGAGAGAGGGAGTGGCTTCTCTCTAGGATTCCGGTCAATCGGATGGAGCGGGTTCTCAACGGAGCAAAAACAAAGTTCTTTCTGCGCGCGAAATTTCTGCATTGACCTTGGTGGTGGAGTTAGACAACTCAAAGGTAGGGATCTTTTCCTACTTGTGTTAATCTTTTGTCTAGAGTCATGTAAATGGTTAGGAATGTTTATTTCTATAGACTTGTTTTAGTAGTAAGTCGGTCTCAAAAGCAGGCAAAGTGGGAGAAGAATTTCTATTTGGTAGTGGCTTGATAACTTGGGAACTCATGTTCATGGAATAGTAACATGAATATTTTTGTGGCGAATTTTTGTGATGTTAATTGATTAAAATGAATTGCTTGTATTGTTTATAATTAGCCCATGTGAGCTAATTTTGGTGTTATTGATGTGAATTTAATAACATGATTTATTTGGATTAATTATGTTAATATATATGCATGTGAATATATTATATAAATATTTTGGGATTAGCATCATGAATTCCATATGCACTAGAAGCGACTAGAATATTAGGTGTAGTATGACATGAAAGAAAATAAAGCAGAACATGGTTGCGAAAGGAATTTCAATGGATGATTTCAGGAAAATTGTGTTGGGAGATGGTCCAGCAATTACACGTCGGAAGAGCCATGGTGTTTTGGGAAGGTTTGCCAGCACATTACTTCGGAGGTAGTCGATACTTTCAAAAATTGGTAGTGTGTTTTCGAGCAACAAGTTTTACTGAAAACTTATATTTTACTCGCATTCGACTTAGGCGCATATGTGAGGAGTCGGTGAGTACTCGAACATGGGTTAGATCATGTAGACATTAGTGGGTTCATGAAATTGCTTGAATGTGATTGTTTGCCATGCATGTGCATAGGTGGGAGTAACCCATGTAGAAAATGCATCTCTGAGCTTTGTTCACCCTATCAGGATACCATTTCGGAATCTGAGGAGCGATCGGGAAGGCGGCACTCACTAGAGGTCGTGTGTTTAGAAGAAAGCCAGATTGTGCCTTTGGGTATTGATTTTGTATAACATGTATTAGAATTGTAAATTTTAATATATGTTGAATTAAATAATATAAAAATAACTGAACCATGTAATATATTTGGTTGGGATATATATTTTGTGAAATATTGATCACGGGGGCCTAAGTGGCCATTATTTACTCAACATGTATGGACCTGTGTGGTCATTGTTGATTATTAGGACGGGTTGTACCTTGGGTAGAGCTCAGTACAAAGGAGACTGCCGTTTTAAATAGTGATGTGGGGTTACCCGACATTCCACGAGTATTCATGATTGACGGGTTGTCAACGGACACCCAGGGTTTGGGGCGTCACCGGACATTCATAAGTCAAAGGTGCTTGACTATCACATTCGAACCTTTGGGGACACAAAGTATCTTTATGGGAAGTCTTCATATGTTGGCCAGTCATTTGATGATTTCTCCGTAGGTATGGGTTTCTTCTTGAAACTAAGAGTGATGTGTTTTCATTCAAGAATTGGGAAGATAGTTGAGAAGCAAACGGGAGGCGGTGGGAGTGTCTTCGCACTAATAATGGAGTTAGAGTTTTGTTATGATGAGTTCAGCCTGCGCTGCGAAAGAGTGTAGCGCCCCAGCCGGCACCGTGTCAAGTGAGGTGTCATCATTTTTTAACTTTTAACCTTTAAGCTTATTCATTTCCATATAATATTTAAACACTTAACTTGTACTATATCCTGTGCGACGGATTACAAAGTATATCTGAAGCTCCATTACATGGAAGTGTTCAACATTTACAATATTTACATTGCTTCATTTGTTTACAAACAACAAAGGTTATTACATAAACCAAATGGGCCAAAAAGTCTTCAAGTGAGCACCTAATGATGTGTTGACCTTGGAGGCCCGGTGATCACGGATATCTTGTCCTCTTGCCTCTGTAGTACTATAAGGATGGCTTAGTGCTAAGCTTTAAACTTAGTGGGAATAAACTCGTGGACGACCACTAACACGGGTCATCACACATACACATGCATATACATCTAACATATCCTATCATTTAAACATGCTTATACATATCTCATATTTACTTATCATATCATGTTTCATTTCTTATCAACGTTCATATACATTTCATATCATTTTTACACTTTGCTTCTTGTTCTTGTCACAGTATACTTGTCATCACATAGCAGTGTTATGCTTCTCTTATCATATCATATCATTACATATGTCATATTCAAGTCATTTGTTTTATGTTTCATGCCTGCATAAAACTTAAAAGTGGATAAAGGAAACTATAAGAGCACGAAGTATTGCACTCATTATGCAAGCAGTGAGTATAAGGGCGAAGGAGTTGTTATCATTATGCGAGACAATGACCATCTATAAGGGCAGAAGACATTGTTATCATTATGCGAGACAGGCCATCTATAAGGAGGCAGCGTATAATAGCCTAGCAGGGCCAAGCAGTTAGTATCTTTACCAAACTTGTTTTTCCCTAATAGGCATGCCCATCTATCCCTCTACCAGGTTCTAAGCAGACAATCCATGTGTATTTGATGTTCAGTACATATCTCATATTCCCGAATAACTATTGTCATCTAGTAATCATATGCGATATTTTCGATCACTTATTCGTATCTTTGCATTTTTCATATCTCATTATATGCATGAATAACTATGGTTGCACCCATAACATAGGCTATTTATGAGTTCATAATAGGAGTTCATAATAAATAACTATAGTTTACCCGACGGGGCCCCTCTTGTTTTTGTGATTTGGACCTAATATGAGTTTCAATTTCATCCAAGCTATATGGATGATTCTAGACTCAAGGGCTTTCCATAAAGTTCAGAGAACATCGAAGCGGAGTTCGGACGAAGAGTCATGACCCGTCCGAGTTGGAGGTTTCCATAAATGGTGACTACGAAGCCCGGGGAACCGACGGGACCTCTTGTTTTTGTGATTTCTACATTGTCTCTTTTTCAAAATAAAAAAATAAATAAATCAAACCGTTATTTGAAACTATGGCAACATTCCATTCATCTGCCTAATACTAATTCCTTTTCTAAACACCAGTACATTATCCCCTCAAAACTCTTATCATCTAATATGCTTTTTTTCTTTTCAAGTTGCATCCTATAGACTGATCCAAACGTAGAGAGTGTAAAAGCCTAACAATATCAATATATTCAAACCCATCAGAGAAATCAACATCAAATACAAAATTCAAATTCTGGTATTATGAATTTGGATATCAAGGTAGGCTCTGAATCTGTCAAAAACAGTGAAAAAACATATACATTCCTAATAAAACACCATATCAATTTATTCAAACCCATCAAAGAAATTGACATCAAAGACAAACTTTAGATTAAATTTATTATGAATTTGGATATCGAGAGGCTGCGAATTTGTCAAAAACAATGAACAATCATACAAATCTGAATGACATATTAGAAAAATAGGTCAATCGAGGATCCAAAAATTGAAAAAAGCAGGGGACTTTATTTTAAGCGTCAAATACGAGTGCTTTGCATATCAAAATCCATACAATGAGATCCAACCATATAAGCGAAACTAAAAAGCACTTAAGCAAAACGAAAAGATAAAGCGAAAACCTAATGCATATCTTTATAAATTGTATCGATCCATCGGAGAGATGAAGTTTCTGATCAACTTTGGGGATCTGACTACTGCAGATTTGGCCTCAAACAGGGGAGAGAAGACGATAAAGGTGAGGCTTTGGCTCATAATTCATACAAGTGTACAAAAAACCATACCAAAATCATAGTTTCCATACAAAAAACTAAACTTCCATACCTGAAATCTCTTCTCCTTCTTCTTCTTCCTCTTCTTCTCTTCTCCTCTCTTGGCCTTCACGTAGGAGCCCTAACATGTGAGACCAAAATGAGATAATTTGCCTTTATTCTCCCTTTTTGATGTTAAGGCCATGTTTGGCAACCCATTTTCGCTTTCTTTTCTCCTTTTCGTTATTTGGTCCTCAACTCTTTTTCATTTACATTTCCATTTAACTCATTATTATACTTTGGCATATAAACTTATAGTGTTATGACCATTGTGTCCTGAATTGTTAAATTACTAATTTACCCTTACTTCTTGAAATAAATTTTTTTTTCCGTTTCTCGTTTTATTTCCCGAAAATTCTGATTTAACTTATATTACACCCTAAACATGTTATAAAACTGTTAGTGCATATTTTGGGGTGTTACAAAGAGGGAATTGTTAGACATCGTACAGTTCGTCATATGCCACAACAGAATGGTGTAGCAGAGCGTATGAATAGGACTTTGATGGAGAAGGTCAGATGCATACTCTCTAATGCTCGGTTGCCGAAGTCTTTTGGGCCGAAGTCTTTTGAGCAGAAACCATGTCCACTGCATGTTATTTGATTAATCGTTCTCCCTCAATTGTGCTATAGAAGAAGACTCCTTAAGAGGTATGGTCTAGTAGTCCTGCTACTTATTTAGATTTGAAAATTTTTGGATGCCTTGCATATGCCCATGTTGATAATGGGAGGTTAGAACCTAGATCAATGAAATGTATATTTCTTGGTTATAAATCTAGTGTGAAAGGCTATAAATTGTGGTGTCCGGAAACCAAGAAATTGGTAATTAGCAGAGATGTGATTTTTTATGAGACTTCCATGATTCAGGTCTTAGCTCCTAAAGACTCTAGTGTTGAGACTGTGCAGGGAATTGATAAACAGGTAGAGTTTCAGACTTGTTTGGTTCCTAATTCAGATGAGCGGAGTGTTCCTACAACCTCAGTTCTAGTGCAATAGTATTCTATTACTAGAGATAGAGAGAAAAGGAGTATTAAGCCACCACATAAATATGGTGAAGCTGATCTGGTTGCATATGCCTTAAGAGTAGTAGATAATATTGAGTCCAGTGAAGAGCCATCCACTCATGAAGAGGCAGTAACTTGCAGTGATTTAGGTAAGTAGATGATTGCTATTCAAGAAGAGATGATACTCATAAAAATAAGATATGAACATGTTCTAGAGAATCATTCAGTGTAAATGAATTCAAGTGGCATGGGTTGGGATCGCAGATCACAAAGAGTCGTTATCTAAGGAATTCATAATCAAGTCAGTGTTAACTCATATATCTTCTCAATCGTGCTCTCGTACCATTAAGCTCTTAGTTATGCTTTCAGCAATTTATAGCTGGCGGGTTGGATATGAAGACTGCATTTTTACATTGGGAGCTTGAGGAGGACATCTATATGCAGCAGCCATAGGGTTTTACAGCTTCAGTTAAGGAGGACTATGGTTGCCTACATAAGAGGTCTCTTTATGGTTTGAAATAGTCTCATAGACAATGGTATAAGAGATTTGACTCATTTATGATCTCTCATGATTTTAAGAGGAGTAGCTTTGATAGTTGTGTCTACTTCAAGCGATCACGATAATGAGTAAGCCAAATACCTTTCTTATATGTTGATGACATGCTAATAGCAGCTAAAGAAGAGATAAGAATTGTAAAAGCACAACTTAATAATGAGTTTGAGATGAAAGATTTAGGAGCAGCCAAGAAGATACTTGGAATGGAGATTCTGAGGGATAGAGTGGAAAGCAGTTATCTTGGTGAAGGATATATTGAAAGGTGCCCTTGGTGTTGACATCACGAGGAATACAAAACTGTTACTACTCCACTTGTAGCTCATTTCAGACTTTCATCTGCCCTATGTCCACAGTCAGATGAGGAGGTTGACTACATATCTAGAGTACCATATTCTAGTGCTATGGGTTCTTTAATGTATGCCATGGTGTGTTCGCGTCTAGATTTGGCTATGCGTCCCGGTCTGTCAGCGGGTACATGGCGAAACGGCGAGAACATTGGGAAAGTAGTTCAGTGGATCATGAAAAACTTGCGTGGATCCAGTAGTGTTTGTTTGCAGTTTTCTAGGAATAGAGATGGAGTTGCGGGTATGTTGATTCTGATTATGTTGGAGATCTCGAAAGGAGGAGATCCCTTACAAGATGCGTGTTCACCATTGGAGGTTGTGTTATTAATTGGAAAGCTACTCTTCAGTCAATAGTAGCTTTGTCAACTACAGAGGCAGAGTACATGGCAGTTACAGAAGCTTGTAAAGAGGCCCTTTGGTTAAAGGGGTTGTTTGGAGAGCTAAGTGATCAGTTGAAGATCAGTACATTGTTTTGTGATAACAAGAGTGTTATATTTCTCACCAAAGATCAGATGTTTCATGAGATGACAAAACATATCAATGTGAGGTATCATTTTGTGCGTGAGATTATTGCTCATGGTGACATTGTTGTGAGTAAAGTTGGAACCCAAGACAATCCTACAGATATGATGACTAAGTCACTTCCTATAGCCAAGTTTGTTCATTGTTCAAACTTTGTGGGACTTGGTTGCTGAGTTTTACCCTATAGGGTTTTTTTGTGGAAGAGAAGTATGGTTTTGATCTTATTTTGAGATATGGGAGTGGTAGGCGTTTTCTAGTATAGTGGGAGTGTGTCAAGGTGGAGATTGTTGTTTTTATGACCCGATTTTGGTTTTAGGCTTATGTCTAACCTGAAGGCCCGTGGTGCGACTTTTGTGAAAAGAAAAAGTCGAGAAAAAATTAGGGATATGTTGTGGTAGCAGAGGGGCTAGGCTGTTAGGCCCAAGCCCGTAACCCTAGTGATCATAGAAATTTCTTGACAGATATGGACCTTCTTAACAAATTATTTTTCATTATATAAACCCATTAGGGTTTATTCCCTATAAGCCACATTTTGTAATTCCTCTCATATTCATAGTGAAACTTTCTCCTATGTCCGTGGTTTTTTCCAGCAAGGGCTTCCACGTAAATCTGGTGTTTTTCTTTATTTTCATATTTCTTTATTGTGTCATTGATCATAACATTTGTTATGAATCGTGGAAGCTTTGGTTTACGATAATATAAATTCAAGAACACAAAGATAAAGAAATCATCATAAAATGTACGGGAGGTTTTAACATGGTTCGGCCAATAGTGCCTACATCCACGGATGAGAGAGAATATTTCCACTATTCTTGAAAACACGGAGAACAAGATTGGAGTATCAAAATATTGCGATGACTAGGAAAAATCACAAAATCACAAAACCCTAGAATGCCAACAATATGGAGAAAATACCTCATAAAACTCTTGATCTCTCAAACCCTTACATCTCTACACACTAAATCTCTCTCATAACTTTTTCACGACCTGAATCTTTATGGGGATGTTTACAAAAACACTCTTATTCACCATAAGAAAACCCAATATAACAAATAGGAATTATCCAATAAAATATTATTTACAAAAAGGAATTAATACTAAATAGGAATTTTAGACATATTATAACAATAAAAAATAAGTACATTCAATTATGGGAACATATTATTGTGATGATGTTGATTTGGAGAATGAAGAATCTACTGGAAACCTTAGAGGAGAAGATAAAAAAGGCTTTGGTGGGATCTTCAAGGCTTCTACACTTCCTTCCAACATTTCAATCACCTTACTCATGCATAGCCTATGGGATGGATTTGTCTGTATGCACCACAAACCCACTACTATCATCTTCCTTAACTGTTTCCTCTTTTGTTTTGACACCCTTTAATACCCCCAAGTCGACTTCTCTTTGTTGAGATGTATAAATCGATGAGGAAAATATGTCTATTTGAGTAGTATCCCTTGTGCCATTGCCCTTTTGTCTTCCTCCAACCATTTCTAGAATCATCATTCCATGGCTATAAACGTCTGGTTGTGGGAGACTCGACCGGGAGTACAAAAACACTTTTGGGCGACACCCGATAGTTCCTCTTGCTATAGACATTGATATAATACTCTCTTTGTGGGCATAATTGCATGACCCAAAATCGAGATCTTGGGAGTAAAATCTTGAATCTGAAGGATATTGTGAGGTTTCACATCAAATGCAATATCTTTGTTCTACAACCACAATGCAAGTACTGATCTCTAGCTATCGATTGCAATTTGGTATGACTTCTCCCATCCCGAGTGTTTACGGCTTTCAAAGGGTTTTCATAGCATAAGAAATTTTCAAGAGACCCATTGCTCATAAATTCATAGATGAGAGCTTTTCTGCTACCCTCAAAGCAAAACCCCAAAAGTCTAACAATGTTGACATGAGAAGTTCAACTAATGCTTACAACTTCATTGATGAATTCTTCTCTATTTCCTTTGGATGTGTTGAGGGCTTTGACTGCAACAAGGTGACCATCATCTAACTTTCCTTTGTAAACACCACCATAGCCACTTTGACCCCGTTTATCTTGGAATGAATTAGTCATTTTCTTAATATCTGAATAACTGTACCTCTTGGGTGCTTGAGATCCATAATTCGTGACAAATTCCTCAATGTTTGATCGGCGTAATTACTCTTTATGAACATCGATCTAAGTTTGGGTATTTTTCTTCTGAAGAAAAAGATTATAAGAATGCTGACAAATAATGTCACAGTTGTTGTTGCATTAATGATATCTGAGTTAAGAAGAGAGAGGAGGTCTAGTTTAGAAATCAATATAGCAGCTAAAATAACTAGGAACACAAAACACTTTGCTTTGAATATTAGGTACATACACATATATAGTGAGAGAGAGAGAGAAATAATTAGGGTAAAGTAGGTTATGAGTACGCTAATTCGAAGTATTAAGGATTTTAGAACCAAATTCTTGATAACCAATAACAATATGTTAATTTGAAAAAATATTGTGTTTGCTACATTTTATTATCAGTGTATTCTTGGACAAAAATACCCTTGTTTAGAATCCACCTCATATGCCACCTAAGCTAATGTCAAACCACAATAACAAAAACAATGAAAAAAAAACATAAAAATAAAATAAAATAAAAAATAAAAGCACGAGAAACCTCTTTCATGCCTCTTTCCTTCTCCTCTCTAAACCCTAAACTCTATTTTCTTTTAGAACACTAATTGAATGAAGATAAAAGCAGTCAAAGAAATCCTGATGAGTTCTCATAACCACAACAAGAAAAACACAACCTAGGCTTCAGCAGTTTTGATTCTCATTGGCATTGATCTCCCACCTTACCCTTTGAAAGCCAAAACAAATTAAGGGAAGAACTTACCTCTCTTTGTCTCTCACGCAACCTTGGTCTTCTTTGATTTCATTTCGTCGGCGTAGTCTCCCATCTCACTAAAACGAGTAACTGCTTACCCTCTAAAATTGATATTATAGAAATTTGAGGAATTTTCCATCTAGTTTGTTTGTGGATTTGATTTTATTTTTCCAATGGTTGGAGGTTCTTGTTTTTCTTCCTTTACGACATTGCAATTTTATATTGATTTTGTTTTGTTTTTTGCATTTTCATGCAACCAGTTCCTGATGAAGAAACCTTAAGAGTTTACATTTGGTTGAATTAGAATCCGATGAAATTAGAATGGTAACTGAATACATCAGTTTTGTTTCACCTCCTTATTATTCTTCCCTTATTTTTTGTGACTTCATATGCTACCAACATGCCTTATACCAACTGAAAATATTTTCATACAAATTTTTTTCTTATATTGTGTTTATATATGTTCATACAATATTTGGTAATTAATTTAAAAAAAATCTTCCATGTATTAATCTCTTGAGCCATTGGTGATTGACTTGGAAAAGTTATGATTCATATTATCTCAAACATGAATTGATTATGTTTCAGTCCTACAGGTGGCTCCATATGACTGATATAAGACTTGTTGGTGTTGGTGGTAGTTTTGGTTCAGTCTTATTTCTTAACCATTGATATGTTAATGTTGTTTGATTATGTAGTTAATTACTTCATAGGTAAAGATCCATTGAATATCAATATTCATATTTTTAAATCACAATTTCCCTAGTTGGTCTTGAAGATACTAATATGTGTTGTGTTATTTTTTCAGTATTTGAAGAAATGTGAAACTATAAATGCTGGAGGAGCAGATACCCAAATTATTTTGACCTTCTTATGATGGAGTAATACTCTTTTTTGGATCATGTGAAGCAAACTTTAACAACGAGTGAAGAATTAGTGGATATACTTTATCATGTTTCTAAGATGAAACCAAACATGAATTATTATTAATAATTGTTGTTGTCTGAAAATGGATTGTATCATTTTGTTTGGTAGTAAATGAACATTGTCTATTTTGTATGTTTAATTATTATTCAATTTTTTAATATCGTGAATAGAAATTATTTACATAAAATATGTAAAAATGTTTTATTAACTAATTTCTATTTCTTTAAACTAATATGATTGATGTAATTTTTGCCAATAAATTAGCATGCATGTTCTACCTTATCTTCACTAATGTTGTACCTTAGCTTCATTAAGGTCTTTCCTCAACTTCATTAAGATTGTACCGCAGCATAAGGTCATTTCTCAACTTCCTTGTCTGCCGCACCTGGAGATGTTAATTATTAATATGGTTGTACTTAGCTTCACTAAAGTTGTATGTCAACTTTACTAAGGTTGTACCTTAGCTTCACTAAGGTTTGTAAATCTTAATTGCAATTTTATATGTTTAAATATGATTCAGTTTTAATATAATGAAGATAAATTATTTGCATGACAAAGTAAAGTAATTTATTAATTATTTATTTTTGGATGAAAAATGGGAATGAATATATTTTGCATAACTAATTTCAAATTCTTAAGAGCCATGAATGGGCGTTGTGGAGATATTTCATTTAATAAATAACTTATTTATGAGAGGAAGAGAAAAACATCTGGTTTATCACTCGATATATTTCATTTTAAGTTGGTGTAGTATTCTGTAGGTCATGTTAGATTTTCCTTTAAAAAAAAAAAAAAGGTTATGTTTATTTCCTAAAACAAACAAATAATGAATGGTAGGGCCTCATCTTTTAACACCATATGCAAAGCATTTGATCTTGCAGAAATAACATCAAAATAACGAGGACAAAAAAGCAGGATATATACCTTTATCACTTATAGATTATCTTTTGGGAATACAACACAAAAGATAATATGAAGAAATGAAGGAAAAAAATTGAAAAAATATTAAAAATAAAGAGTCAAATATTTGAAAGATAAAGAAGAAAAGAGATAATAGAATAATTCAAGAAAGAAAGCTATATTTTTATTCTGAAATTACATATATAGTGTTACAGTCATAAATCATTAATAATTATTCACAGGTAAGTGTGTGGTCATTCACAATTATCAATGAATCATTTATAACACTCCCTCTTAAATGACCATCACTAGATTGTTAGTCTTTGCCTCATTAAAACCTTGCGATAAAACTTGGTGTGACAAAACCTAGGCGAAGGAAGAGCCGGTATCTAACATCTTTATTCATACTCCCCTGGTAGTGACACTGACTATATTGTCTTCGAGTTTTCAATTTAGAGATCTTTAGGCGGCACATGCCAACTTCTAGTACAAGTTTCTTGAATGTTGCAAAGGCGGGGCTTTAGTAAATAAATACGCTGGGTATCATTTGATCTTATTTGTTGCACATGTTTCACCCGTCTTTTGAGATTCATAGATTGTAGAAGAAATTTGACGAAATCTGCTTTGTTGATCACCTTTAATATATCCTCCTTTGATTTGTAACCATGACATTGTCTTCATATATCTTGTTGGATTATTCTTAATTGAAGATAATCCACATGATTCTCGATGTGTTGTATCATGGATCGCAGCAAACACATTCTCTACTAGCTTCATGCGCCATGAAGTATTTACGAATGATTAGAGGAGGTGGCCATCGTTTGTTTAAGCGATCTCAGGATATTGGTATTTCCGTGGTAAATATATCTGTTTGTGATCGAGCTTTGAGTCGAAAGATATCTTGCATTTGCAGCAGTATTATGGATGTTGCTTTTGAATAAAGCCAAATCCCATGTCACTTGTCCCACGGAGATATCTTTCCAATATATGTTTGATTCCATTCCGGTGCCTTTTAGTTAGACTAAGGCGTATGTTGCTAATAAATTGGCGAGAAAGCAATGTCTAGTGGTATAATTTGCATGATACATTACTAATGCAATTGCACTAAGATATGGTACTTAGGACCAGTAACTCTTTCTCTTTCTTAGGTCGAATGGATCTTTAGTTACTTCAAGTGACCTAACTTATGGGGAACTAAGGGGTGTGATTTATCCATATAAAGAGCTTTAGGACTTCATATGATGATTGATGAATCAATACACCATTCAAACAATACTCGATCTGCTGAGGCGAGAGCGATATCTTGTTTCCTAGATCTTTCATCTCAAATTCCTTCTTTAAATAGTTGGTACACATTTTTGATAGGCTCTTCGAGTCCCGATCGAATTTAAATCATCATATACTGCTATTATTGTCAATCCATTTTCTGTTTTCTTGATGAAAACACATGGACAAGATTATTCACATATCATCTTTGATGCATCTTGCGGCTTAAGCGATTATACGTGCGACCAAAGCTGTTTTAATCCATATAAACATCTTTGCAACGATTGAATACATGCTCATGGTTTTGAATTCATTGTGACGATGTGAATTCGAGGATTTTCATATATACATTACAGCATCTAGAGATCCATATAAATATATTTGTGACTACATCCATCGAGACGCATATCCGGTCCTTCGGGAAACATTAAACTTATCAAAATATCGGAATGTGATTGCGTCCATTACGGAGAATATGTCTCCTCATATGTAGATCAATTCAGTCTGTGAAACAGGCCCTGAGCATGCTTTATATCGCACTATTTCATTATTCTCATTTTAAAGCTTTCGTACAAAGGGCTCATCAATATCCAGCGGAGTTGTATATTTGTAGGTGTTTTGACTGGTCCCGAACACCTCTCATTTAACCCGATGATCTTAGTGCAATTTGATTGCTTCTTTCCATTTTAACCAATCGTTTCGATGTCGACATTCATTCACATTTTGTGGCTCTTGATCTTTATCATTTCTTATTATGTCCATAGCCACTTGGAAAGAAAAAACTTTATTTATATGGGTAGTATTTAGATCACATATTCTTCCCTCATATATATAATTGATAGAGATCTCTTCATTGTTATGTATCGGTACATCATTAAGGGATAACTCTTTGATTTGGTGCCTCTATAATTTGCTAGCATTGTAGAGCACAGAACCCCATGGTTATATACTCTTTAGGAGTCATAGATATAACACTTTTCCTTTTTCTAGGAATTGTGTCTTTAAAGCCAATAGGTCTTCCACGTTTTAATTGTGCCTTAGGTTCATTTGTCATGCTGCTTTGTAATTTTCCTATTGAGATTTCAATCCCGCCTGGGATATTTGCAACCGAGATATGTGATTTTGTAACTTTTGTTGAATCAATAAAAGCATTAGGCCCCTGATTCTTAAGACCCAACATAAAATGAATTATTTTCTAAACTTCTAGTTCTAGTTATAGCATGGGGGTTCAGACGGAATAAAGACCTTGATATTCAGCGACTCTCGCCATTCTTGGTTCAACATCTACTGTGAAGGAAAGATTTTCATCAGTGGCAGAAGATATGAAATGGGCGCGTAAAGCTTTGCGTAAAGGCGATATAATTATAATGGTATATTGAAAGCCCGACATAAATACCAGAAGCATTGAGGACCTAGCGGGTCAATGTGTGGGGGCAATTGGAACATAAACGTTGGCAAAACTGCCAAATGCGAAATAATGGAGTTGATATTTGTATTAATGGTGATAAATCGTGATTGGTTGTAGGACGAAGGTGAATTAAATTTGATATGTAATAGCATGTCCCGGCTGATAAAGCGATTTGGTTTCAATGAATGCAGCAATCCAATTTGCATGGTTTGATAAAGATTCGACCAACCCGATGAATGAACATGACAGCGAGGATGTTGTATATAATAGACATGCAATAATCCAGGAATGTTTGAGATGAGGAATTCACGGCATTATCAAGGCAATTGTCTTGATATGGTGATCGAGGAGTGTGCTCACGAATTAAATTATTTGAGCGATAATCTAGCAAGGCAACATTTTCTAAGAAAGAAGGCATACACATGAGACCATCAGTGGGCGCGCTGGTAAAACCATAAAATAACGAAAAGGTCCACTAGGTGGGTGAATAGGCTCTAAATATCCATGAATACGTTCGCGGGGATTCAAAGATAACGCATTTGTAAAGATGGTCTAATAATTAATTTGCCTTTGGAACAAATGGCACAAGTATAACCATCTGATTACTAAATTTATGCGCTTGTTAATGGATGCCCGATAGATTTTAGCTATCTGGCGCATGTGGAAATTGGGATGCCCAGTCGTTCATGCCAGTAAATGCATTGGAGTCATTGAACTTTTGGTTCATGAATAAATTCAATAGATCTAATAGTTGTCGTATAACCGAGATAAAGGCGTTGTTCGCGAGATCACGTTTTTCTTGTAAATAATAAGTAATGAGTAAATATATTTTCATCGCCATAGTTTTCAATATGATATCCATTTCGGCGAATAACTGAAAGTGAGTAAATTTCTACTAGATTTATTAGAATAAAGGGCATCTTCAATTTACCGATTTAGTGCCTTCCCGGTAGAATAATGGTAAACTTTTAAGACCTTGAATCGGAGTCAACGGGACTGAGAATGGTGTGAACATTAGATGAAATTTGTGTAGTTTGAAAAATATTTCTTATCCTGCCTTGAGGTCGTGTAGGTTGTGGCATTAAACAGACACCATCTGGCGGATGGCATATAATTATTGATAAATTCTTAGGAAGGGATCTATATATCTTCAAAATAAAAGCGAAATTTAAATAGAAAATCAAAGTTCGCATTATAGATAAGCATGTGGAAAAGAATATAACATAAAATGTGGGATAATCATATGTCTCAATCACCTTTACATTTGCCATCCCAATCAAATGGTCAATTTTTCCATTTAGATCTTCAAAAAAATCAGAAACATCAAAATGTTTCAAAGGTACTGCACCATCATCATCAAAGAAAAAATCATCAGGATCCATAGTGTCTTTTCCGTCAATAAAATTTGTTTCAATGTGCTTGTCTTTTCATTTCATGGAGGCCTGATAAAGGTCAACCAAATGCTTAATTAGCGTCTGAGACAGTGACCACTAATTCCCATATCTGTAACATTCGATGCCATAAACCTTTTGTTGTGGGCCATGTTGCCTTCAGGATAATTTTACGAGCAGTTCAACTTCTAGTTATTGGAGGTATTGTTCTTGTTTGAATGATTATAATCACCTCGATTCAAAATTATAGCGACCACGACCTCGGCCTTGTCCATGCCACGCCATGCCCGATCTATTAACTTGGATTGTAGTATTGGCTTCTTGAGGGCTTGAGCAGCATGCAGATCTTGAGGCTTGGTTTGTTTTAAAGAAACAAATTCTTCTTCACCTTGACATCGAGTTTGAATATTGTTTGACGTGGGCAGTGATTTTTCTGACGAGTTCAAGGCTGTGACTTGCAACTCTGAAATTGGAAGTCTGAAAATAATTTTAAAAAAAAAATAAAAAATTCAGACTATGAAATTGAAATGTATCTTTCTTAATTTATGATTTTGTAATATCATCTGAGGTCTGAGTTCCTTGGATTTGAGCTTTCTTACTTTGTGATTGTTCGAGCTCTCGTATTGATAACGTGTTGAAAGATAAAGAAGAGATAATAGAGATAATTCGAAAAGAAAACTATATTTCATTATTCTAGAAACCCGTATATATGAGTGTTCTGATTTATTCATAGTAATAATTATTCGCGATAATGTGTGGTAGATTCTGATTATCTGATGAATCATTTATAACAAAAATATAATATTTTATATTTATTTATTGCTTGAAATCAATTTTGTTTGTTTAGCTCATTGTATAATATAAGAATCAATAACCCAAAAAACCATATAAGTTTGCTTTCTTGACGAAAACCCAGGTTGGTCTTCAATTAAAACTCTGAACCGACACAACTCTAGCTAAGGTGAGCTGCCAGTTCACTTTGATCCTGAGAAAAATAGAACTTTCAGGAATCAGCTGAAGTTCTTTACGAATCATTTTATGAACGGTCAGCAACGAACAAATGATTTGCAGGTTGTTAATCTGGCAGAAACAACTAATAGTACAGACTGTCAGACTCGAAAGGCCATTTTCAGAACCTACTCTCCTTTGTCGATTTGGAGCTTTGACCATTGAGGCTTCTGCTTTGCTAAGGCGTCCATGGATTCACTTGCTCTCTCTCCCATTCACTTCCCTTGCAGACACGCCCCAATAATTGAGAGGGACACCTCATTCTAACAACCCTTTTCTTCAACGTGTGACCTTTTGTCTGGGTTGTGGCACAAGAAAACCTGGAAATTGGAAGAGTCACTTTGTGTGGGAGGGTTCCTGCAGTGGTCATTTAGAGGAGTAGGCCTGTCATGGATCTGCCTCCGTGAACAAATATGTTTGCTTGGCAGAGGGATAAGACACAGGCATCTTCCATCTTCTTTCCTACATTCCAAATGAGCTGATTCATTTTCATTCAAATTTCCCAACAATAACAGCTACTAAGTTTGCATATTTTCTTCGATAAATACACTCCTTGATCCTCCCACCATTTCAAGGTTTGAGCATTTCCGTTGAACACCTGCCTCCCGCATATGTTTTGAAGATTTGTGCATTTTGTCCATGTACCAGCAGGTCTTCTTCATCTTCATTACCGGCCTGGTATCGCCTAGATACCACTGCTCATATTCTTTGTAAAGCCTGCATCGTGCGCAGTAGACCTGCTCCAACTAGCATCTTCGTGAGACCAAGCGGTACATCTTCTGTATCAGATCTTTGTCCCTTGCACTGAAAATGTCGTTTAAAAAAGATATTCCTCATCCCAACTCAAACCCATGCAATTCTTAAGAACTCACTAGCTGCTTCGAACCTTGAACTTGGGGATTTGGTTGTTGGATCACAGGTCTGGTGGCCAGATTCAACTTTCTGTCCCGAGCCAATACGCCACCTGGCTCCTGCTTTGAAATTAAGAGGAGAGTCCATGTATGCTCCTCTCATATATAACTAGGGTTTGTACCTAATTTTGCCTCCGTCACCCGCCATGGCAGGAAGTACCAAGCTGCATAAATCAGCGAAACTAGGAATTGTGGCCGAGAAGAAACCTCCACGCCTAACTGCTACAAAGGGAGAGATTATGCTTATGCAGATCCACAAAGCCAAACCTCCCTGTATTTTAGGCACCCTTATGCAATCCCAAGCAGCTAATTAATTCATTTCCTCTCATATGATTTCTACCCCGCAAAAGAATTCATCATTCTTTCCATTTCTGACAAAGAGATGGAGTAAGAAGAAAACACTCGTCACAAAGGATGGTGTGGCTTAGGCCACTGCTTTCAAGAGAATTTCTTTCCCCTTCGTGACAGAAACTTTCGGTTCCAACCACACAGTCTCCTTCAAACCTTATCTTTGACATATTTGAAAATGGCCTTCTTGTTGCACTGATGATGGCCGGTACACCTAAGTATTTTTTCACCAAGCACATTGGTATGCATGCCCAACATGACACAAAACTGATTGTGTTTCTTCAGGGACATTTGGACTGAAAGACACTATAGATTTTCAAGTTTATTTTCTGATCTGAGGCTTTCTCATATTGGCTCCAAACAGTCAACATGCATCTACATTCCACCAGTGGACGCTGAAAAAAAAGTAGCTGTCGGTGGCAAAAAACAGGTGAGAAATGAAATTTCTTTGCTATGTGCAGCTATATAAGGCCCTTTTCCTGTATAAGTTTCCTGAGAGCATAAGGTAGCCTTGGCATAAATATAAACAAGGAGATAGAGGATCAACTTAGTAGTCCTCTTTCTGGATAGATGGTATCTCCTCTGTATTCTATTGTACAGAATGTTGTACTGGGCTGAACTCTGCTTATGACCAGATTAATCCATCTTACATAGAACCCCAGTTTCAACATTATTTCATGCAGAAATTGCCATTCAATCCTGTCATGTCTTTGACATGTTCGTTTTCATCGCCACCACCTCACTTTTGCCTTGTCTCTTTCGCTTTATATGATGGCACGTCTACAACGCTATCATGATGTTATCTGTGATGAGTCATCCCAGAATGAACGCGCTTTGAGATTAAGAGATTGTCTCAAGGAGGATGTCTTCAGCCTATTTGCCTAGGGCTTTGCAATTATTATGTGCATGAGGCACCATTACACAGAGCGATTGGTCTCGAGTTCTGACATTTCTCCAGGCTCTTCTTGAATGAGAACAATATGAGTTTATTTCAACATGTTGGCAGCTCACAGGAATTTAAGGACTCTCAGACAAGCCTCTGTCTTCTCCCTTGATGACACCCCAATAAGCCTGATAGAAACCCGGGTTCATACAATCTAGCTGGGATTTATCCGGTGCATAGAAAGACAGCCTCTTTAATGCCTAGCCTCAAACACTTTGATAAGCATTTGATTTTGCTCATCAAATCGCGCTTTCTGAACCTTCTTTCAAATGGATCTGGCACTGGTGGCAAATAAATTCTTGAAATATTCTACCATGAGATCCTCTAGTTCGTTCCCCCACTCTATCCAGTCTCCCTCATCATTCTTCAGTTACATCACTACATTTTTCCTCCTCCTCCCCTATGCATATTTGTGGAAGAGAAGCATTAATATTCAGCCATCCCCAAATCTCAGTCAGTGTTGCTTTGATCTCTGTTTCTAGCATTTTTCTTGTTGTAACAGCATATCATTGAGTTCCCTCCTCTCTTCTAACAATCTTTGTGACGAGGTTGTATCCCTGCCTGACTTCAATCTGTTTAAGCTCTTCTGGCAAGTGCTATCTTCCTATTAAAATCTCGGCATTGAGCCAAGCCCCATAACAGGTGATCCTGGCACATTTAAACAACTGCGCAGTTGTGTCGCTCCCCCTAAAACTATCCTAGCCTTGGGATATGATGTTTCTACACTCGAGGTGACCTACCCAGTTATTCTTAAAACGGAAATTCCTATACCCTGTTGGCCTCTGTCTCCCCAAATCAAAGATTATGGCCGTTTGATCCAAAGAAGTAGTATCTTCATTAATCACTTTGTTCCAGGAAACAAGTCGAACATGCTGTTGTGAAACACCTATCTAGCTTCTCCTCTACCCAGTTGGGACTCCTCAGGCGTTCCCATGTAAACCGGTAGCCTACCATTCTTACCTCCTCCAATTCGCACTCCTCTACTGCCTCCTTGAACCCTTTTATAAGTGAATGAGGATGGCTAACAGTCCCTCTCTTTCTCCACTTGGGATAATAGGTCATTGAAGCCCCCCATGCAGCACCATGGAAGATTGTTGTCCCGCTTCAGAGTTCTAAGGAGTTGCTAGGACTCCCTCCTACGGTAACTCTCTAGATAACCATAAAACCTAATGAATCTCCAATTTTGAAGATCTTCCGCCTGAAAATAGAGAACTATTGGAATGTGACCAAAATAGATAGGGTAAAAAATATAGCACTATTAGAGATGCTCTTAGATGGTCAGACCTTTCGACTTGCTGAGCTGTAACTAAACCCTGTAACTAATCTCTATATATAAAACCAGAGCACGGAGCATCCATCAAGGTATTTTTTCCAGGCATGTCCTTGCTCTCTCCGACCTTTTATCGAGCAAATAATCTGCATCTACTCTTCTCTCAAACATATATGAATCTGTTCTCTCTATTCCCTTATTTGCTTACAAATTCCTTTGCCACATTGTCTGTGAATTGCTAAATGAGCTTGGTGGAACTTGTTATCCATCGTGCAAGAAAAGTTGTAAGATTCAGGATGATCATCGACGGAGGAATAATAGTAAGTCTGAGTGAAAGGCACCACCTCATAGTTTGGAGTCCTGTGCGGTTGGTCATGTCAGGCAGTTGGGGAATAAACAGGGTTCCAGCAGCAACATACATTGATCGTATAATGATCTTTTGGGTTTGAAGAAGCTAATGTTCTGGTCATGTCAACTCTATGATTGAGCATCATCACCTCTCCATCCTGTGATCAGTTAGAAGAAAGAATGATCACAAATAATAGTTGATGACCAGACACTTCGAAAGATAATTCGATTTTGAAGTTCGACGCCTTTCGTCAAAAAAGTCGAATAAGTCTAGTTTATTGGATAATGTAAAGATTGTAGAGCGATGAGTGATGGGAGAGAGGAAGAGATGGGAGAGGGAAGATTGGCGAAAATCGGATCTGGGAGAAAGATGAGTTCTGAACGTGGAATCTGATGAATGTGAGAAGAAGAAGATAAGTACAGTGACCCAGAGCACCACTTTTGGTGTTTGCAACAATCGTTCCACCGCCGTTAACGGGTGCATCGTACGCTCGCCGAGTTAAAGATTACGGTAGATCCGATAAGATCAGCCGTTCATCGTTTTGGAGAAGAAGACCCGAAATGACCGACGATTCGGATCCATTAATGATGAATCGACCGCGATAGCCGTTCGAGTTCGTTAAAATTCGAAACTAATCGATTATATCCATCGTTATGAGGATTATCGTCGGTGCGACGAGACGAAGAGTTCTGAATCTATCGGAAGAGATTAGTTATTATCGTTTCTTAACGCGGTGGTTTCGTCGAGTTAATCAAGATGGATACGTTATGGTTTAGAATCGAAGTGCCGAATGTTTTGTTGCGGCGCCCGACTTTCTCATTCAGTTTAATGTTTTCTTCTTGATCTTTCAGTTAAATCACCATAAAAATCGATTTTGGAAAAACTTTTATTGTGCTTTCTTTTTTATCTGATATTGTTCTATTCTGGATTGTTTTAATTTGATCTTGATTGTTATTTCAAATTTCTCGATTCTTGCAATAAGTTTCTGTGATTTGAGAGATGTCATCTATGATGAACAATATGGGAGTGACCATAGGGATGCTCTCGATTCCCCTCTATGTTGTAATATGGATCTTACTTAACATTATCTCGTTTTTAGTTAATCACGGCGAAATGATAAGAAAAGGCATTTTGTGTACGATCTGATTTGTCATCAGATCAAATTGATGAAATTAGTATTGCTACTGTACGAACTGGGTTCAACTCATCTATCCTTTATGAAAAAAATGTAATGTAATAGGAAAGAAAAACTTGAGATTGCTCTTGTTTCAGTATTGATTATTATCCTACAATTGGGTGAATGAAGATGTGAACCAGCTTTTCCTTTTCTCTTAGTTTTATTCAATAGCTGAAAAAGTTGAAGCGTTTGCATGATTTGATGAAGGTGCTTAGCAACAAGATCTTAGACATACGTTTTGTTAAGAGCCACTGAGTATGAACTTTGCAAATCATGAGAACAATGTGCATTATTTAATTTATTTAAAGAATAATAAATTAGAAAAATCATGTATTTTTTTTTTTAATATTTTGACCGTTAACAATCGGCAGATTTGGGTTGGAAATTGTCAGTAGCACATCGTAGAATTGACGACGGCGTTTTGACGTGGTCAAATAGGCAGCCATCCCATTTCCAACTATAATTGACAAGATAAACAAATAGTCAATAGGTGTATTCAAATAATACACTGTTGTGATTCATGTAATAATGGTGATTAAAAAAGTTTACATGGTTTTGCCCACTATTATATTTTCTCTTTTGTAATTTCACATCGGTTAAAAGTGGGATTTGCTTCCACTCCCTAGCCTATAAAAATGCATTTGATACTTTGTAATATTTGAACCTCTTCCTCATTTACTTTAGAATTGTTAGTGGTACTACTGTACTTAGGTGTTACTTTTGGCTTAATTTCTTAGGAAATTGATTTGTGACCCTAAGTTTGTAATTCTCTTTTATTAGTGGAAGTTGTTCGTTAGCGCCCAAAGACGTAGGTATTTATACCGAACCTCGTTAAATTCTTTGTGATCTCTTTCTTTTTTGCCTTTAGTTATTCAACTTGTTGCATTATTTGGTGCATTGACCACAAATATGGTGGTATGGAGAAACAGATTCTTTTGAAGTTATAAGTACACTATGTGGTTGTAGAGTAGCCTGATATTTCACATCAGAAATTTGTTCTTGAACTAACGGTAATTGAAATTTGTTAAAGTGAATAAGTATGCTTTGTGGTTGCGGCGTAGCCCAATCTTCCACATAAGAAATTTGTCCTTTAATTGTTGACAGTTGAAATTTGTTAAGAAACCCATTGTGCAGATATACGTAATTCTATCTAAAGTCCGGTATTTTGACACAATTTGGATCAATCCATCCTTTCCTAGGAACTTTTGTATTATCTAAGGAGACTAGTTCTAAGTGGAATTGTGACCAGATCAATCTTTATAGAAATCTCTAGTATTCGTAGAGGCGTAGTTGTGTGAATGTGAATCTAGGTTAGCTTGTGATGTAAATCTGTAGTAGATGTTGAAAAATTTGATGGTCGGAATAATTTCGGCTTATGGTAGAGTGATGTGAAATATGCATTGTATATGCTAGATTTGGATTTGGTGTTGAAAGGCAGGAATATTAAATGATACTCGTGATATGATTGTCTCCACATAAAAACTTGTGAAATTTGATTCGTTTCTTGTCTAGCTAAAAAGCAAAGGTATACGTTTTTACAAGAGACGTCTGCTTGTAGTTTGTGGAAGGCGCTGGAAAATAAATATATGAAGAAAACGATGAAGATGAATTACTTGCAGTGAGAAGTTATTAAGTCTCTAGTTAAAATCAGGTATGAGCATTAGTTTCCATATTGATGAGTTTAATAAATTAATTGTTGATTTATTAAACTTATATGGGACCTTCAAAGATGAATGTAAGGCTATGTTATTGATTGGTTCTCTTCTTGAGGAGTTGGATCATCTTTGTATCACCCTTATTCATGGGAAGGAAAAAATGTATTTTGAAGAAGTTTGTTCTGTATTGTTGAATTATAAAATTCGGAAGAAAGACCAGAGAGAACATCGAGGATGAGTCAATGGAAGCATTGACAGTGAGAGGGCGTAGTCAAAATAAGAAATGGGAAAAAATGGGAAATGTGACATCAAAAAGAAGACTGAGAAAAGATGTGTGCCTTTTGTCATGAGGAGGAGGGACGTGGAAGAAAGATTGAAGCGGATACATGTCGTGTGTGTGTTGTGAGCGTGGTGGTGATTCTAGTGATTAAGGTTACGTTTAGTTGGTCATCAAACTGTACAGTTTTAATGAATGGATTTTGGATACGGGTTGTATATATCATATGTGTCCACATAAGGAGTGGTTCTTCAAGTTTAAAGAAGTTGATGATGGAGTTGTTTGTATGAGTAGTGGTAATATTAGCTATATCACTGGGATGGGTTCGATCTGATTGAGGAATCATGGTGGATCAATTAGAGTTTTGACAGATGTATGGTATGTCCCGAAGTTGAAAAAGAATCTCATCACTTTGGGGGCCCTAGAATATAAAGGCCCCATGTGTGGTAAATCGAGATGAAGTTTAGCGATCATTTCGGGCTCTTTTTGGATATGAAAGCGAAGAAATAAGTTGTATTCTTATAATTGGTGGTACAGTTGGAGTAAGCGACCCGTTTGGTAGTGATGAAGATTTAGAGATTATTAGTTTGTGGCATACGCGTTTGGGATTTCATAGTTTAAAGTAGTGAGCGGTATAGGCGAATGGTAGGGACGATGTGACGGTGATAGTTCTCTGATACTTATTGAAAACCGTAGATGTTGGCAATCTTTGAGGAGATGATACATCAGCGTTAGTATGTTGGCACGTTCATTCAGTTATCTCTTGTGACTTAGATAAACGTCGGTCTGGCTAGTTATGTGTTTCTTTCTTTAGACACCAATAAGTTGAGTCAAAACACAGCTTCTAGTGCTTTGTCTACTGCGACGAGAATACATGGCATTGGCCAGAGGCTATAAATGGAAATTTGTTGGTTAAGAGGACTACTGAATGAATTGGGGGTTGGTCATAAGTAAATCTTTATTTATTCTCATAATCATAATGCTATTTGTTTAGCCAAGAATACAGTGTTCCATTTTCGTACAAAGCATAATGTTGTTCTCTATCGGTTGTCTGGTTGTTTGTGAAGGACGAATCTACTTTAAAGATTAGGCCCGTCCACGGATATATTGACTAAGGTGGTGACAACGTCCAGTTATTGATCATTATTTGAAACGTCGACATTGGCGAAAGTTTGGTTATTGTCGTTGAAAGCGCATTTGGAGGTGTTAAACTTTTGTCTTGAAGTTAAAGTGGGATTAGGCATGTCGTCAAGTGGAGACTGTTATATTTTGTGTCTCATTTGCAATCCACACCTGGGATTAAAAGTGAATTTGCTTCCACTCCTAACTTTATAAAAGGGCATTTGATACTTTATAATATTTGCACGTCTTCCCCCATCTACTTTAGGGTATTTGTAGTATTGCTCAATTGTTTGGGTATTTACTTTTTGGCTCAGTTTCTTAGGAAATTGATTTGTGGCCCTAAGTTTATAATTCTCTTTTATTAGTGGAAGTTGTTCGTTGGCGCCCGATGACGTAGGTATTTATATTGAACCTCGTTAAATTCCTTGTGTTCTCTTTATTTTTTGTCTTTAGTTATTTTACTTGTTGCATTATTTGGTGTGTTGGCACAACACCTACATCCAGGGGAATGACAGCTCAACTTTCACTATCACTAATATAGAGAGTTACATAGAAGGTTATTTATAATAACCACTATGTTATAATAACTCCTTCGACGTTTCACGACCTTTTTAACCTCAATGGGCACATACAAACATTAAAGTAAGTTGCAATTCATTCTTAGTAGCTAGCAAGAGATTTAGTTTGGAATATGAAATTGGTTCTTGATTTTTTCAGTTCACAATCCACAAATTCTCATAAGCTTCATATGTAATGGCCTTGACCATTTCTTATTATTATGTCCAAAAAAGTGTCACAAATCTTAGAACTATAAACCTGTTATATAATTCTAACCAAATTATCTTGAGAAAATATAAGCTTACAAAAAAAAATAAAAATGCATTACACCAGTAGTGAGTATTGCAGTGTCTTGTACACATATATTCCAGTATCATTTACTTGTATTTTTACATTTACACTATCTCCAAAATCATACATTTACATTTACAAAATCTAATCAAACCTACATGTGGTGGACTCCTACAGTTGTGTTGGCCCTACTGTATGCAGAATATCACGAACGTCCTCTTTAGTACCTACCTGGCTCGTGCTAGGCTTTATAACAGTGGGAATCCATATGTAGACGACCACTATAACGATCGTCACAATACTTCATAACATTTTATTCATAATATATGTTACTTCTCATATCATTATAATTAAATTACATATTGCATTTCATATCATTTTCATATTTCACGCCTTTTATAAACATTCCAAAAATTTCATCTCATCTTATGCATGTCATGCTTGCATATTCCAAAAAAGTGGATCATGGGAAGAAACTGTATGTACCCAAATGTACTATCACTATACGAGACATCTATAAACTGTACTGTATTGTATGACCCAAACGGGACCACTGTAATAATCCAAACGGGATCCATGTCATCGACCCAAACGGGACTACTCTGTTTGTAAAATGTATGTTGCAGCATCTATATCCCTAATAGGCATATTTACTTATCCATCTACCGGGACATATAGGCAATCATACTTATTAAGTTTTTTATCCAAGTTAGAGAGATATCGGACTATTCATATCTCATATACATGGATAATTACAATCAAATATTCATATGGGATACTTACATACCATTATTCTTTTATATCATATTCTCAAAGATTCATTTATCAAACATGAATTGTATTTCTTTTCATGATCCATTTCATATAAGAAACTATCATAATCATATCAATGCAATTTTCATATAACAATAAAATTTATATATTTATACAATTTCGAGTTTCCATTACCAATTACGCCTTCCGCAGGTTAAGGCGCTCGAGTCCATTTTGATTACAATTTTGACCCTATAAACGAGTTGTTAGATAAGTGATCTTCTAACTCAATATACCTCTATGTCTTAAGTTTCTTATGGTTCCAAAAATCATATCATTTGGATTTTTAATTTGGGGATATGGTCGCATTCAGGCTTGCTCTAGACGGTTTCCGAGGAGCAGAATGCAGATTTGTGTCCTATATTTGAAAATTTTGGAAACGATAGAGATATAATATGACCATACTTCTTCATAAAAATTGTTCTCACAGATGTCTAGTTTGTAAAATTTGAATCACCTCATTTGGATCAATATAACTTAAATTATGATTTAAACAACTGGAATTACTCCAATTCAGGGGACTGTTTTGAGACAGGTTTCAGGGATAGAATTGTTCCCTTACTTTGACGAACTTCTAGTAACAATAGGAACTAAATTTGGCTATACTTCCCTCATGGAAGTTGTTTTCCTAAAAGTCTAGTTTACCCAAAAATTAGAATCACTCAATTTGGATGAGTGAAACTCAAATTATGACCTAAACACCAAAACTGTATCAAAACATAAAATAACCCGGCAGCTTACCCGTATTTTCAATTCAGTCTCAAAAACAAGGGCCTTAGGGTCATGTTTGGTTCTTGGTATCTTTTATAGTTTTGTAAGTTTCCTCTTAGGGTTCTTTTCCAACTGAAATCACTCAATTTGGATGACTAAAGGTTAAGTTATGACAAAAACAAAAACATGGGTTTTGGAAAAAATTTGACAACATCTCCCTGACCCCAAACATTTCATTTGCCACATAATCTCCTCATTTAGGGACCACAAACCAAATAACAATCAAAATGGCAACCAACAAAAACAACAAAACAAGAGGGAGAAATTAGAATGGTTACAACATGGTGCTGTGGCTTATATCTTCCTCACTTTTCCCTTTCTCTTCTTTCTTCTTCCTTTCTCTTCTTCTCTTCTCTCTTTCTGCACTTAAGTAGACCCGAATGAGAGAGAAGAGCAACCCCACAATTTTGGTTCTTCTCAGGCTGTAAAGCCTAACTCTCATTTGCCAAAAATGAGAAAATATCTCATTCAGAGACCAAATGTGGTCTTATCCTCTTTCCGTATCTGAGTTTTGTTTTATTTCTTATTTTTGTTTAACTTTCACTCTTTTTGCATTTTAGTCCCTCTTCCATATTCTAATTACAACAACTGATTACAATTTCTAATTCTAAGCATATATTCATTTATGACTTTTGGGTCCTTAATGTGACATTTCTTATTTATATAACTCTTGAATTAATTCCTGGATTTTATCATTTTTCTCACTTAGCATTTAAATTCCAGAAAAATACAAATTTACTTTTATTATACCCTAAACATGTTATAAAACTACTTTGGCATAATTGAGGTGTTACATCATAAATTTGAAGGGACTGAGATAATGCAAATAACAATCTAATTATCAAAAATCTTCATGCGGAATGCTGTTACTTATCAACTAGTTTGATTGATTAGCAATGAGTACACAAAATTGTAGCAACATATGATTATGATAGTGTTGATTCGAAGGACGAAGATTCTAATGGAAACCTTGGAGGAGAAGATAAGAAAGGCTTTGGTGGGATATGCAAGGCTTCTACACTTCCTTCCAACATTTCAATCACCTTACTCATGCATGGCTATCGTGGATGCAATGCAGTATACCTGAATATCATCTTCCTTGTAACTTCATTTTCCTCTTTGTTTTCAATGCCCTTTAATACTCCTAGGTCAGCTTCCCGCTACTCAAGATGCTTATAAATCCATTGAGGAAAATATGTCTCACTGGTATTATCCACTGTATCATTGCCCTTTTGTCTTCCTCCAAACATTTCTAGAACCATCATTCCATAGCTATAAACGTCTGATTTGTGTGAGATTCGACCAAAATTTCTATGCGCCCAGACAACATACCCAATAGTTCCTCTAGCTGCTGACATTGATACAATACTCTACTGGTGGGCATAACCTTGAAGCCCAATCGAAGTCTTGGGGTAAATCGCAGTCTAGGGGATATTGTGAGGTTTCACATCAGTACCAGTATCTTTGTTCTACACCTGATATAAGTAGTCTAGTCCTCTAGCTATCCCAACTGCAATTTGGTACAACTTCTCCCATCCCAAGTGTTTACTGGCTTTCAAAGGGGTTTCACTACATATAAAGTTTTCAAGAGACCCATTGCTCATAAACTCATAGATGAGCTTTTGCCACACCTCAAACCAGCCCAAAAAGGACTAACAATATTTACATGAAGTCCGGCTAATGCTTGCAACCGTTCAATGAATTCTCCGTTCCTTTCAATGTTTTGAGGAGTTTGACATAGCATTGGCGTCCATCACCTAACTTGCTTTAGTAAACGCCACCACCATAACCACCTTGGCCTAATTTATCCTTGAAGAAAAGAAATTAGTCATTTTCTTAATATCGAATAGCTATACCTCTTAGGAGTTTGAGAACCATAATTCCTAACAAATTTCTCAATGCACAGTCAGCATAGGATCTCTTCTCAGATGATATATTTATGTTTTGATATTTCTTTTGAAGCCAAAGATTGTAGAGATGCTGGCAAATGTCCAAGCTCTGCTATAGCAAAGACTGTATTCAGAAAGAGAGAGGGAGGGTCCAGGTATTAGAGGAGAGAGAGAGAGAGAGAGAGAGAGAGAGTATATGGGAAGGAAGGAAGGATTACCTATTATGAGTCTCGTCGAAATGGTCTTCGACTCTGCAACAAAAATCAGACGGAAAAGCAATGTGAGGCTAATATTATTTTATTTATTATAAAACTAAGGTAAAATAAAAAATGAAAATTCTATGTTACTCTTTCTATTTTTGTTTTATTTAGTCAAAAGCCGGTGGTAAATCATTAAAAATAAATAAACTAATATCTAAAATCAAATTGATGTAAATTAAATACATGGATATAATTCAAAATATACCAAAAATGTTAAAGTTAATTGTAGGAGTGATTCGCGGTAGCTGATTCTTGACTTTTAATTTTGTGTCCTTTGTTAGGAAGCCACAGGCTTGTAGTTGGAGCTGGACAAACGAAAGACATATCGGGATCTGAAGTCGTATGCGTAAATCTAACTGGTTCAGGTGTCAGAGTGTTTGGCTACACAGAAATTGTTGTCCAAACCCTTAAAACCCAAACATTTTTATGCATGAAAGGAAGGCAAAATATTATCTTTACGGCCTGGCTTGGCAGCTGAGATATATGGAGAGGGAGATTTAGCCACAAGAAATGAGTGGTTTTCGTAAAAGGGGTTTCTTTGTGACTCATAAAAAAAGAATGAATTATTAAATATTGGATTTGAATATGTAAGGCCTAAATCAAAATCATTTAATTGTTGAATAAGACCTGATATAAGCTAAAAAGCACAAGCATGGTAAGCTACAAATTCTGGTCATAAAACAAATGTATGGCACAACAAAGAGAAGAAAAACAATCTGGAAAGCTGCAGGGGAACTGTTGCTATCTGGGATTCTTAGGTATTCAGTTTGAATTAAATCAGCCAACAAGGAAACAGTTAAATGACGATTAAAATAGTTAATGCGTGATATAATGACCGCGGGGGCAATTTTTGAGATGTGGGCGATCCAGGCAAAAACAGATGAATTCACTGTTTTCAAATCCACAACGCCCACCACTTCTCTCACAAGGCTATGGTATTTGCGGTCCAACTGCGACAGGAGCCACCATAGGAAAATCTCCATGAACTTCAGTCTAACCATTTAAAAACCATATTATCAGTATCAACGACGCATTAACATAGATTGGCACAACTCTTTAGAAAATTCATATGCTCCCAAAGCTAGCAAAGGGTGAAGAGAACCATTATATTAAATCTGAAGTTGGAATAGTTAAGTCTCAAGAGGACAGGAAATTTGATTTAGCAGGTACCAGACTCTATAATGAGAGGAACATGGTGAATGAGTCCAGATCAGAGGCTAAGTTATCTGTGGAGAGGGGTTGGGAGTTTGGCGTGAATAGTCGCTAAAATAATCCGATTTTATCTTGGTTTGAAAAATACTTATTTAAACTGATGCATTGGAACACGGTGTGTGGCGTGTTCTTGAGCCGACATTTTGGAAGAATTCAAGGCCGGCGTTGAAACTTAAATTTTAATATCGGCGTGGTGACGAATTATTGGAGTGAACCATGGCGTTCACAGCGCATTAATCTTGTATTCGACCGTACATTCAGTTTCTTTCTCCGCCCCGCTTTTTCTTCTCACCGTCGTTTCTTTTCTCCCTTCCCCTGCTTTTCTTCTCCGCAGCCCCACCTCCATTTCTCCACGGACCCCACCTCCGCCTCTTTGGACCTGCGGCGGCCTTGCGGGAAGTTGCATCTGCACAACCATTGAAACGACTCCTTAGGTTTGTTCTCTGTCCCATTTTCTTGCGATTTAGGGGAGTTAGGGTTTCATTTAGGATATGATTTAAGATGTGGTTTTGTTTGCGATTTTGGAGTATAGTGATTAGATTCATGAGCCTTCTTGATTTGTGAAATCTGATGAAATATCAAGCACATCCTCCACCTTGCAATGGGATACTCGGGTTGATTTATATATGCATTTGGTCTTCTTGATTTGCTTAAAATCAATTATGACCATGCCATGTTGAATTTTTGTGATCATCTCTATGTGGGTAGTTCTTAGTGTTTGATCGCTTTGATTTCGGGGAAAATGGTTTGAGAAAAGTTTGAAGGTTTCGATTAAATGTTAAAACATAGTTATATCTTGGTTTAATTGACACGAGTTGAGCAGAATCTTGGCCTTAGTGAAGATTTTTTGGGTTTTTCTAAGTTGTTTTGCATTGGGATTCGTTTGGGTTTGTGGGGTTTTACAATTTAGTCTAATTATTGTAGATTGACTGTTCTTGTAGGTTTGTAAGTTATAGGGTGGTTCTTTGGATTTTCTATGTGATCGCTTCATATTTTCATTTGTTCCACACTACCATTTTTGTGGAAGTAAATTTCTTAATTCTCATTGTAGTTTGTTCCGTAAAAGTAGGAAAAAGAAAAGAAAAACTTTGAGATGTAACATTTTATGTTGTGACATCAAGGGGTGAAAACCTTTATAAGTCGACCAAATGTGGCTATACTATTGGCGAGTGGATATTGGTTTCTTTAGTTGAGTCTAAATAATAAATAAGATTTTTTACCTTTTAATTTCTTTTGTTTCCCGCCGCCCAACCAAATAGGGCATTTATGTATAGGTTTTAAGTACATTTGGGATCTCAAAATAATAGAAACCAAAGATTTTTCATTTCTTTGTTTTCCCTTCACCAACCAAATAGAGTATTTATGTATAGGTTTTAGTGAAGATCATGGATCAATTAAGTATTTTCTTGGTTTAGATATATTTAGATCTTTATAGGCATGCTCTGGATTTAAATGAGGTGAGTATTGAGCGTTTCCTTAAGGTCAGGTTTCCAAACTTAATTTCTTTTTTTGCCAGGCAAATGGAATTTAATTTACGGATTACGATGGGCCTTTCCTACTCTGAAAATGCAAATTAATTTCCCATTCTCCTTTTTACTCATGTTTTATTTTTAGTCTTGATTCAAGGTCCTAGCATTCACATTTAATTGCTTTTAATTTACATAGAAATATGCTAGTGTTTTATATTAAATAATGTGTGTCATATCTTAGGCTTTCTACTTTGGCTTCATAAAATAAAAAGAAGCCCATGACTTCTACTTCATTTTGGTCATAAAAATAAGATATTTATGACCTATTTGATTCATTTTTTGAAAATGTTTTATGAACAGTTTTTGAAAACAAAAAGATTAGTATTTTATGTGTTTTTCGTGTTTTTCTAAACAGGCAAAAAACTGGAAACTAATTGCGTTCTTTATGTTTTTCTTGTTCTTTTTCTTTGTAAAAAATATATATATATATATAGTTTTAAAATTTGTAAACAAATTGTATAGTTTCAATAAAACATCATTGCATATACAAAGAATTGAAACCTCCATGTGTAAAGCCTTGTGTGATTCCATGTAATAATAATAGGAAATGAGTTCTTCGATCAACGTTTAAGATATATTGGAAGTGACATATAATATAAATGACGTGCTTCACTATATTATCATAAAAGGAAGTATTTGAGAAGGAGAATTTTACCTATTACAAAGATAAACAAATAAGGAATTAGTTACATAAACTACTGCCTACAAGGGCTGTTCCATCCATCAAGGAAGGTCAGGGAAGTGTACTGGAAGATCTATAACTCCTTATATATTGGATCTCAAGAGGCAGTCGTCGTAGCCTATCCTGTGCTAGAGGATGAAAGAACAACTATGGCAGGCTGAACGGTGATGTTCATTTAAGGTGCTGTTGTTGGAACGTAAAAAAAAAACTGCTATATTATGTTTGTCATTGAAGTGGATCTGCTTAATCTCCTAGAAACTTTTGTTTAGTCTGTTTAGTATGAGATTTGCATATTCTTCTGCTGGCCCATGTTTACTTAAATTCTTAGTTATATCTATTTCCCATTAGCTGACTTATCCTTTTCTTTTGACATACATGTTTTATAGTTTTCCCCAGAAGGTTTCTAAATTCGGTATTAAGTGCAACCACTTCAGCTCAAGCAAGAAAATAATTGGTTGCTAACTTCTGAAAATCATTGGTACTTGCTACTTTCTATCCTGAAGAGCCAAGCTTGTAATTTTATATATATTTATAGGTCTTAAAGATGTTTAAATATTGGAACAGGATTTGCTGTATGTGATGTCTGCTCTATTCTGAGATTTTAGGCCATGGGAAGGGAACATGCAGAGATAGTCAATCAGTCGAGGTGGAAAACATTTGACCAAATCTTCGTTTTCCTATTTTGCGTTTATTTTGGAAGCAGCATAAACGAATTTTTTATTTTGTGTTGAACATCATTTGTTATAATAATATCTTTTCCAGTTCTCTAGATATCAAAAACGTTGTGTTGGTCTCTAGATATCCGAGTACATATGTAGCTAACAATTAAAGTAAGCCAGTGAAATCAGATAAGTTAATTTCCAGTTTGGTTAATACTTGCGACTTTTGGTTAGCAATAAGGTCGTTCGAGGAATCTTAGGACATTGAAAATTTTAATTGTCAGTGGCGTGTGAGCGCCGACTGGTTAACTCATTACGTCGTTGATCTGGACGTTGAAAATTTTAAGTTTAATAGCCGGGTTGAGAGCCGCCCACGACCTTTGGCTTTCTAAAGGCCGTCGTTGTGAGCAGCCGGGTAATTCTTATTTTGTTAAACACGCTGGATTTGATCATCTTTTTCAAACCAATCATTAAGTACGTTTTTAATTTTTAGAAGGGCCAATGAAAGTCAAACTCAAAGTTGGGCATGAATCACCCTTATGTTCTTTATGAGTTAGCCATTAGAAACGAGTGGTTGGTGTAGGAATCTCTTTAATGACTTAATCATCACCAGAAATAGTGAGCACTGGTTTTCATCATTGCCGTGTTGAAATTTGGGAAACCACAATAGGACTCTGTTCCTTAGAATCAAAGATGGCATGCTGTTTGGATTAGTCCCAGTTGAGGCCATAGGAAGGCCTCAAATTTTGGATCAGCAGATAGAGTTCCAACAACAAAGCTGGTGATCAAGATGGTAATGATTAAAATTACAGGGCAAGATGCTTTTTCAGTATGAAGATGTTTTGGACATTGGAAGAGAGATATGGATGGGAAGGAAAGGTAAGTGCAAAAGATGAGAATTTTGGGAAGGAGTGCAAGCGTCTTTATTGTTTTTTGATTCTCACATGTTAGGAAAATTCTGTGGTACCTCCTTGGGTGCAGCACCAAAATGGTTTTTGTTAGAATTTCAGCACTGTAAAATATAACCGATCGTATGAATGAACATTTTAATACGGTTTGTAGGAAAAACCGAAAGTCGAACCTATTTAGAGATCAAGTCAGTCTTGTATTTGGACACAATCTCCTTAAGACAATTATTGCCCTCGCAATGGTGCTTGATCTTTGTAATTTGTCTCCATAGTGAAATGATCTGCAAATTGAAAGTTGCCAATTTGTTAGGCTTGTTGAACAGGCCCATTTGCGAATTATGTCTCTCATTATGAAATGAAATGAATAGATAATATGTAAATATTTTGTATGTCAAAATGAGAGAAGGTGTGGTCTATATAGACACTGCTCATGGTTGTTGATGCAGTCGCTGGCTTCAGGAGGTCATGTACAGTGGCGAGCAGTCATGGCTTGGAAGGATCATGTTTGTTCGACGACGAGCAGTCCTTGAAGCTTGGAAGGGTCGATGTCACATTCATGGCGAAACGATTCTGAGCTCGTCTATTTGGAGAAAGGCCTTGTCAGTCCAACGGTAACCTACACAAAAAGTCTTGTTCCCATCCGATGTGGGACACAAGCTTTTCCACAAGCTTAAACCTTTAATTACCGTTTTCTAGGGGTGATGTTTGGAGGCAATTTCTAATTCACTCCTTAATGGTTTTGAGCAACTCAATATATAATATTCATCTCCTCGTGGAGGAGAACACATTCCCATGGATTACAAAAATCTTTGTGGGACCCAATGTAATTTTAAGCTCAAAGATAGCTAAATTATTGTGCTCAAACCCATTTTTCAAGCAATCCCCACATGAATGAAGTGTTGAGATTATGCGAATTGACATGCTTGCTAGATAGAAGTTTAGTTAGAAATTTTACGTATAGAGGAAGGCAGCTTGTGGCCTTGAGCCTTGCCAATGATGCTATCGGGAGTTCTTGATTGATCGTGAACATGATGTTGCAGGCCCATTCATTGTGTAAAACAAGGCCTTGATAACATTCATGAGAATCTTTCTTGACCACAGTTAGTTCTCAGTTTGTATTGTTCATTTTGGCCACTGAACAATTCTGGTTTCATGAGTGCTCCTAGAGAATATGGCTATCGTTCCTCTGGGTAACCGATTCTCACTCACATAGGTGACTTCTTATGGAAGGTACGCTATACCCCACTTGTCTTTAACAAGATATAAGAATCATTAAAGCATGGCTTACCCTGTTCATGACTATGGGCATTTGCTATTACGATTATAGGAATGAGTAGGAATTTGTTCTCCATGGTGATCTTGAATAGATGCAAAAAAATTCGGTTGTCCTTTGAACCTAGATCTTGGGATCCCGGTCGGCTAGGTTGGGTTGCCGTGCAGCTCTTTAGTGCATAGACTTTAAACCCATTCCCTCGATGATTTACTTACTTGCACTCTCTGGTCAAACACTTTGGTTAACGGATCCGCAATATTCTCTTTGACCTTATGTATTCAATGGTCATAGCCGTGAAGTTGTCTTCACGGTATTATTATGTCTTGGCCAGAGCTGTAGTGGTTTGATATATATATATGACTCTATGCTCTTCCAATTGCTGATTGACTATCGCAATGAATGCAGATAGTAGACACAGGTTATGGCCATATTGGAATATCTTCTAAGAAATGGCCAGAAGCCCTACCTTGCTTCATAGAAACTGCTCTGTTGTCAAACTGGATTATCATGGATGCAATGCACGTTTGCTTAGAAGATTTCGAACTCCACCACCGAGTGTAAATAGATAGCCACTTGTGGACTTTGAGTCTTTGGTGTCGGATATCGATTCGCACGGTATCCTTCAAGTCTTCTTGGATATTTTGAGTGAGTGCAATGTAGTTTTGGGTGTATTCCAGTATAAAAACTCTAACTATTGCCTTCAATGAGTGGGACTTTGGATTACTTAACTTGTGTATCTACTCAATTTCTTTGACAATGGCTAATAATACGGAGCGGGTATAGTTCATGACATACATCGGTATGTTAGCATGCATATTCTTGTTGTAGAAACTTTGCCATTATTTTTGGATAGATGTAGATTTACATGCAGTGTTTCTCATTAGACTACTATCATTTTGGTTTGTTTGTGAATTTTCTCAATGCAATGTGATTGAGATAATATTAGTCCATCGATGTTTGGAAGTCTTTATTCCAAATTATAACATTAGCAACACCTAAGTCTTTCATTTCAAACTTATTGTTGAACACATTTCCTTAGTAGTTTTAATGATTTCATTATTGCTACTACCCTTGATGAGTATATCGTCAACATAGGAATAAATAATGACAAATCCACGTTACGGTGTTTAACATATACATTTGTCACACTGTTGATTTTGAATCCATTTGTATCATTATTGTAATTTCTCATGCCCTTTACGTTGGTGCTTGCCCCAATCCATAAAGGGATTTAACAAGCGGAAACAAACTTCTTTTCTTGACACGGAACAATAAGCCTTCGAGGTTGTTCCATGTAGATTTCTTCATCCAGGTCACCCAAGAAAGTTGTCTTTACATCCATTTGATGTATCTCAGGTTAATATAAATTGCATGTATTAACATCCGAATGGATGATATTTATTCTTATTCTTGGTGAATGAATATAAAATAGTCTAAGCCTTCTTTTTGCCTTCGCCTTTGATAACCAGTGCGGCTTTATATTTATCAATAGATTCATCTGCTTTCATTTTTTTCTTGAATATCCATTTAAATCCTAGAGTTTTTGAACACGGTGGAAGATCCACTAGTTCCCATTATGATTTTTACATAAGATGGATTCTCACTTTATCGTTTATAGCCTCTTTCCAATATGGAGCTTGAGGGCTGAACATAGCTTCTTAAAAACTTTGGGACTCGTCTTCTAGATCGTTAGAAAATCTGGATAAGATTTCGTGGTTCTGGTCTTTTCTTTGCGTCCCCAGGTTCATCATCATCTTGTTGGCCCTTGACTCACGCTACAATGCGATCAGCAGGTCCTTTACTTGAGTTGACTCACGTGTGGATTTGTAAGGAAATACATTTTCGAGAGAAAGATGCTCATGGATTAGATGTGGGTGTTGGCATGCATATCGATAATTTTGATTTATGAATCGAGAAAGCGATATGCACTACTATTGCAATGCATAACCAATGAAAACACAATCAACGAGTTTTGGTCCTATTTTAACCTTTTTAGGTATGAAGTCTCGCCACTTAGCGAACACCCCACACTTTTAAGTATTTTAAGAAGGTCTTCGACCTTTCCACAACTCGTAAGGGGTTATTGGTTTCTTGTGAGGTATTCGGTGAGAATATAATTTGCGGAAAGAATTGCTTCCCCCCACAAATTTTGAGGTAGTCCAGAACTTAATAGTAATGCATTCATCATTTCTTTTAAAGTTTTGTTTTTACGTTCAGCAACCACATTTTGCTGAGGTGAATAAGGTGCGATCGTTTGGTGTATTGCCACCGTATTTGTGACAAAAAATCACCAAAAGGTGCTTCATATTCTACCTCTATCACTTCTTATCACCTTGATCTTTCTATCAAGTTGGTTCTCCACCTCATTCTTGAAATGTTGAAATTTCCAATGCCTCATCTTTACCTTCTCAATAAGTAAACATAACAATATCTTGTGCAATGTAATTAATGTAAGAAAAATATTTCTGCCACCACCTCGCGTTTAGACATTTGGATCACAGATATTTAAATGTATTTAATTCTAGAGGTTCCTTTGCTTCTTTTTCAATTGATTGGAAAGAAGTTCTTGTAAGTTTAGATTCCACACAAATCTCACATTTATGATTTGAAACTATTTTAAAATTAGGCAAACATTCCATATTAATTAATCTGCGCAATGTATCATAATTAACATGTCTAGTCTACCATATACTACATTTGAAGATTCAAGCATATAAGCAGAAGACGTGCTCTTTTTATTGATATTCTTAATAGGAAGTACAATAGTCATTACATTCATTTTGAAGTGCCCATTGCCCATATACCCCTTTCCCACATACATCCCATTTTTGGTGAGGATGAAGTTGTCTGAGACAAACACCAACTTGAAGCCCTTCTTACTCGCGTAGTCCATACACTAGATTCTTTCGAATTTAAATGCATACAGCACATCATTGAGGTAGTTCTGCTAGATGTCATCTTCAATACTACCTTCCCTTGGCCTTCAACCTTGGAAAAATAGGAGTTTCCCATAAAGAGTTGTTCTCCATTATCTATGGTTTGTTATGATGAAGACATCTTCTTGTCTGGCGAGCAAACATGAGTGGCTGTGTCCACCCACCATTCCTTGGTATTCTTTTGATGAAGTTCACCTCGGAGACTCTATTTGAGAGGTTCATGCGAGACATACGTCTACTTGATCACATTAGAAGCGAGGCGTTTCATTCTTGGATTCCCTTGTTCCTTGCGAATACGACAGTCCTTAGCACGGTGCCCTTGCTTGTTGCACACATAGCGCATGGAACTGCCGTGGGACCTTAGGACCCGTTGCCATTATGCTTCCTCTTCTTAGGATTGTGGGAGGTACTTTGTGTTCCTGTGTTGGCATGGTTCCATAAGCCCTTGCACCTTCTCGGATACGGTTGTCTTCCTCTATTCTGACCTCACTATCAAGTCTTCCAAGTCTCATTTCCTTAGCTTATGCTTTAGGTAATTCTTGATTCTTTCCATAGCGGTGACATTTTCAATAATTGCGGCCACTTGGAAGGATTCAACGAGAAGATGCATCCATACGCATGTGTCATGCGGAATCATATAGATCTTGGAGCTTGGTGATCGCTGTCTTGGAATCAAATATGTAGTCTAGGAATTTCCCAATACAAACTTCTTGAGCACGCATCCTCGGTCTTGTACTTTTGTCCAAGGATTCCCACGGTTCTCTTGCCGGTATTGAGAGCAATCTACACATTATATAATGTGTTGTCGGGCCATTCGAGGGATGTAGTTGCGACCTGAGAAATCGACATGCTTCCATGCTTCCACGCGACAACCACTTACTGTCAGTTTCATCTTCACTAATGGGAGCATCCTCTTGAAGAAGCGAGCCAAATTCAAGGTGGTGGTGACGGCGTCTTTTGTTGCCACCTTTTGAATTCGGTTCCATTGAACTTGCCAGAGCTTCTCCATGACTCACGGTCATTGAAGCCTCTTATTTGGAGGAAGTACAGTGGGGAGTAGAATCAGTAGTCATTCTTTTGAACGGTCTGTTTCGAAACAATATATTAAAAACAAATTTAAATATTACTTAGTAATTTTTAATGATAATATTAAACCAAAGTGACTCTGTTTACAGAAACAATTTCTTTAAAGTCAAATATGACTTTGCCAAAATCTGAGTTAAAATAAAAAATATTAAAACAAAGCGGTGTGAATTTACCGAAATTGAGCAACTTTGACAATTCCAAAATTGATATCAATGTTTAAAAATAAACAAATTAAGTGCCAATATGCGATATCAATGTTTTTTTATGTATACTGACTTTGCTCAGGCTTTGGCTAAGTATTTTAAACAGATTACTGTTTTTTCCAGAAATAACAAAACGAATTCTGAGCAAGTAGAAATATTAAAACATAAACAGAATAATATTATGTGTAGAAACAAACATTTTACGAAATTAAAAAAATAAACAGTAGTTCAGGCTAGGTAGTTCAGAGGAAGTGCAGTTTACAGAACTGCTCTAATGCAGTAGTTCAGAACGGCACTGAAGACAATAAAAAACGTACTGAGATATAAAAAAAAAACGTGCTAATATCGATAAAAAAAATAACAAAAACAGAAAGTTGTTTTGCAAAACAAAACGCAGCAGTTTTCAGTGCAGCAAAAAAAAAAATGGTTTTACAGTGCAGCAGAAAAACCAGTGCAAACTTATATATGGAAGAGAAAAAAATATTTAAACTAAACAAGTCAGTGCGAGTTCTGTAATCAGGCAGCACTGATGGTCCTCAAAAAAATTGATATATAAAAGAAAACGTTGCCAATAAAAAAAAACGTTTGCACTGATGTCTATATAACAAACACGTACTGATAGGAAAAAATAATATAAACAGAATACTGGTTTTGCTTCAGCTTTGTTGCCTAACAGTTATTAAAGTCGTATCTTAGATTTAGAATTTGATTTGTAAAATATAACAAATCAAATGCTTGAGATGAACATTTATGCGGTTTGGAAAAACGGAGAAGTCCGGAGCGCGCGTTTTGGATCGAGTCTTGTGTTGGACATAATGCCGCTGGACTTAATTTATTGCCCTCGCGTTGGTGCCCAGGTCTTTGGCAATTTGTCTCCCCCATGATGGAAATGATCTCCCAACAAGTCAAAAGCACTTGTTTGTTGGTTGTATCGAAAGATAGCTGACCTGCCATTATATCTCTGTATAAAAATAAATAGATGATCATGTGTAATATTTTTATAATAAAAATGAGAGAAAGTGGTCGCTATATAGACACATTCATATTTGTGAGTGGATCATGAAAACTAGAGAGAATTAAATATACGTTCGTGACAGTCATGAGTTGAAGGTGTGTCATTGGTGACACGATTAGTGAAACAGAGGTCAGTGTCTGTTCATGTGACAACGGTAATTCTTGGAGAAGCCCAGTAGAATTAAGTGGTATTTCATAAAGTCTTGTTCTATCAGATATGGAATGTAAGCTTTAAATGAACAACATGATTCACAATTTTCAAGGGTGATGTTTGGAAACAATTGGTCGACTATTAATAGTTGAAGCGGCTAAATATGTATTATTCTCTCATGGAAGGCATTATGGACCCACAAAATGCTGTGGGACCGATGTAATTTTAGTTCAAAGATTGCTAAATTATTGTGTTTAAACCCATTTTTTCCAACAGTTTTGAGCCATTGGATGTTCATAATTACATTCTGACCATCCATTTTAAATTTCAAGAAAACAAAAAGTAAAAAACAACCGGTCAATTCATGTACGCATGCACTCAAAGTCAGAAGAAGAAGTGCAGTTTGAATGGCTGTAAGGCATAAAGAGGAAGTGATGGAAGAGGAGAAAAGAGGATGAGCGCGTAAAACGCATTGGTAGGATGGATGAAGTTGAACTCATGGATGAATTCCATCAATGAAAGGGAGAGGAAAAATTCAAAAGTGAAATGAAAACCCCACCCACCTCAAATTCTTCTTTCATCACATTTCCATTCAATAATTAGAACATGCTGACAGGGTAAGCAATATGATCAATGATCAGTTAAAATATAATGAAGTCCGGACGTAATTCAGTTCCATTTGGAGGGTTTATAGGCCCAGAAAGTAACAGGGAAAAAAAATACATAGGAAAATGATTTGGCAAATGATACAATATCTTGGTGGGCATAATTTGGCAAGCCAAAGATCAGAGAGGGAGGGAAGTCTTGGTCTAAAAGGATATTGTGAGGTTTGATATCAAAATGCAGTATCCTTGTTCTACACCGACAAAGCAAGTACTCAAGTCCTCTCTAGCTATCCCAATTGCAATTTGGTACAACTTCTTCCATCCCAAATGTTTTCAGTTCAGGTTTCCTGCATTTCTTATAATATCTTAATGTCGGTGTAAGGGATATTCCATTTTCTTAATTTCTCGTTCATGACTAAGTAAGCATTTCATGTTTATGATTTTTTATAATATATATCCTGTAAAAATAAGGGATGTAATTGAAATGGAAATATTTATGAATTTATAAGCATAAATAATATCAGTGTGTGTGACAACACAGGGAAGAACCAAAAAATAAAACCATGATGGCCTAGGTTTAAAGTATACAATATCATATTAATGTGGATAGAAAAAGCTTCATGAGGAAGGTAATTGAGTAGAAGTTAATAAGTTGGATATCTTTTTTAATAGTTTATTAAAATTAGTTATGGGCATCGAAATAATTGAGTAGGAAAGAAAGAAAATCATGAATAAGATTGTGTATTTATAAGATGTTTGATCTGTAGTGAAAAGGAAAGGAAGAAACTAGGATAGAAATCACTGGAAGAGGAAAGATACATACTTGATGGACAAGTTTGTCGGCCATTAGATTTGTCAGGACAAAAACAAGAAGGCGTGTTGAAATTCGGGTCATACCCGCATCTACCGCCAGACTCCATGCACTCTTAGCACTGTGTCTCGTTTGTTGTCCACCTCACCTCAAACCCTTTGCTCAAAGCCTCTCCCGACTTTTTAATGAGCAGTTCCACGAGGCCTTCTTTAACTTGGAGAGCAGGGGAAGAAAGAAGCTATACCCTAGTGCTAATAAATCTATTTGCCAAGGTTCATTTGCCTAAGGCCTTTGTGGGCGTTGTTATTTGTTACTAGCGAACGTAGGATGTTATAAGATGACAAATCTTTGATCGGAGACAATTGTTGAGACTATGATGATTCTAACATCGGAGGTATAGCGGGGTGGTAATTAAACCACATGTTGGAGTAAGGGCCAGGTAATATTCCCCAGTTGAGGGATCATGGAATGCAGCAGTCCTTGGGAGTTTGAGTCACGAGTATCTATGTAGATGACGCCAGAAAGGTTGAGGTGAGATCCATATGATGGCCTTCATCTTTTCGGACATTGAAGCGCTCGAAGGAGGGATGACCGCGAATCTGGTGGGAGCCTTTTGCAAGGATCTTGAAGATTTCCCTAGTCACCGCATTCCAATGCCAGAAGATTGCAGATACGAATGCAGAAAATTAATTCCAGAACTATATTTTAGGAAGGCATGGGAAGTGGGAGATGAGGGAAGACAACGGAAAAAGGGAAGAAATCTTTTAGATCCATGGAAATGAACCGAATGAGAATATGTGGAGTGGTGATTGGATGGATACATTCCGCCACCAAAGATAATAAAACCAAGGAAAATGTGTGGTTAGCTTTTCAAAAATAATTATGATTTGGTTTAAAAGTCAAAGATGTCAAAAAACATCCTAAATTACCCTCTATTATGGTAGTAGATGGGACAATTATGATAGTAACTACAGATTATATTACGGTAGTAATTAAATAATGTAATGATATTGGTTATCTAATACCATAGTATATGTTTTACATCTATATATTGCTCCATCTACAATCATAATAAATGAGTAATTTGGGAATATTTTGACATTTCTTTAATCCATTGAATTATTTTTGAGAGGCATCTGAAACGCTATTTTGTTTTCTTAATTAGTTATGTACATATATTTTTGTATAAATGCAGGAAATCCTGAAGTTTTGTGTAGATGTACATATACATTATCTTTATTTCTTTTCCTCCTAGTTTAAGGGAGAATCACTTCCTTATCGTGACTAGTTCTTCCTTATCAAGATTATTTTTCCACTGGGATTATCTCTGCGGTGAGGGATTAGGAAAATTAGAAAATTCATTTGATAATCCATCGGCTTTTGCGGTTCCTTCTAGGTGTTTATTCGTAATATACTTCTCATATGAGATAGAATGACCGACTAACTTTCCCATATGGGGTAGAATGGTCGGTTGGAGACTCAGAAATCCTAGGCCAGGGTGTGCCGACAAGCCTTGGAAGAGTTTGTCAGCGCTTCTCGGGCGACTATAGATTCTCTACGTATGAAAGAGTGTCACGTCCCAGATTTTGGTGAGTGGAATCGGTCGTTTCACAGCAGGCCCAACGGACCAGACCCCATCGATCTGGGATCCTGAGATCATGGGTACTCACAGTGCCCCACCCCTTTTCTCCGGTCGGAGTTTTGTGTTATTTCAATCGAGAAATATTGGTTTGAGTGTTAAATGTTGAGAGTTGAAGGTTTGTGAAAAGCGATTAAGCGCCATTAATCACGTGCGTTCAAAGAAAGCGACGCTTGCACGTAAAGGCGCATAGGAGACTCCCGGCTCTAATGTTCGACATTCTCAGCATCTCGTTACGCGAGGGCATTTAATGCATTGTCAACCCTATCTATAAATAGGGATAGTGGTCTCAATAGCGGTTTCTTTTACGTTTTCTCAAAAGGTTTTTTTCCTTCTTTTTTTAACTCCTGCACTTCATCATCCTTTGTGCTTCTACAAACTTCCCTTCTAAAGGAGCCATCGAAGAATCTTGACACTTTGACAACATTTTATTTCTGTTGGTGTTTCAACTCAAACTATTTTAAAATATCTTGTTTGCTTAGTGTCTCCATGGTTGGAGGTGTTCTATTAGTTGCATGAAGGTTTTGGTTTTACTTTCTTTGGGTTATCCTTGGTGAGTCGTATTAAAATCTCGAGCTCTTTTCCTTCTTGGTTCTTACTTTTTCTCCTTTTTATTTTTCTTTATGGACCTCAGTTGACCCACTTCTTCTACTCCCTTTCTTTATCTACCTATAAAATGACCAAAGATTCAAAAAGGACTCGACCAATCATCGGGGTTGGAAGAGGAATTTTGGAAGCTTCACACCTCTGGCGTCTGATTCATGTGTGTAGGAGAATGAGTTATAAGGTAATTCTGTGAAATGGTCTAGAGGCGTCGGGCGGCATGGCTACCTCGACTTTTGGGAGCGGACAGTAATGCAGATCTATTTCTGAGAACCATTTGTTGATGGGTTGCCTCCAGGTTCCATTCTTTGGTGAAGCAATTCTTGCATTTTACCCGAGCACCTCCTGCACTCATACATCCGAACGCTTTTCGAATTTTGATGGGTTGTAGTGTTAGACTCTCTACCAGTTTGGACATCTCATTTGGTGGAGATATCGCTATTGCACAAACTTAGGACAGGACACTTTGTCCATGTCGACCCTGATCTCCGGTTGTAATTTGTAACCAAGCTCTAACTCCTAAAGTGGAAGGCGAGGTGTCTGGATGGGACCGTGGTATGAAATCCCTAGCCTCGAGAGCCTTGGCTGTGTGAACCGGTCCTTTGTGGTTCTCGAGTTTATCTCCATTCATGTTTGTTATATCTCTTACCTAGGTTGTGATTAATGACATACTTATCTTCTTGATTATTTGTAGATAAGGTACGGGCAGGGTGGGTCAGTTCTTGGGTGGAGAAGGCGAGGAAGCTAGATCACATCCGCCGTTCTTTGGGGGTCTGGAAGGAGGGAGCACCAACATGAGCTCCTTCTATCTGTAAAGAACCTGCAGGGTTTGGGCTCTAGTCCTTTCCTCACGCAGGTGTGCGATTCTTTCTGGTCTTTGCCGAGGCGGAACAGAACAGAATGAGCATTTTGTTCTTGCGGACCTTAAAGTCCTTGCTCGGAGGCTCTTTGGGAGGAGGCGGGTTCGAAGCCTTTTCGGCAGTTATCTACCCCAATTACGTACAAGACCCCAAACCTTCCCCCAATGGTGTGGAGAGAAGAAGAAGAAATTAAAGCGGCGAAGGGGTGCCGATGAGGCTAGAGGTGGTACGTAGATTTGAATCAAATCGGCGATTGGCCGTCGGCCAGAAGAGAAAGAGGTTGAAATGTAAGCCTCGTCGTTGGATTTGCTATCTGCGGTTCTCAAGCGGTATAGCGCTGAGGGGACCACACTCGCCCTCGGGTTAGGCGACAAGCGTTCTGTTGTCCCCAGATTTGATGAGGAGGTCGGGTGATCAAGCGGTGATTACGAGTGGACTCAGGAGCAGTCCTTGAGGCCCGTGTCTGGCGTCGGGGTGCCACACCCTAGGATTACCTCTAGAGAAGGCTTATTAGTGTTGGAGGGTGAGATTCTAGCCGGAGAATTTCCTCGTGTTGACGATGCGTTTGTCAAGGCTTCACTTATTGAAGCTACTAGTACGCAATTGTCATGGGCCAAACGAGCCAATTTGACGATTGATGGTGCCCAGAGGCCCCCTGATAGGCTAGTGCTTAGTTTGTACATTGAGCTAATGGAGTAGGCCAGGCCTACGGAGGTTGCGTCGGCTCTGATCAAGAAACTACACGGGCGCTCATTAACTATTGGAGGCCCTTCAACTATAGGGACCCTTCCGTCGCGCACATGCGTGATCTTTACCCCCACAACTTCCGCCTACCGGGGGTGGCTTATGAGAAGGAATACTCCATCCCCTTCGTTGTCAACCTGAATAAGAGGTCCTACAAGCGCATGGCTGAGGACGAGATGTATATGTGCAACCATGACTTGATGAGGCCTTGTTGGTATGGCTGACCTGATCATTGTTGTTTGCTTTGATGTTATGATTTCCTTCTAATGTTCTCTCTTTGCAGGCTGCGACGACCCTCATGAGCATGGGGTGCCAACACAAGGAGCTTCGTCATAGGCTAGAGGATGCTGAGTGGTTATGGCTGCATGCCCAGGCAACAAACCGCCTCCCCAGCATCGCGCCCTCGGGGAGATCCTTGAGGCGAAGGCTAATTCCACATTGATCTGAATATTGGAACATACGACGGGAGGCTCAGAGAGGCGTAGGTGCGGAAAAAGAGATAGACGAGGCTAAAGATGAAGCTCAGGTTTCCCGACTAAGCGATCAATCGCGAGTGGAGCGACACGAATGAGAATTGGAGGGTGACTTCAGCTAGAATTGAATCTCTGCAGGCTACAGCTGCGGAGGAAGCCGAGGCGGTAGCCATGAAATTTGGGTTTAAGGCAAAGTGCGAGTTGCCCAGGCTGAGGTTGATGGACATCTCTCCTATGACATCTCTCCTACTAGACCTTGGGACGGCTAAGGACAAGTTGTCTTTCTCTCGGTCTCAAGCGCATTGGAGATAAGAGACGGAGGAGGAATACAAAAAAGGCTTTGGTGCCTATAGGTGCAGGTGTTGTTTTCAAACACAACATTTGTGGGACGATCCGGAGGTCCCGGAGGTATGTGACTCCGTGGAGCCCGCTACCTCCTAAGTTCTTTGTGAACCACGGGTGCCCCTACTTGACAAGCGCGAGGCCCTTCCTGACCAAAGTTGCTCTAAACGAGGAGGCCAAGGAGACCGTGGTGATTGATGCTGTTGAGGACCATGGCAGACTCTAGTCCCTCTTTCTTTGTTCTTACTTAATTACAACTTTTTGTAAAGGGGCCTTGGTGTCGCCATCATTTGTGTACTCTTTGGGCACCATTGGTGCTTCAATGAAATACACCTTTTTGTCTGCTTCTATTATTGCTTATTTTTACTTCTCACCCTAACGTTGACGCTCTTATAATCTCTAGTTGCTTAGGCTATTGATTCCTTTTCTTGTGCAACCCCTTTCCTCAATTCTTGGTTAGGATGGTCGCTCTTGGACACTAATGCTAAGTTGGGAGCTTGGAAGGGTTTGCCCTTGTGCCGGTAGGTAAGGCACCATCTTCGAGCCTTGGTTATAGTCAATAGGCTAAGGACCATCGTAGGGCTTGGTCATGTACCAACACGGTGGAGGCCTTGTCTGGTTTATTTTTTGGAAGTGCCAACAAGCTTAGATTCATAGTCTAGTCTTTTGGGAGGTGCTAGCAGGCTCAAAGTAGTGGGTGCCAGGCGAGCCTTGGGCAAAACGGGCCCTGGGCCAATGGAGCAGTGGCTTTAAAAATCATAGGACTCGCAATGGTATTGTCTTCCAAACCTCTATTATGGAAAGCTGGAAAAACTAGAAAATTAATGATCACATAAAGCTTGCCGAAAGAGTGGTGATTGATTACAAAGCGCACACGTGTTCGCGTCCCATCGCATCTGCGGTATGATTTTAATTAGGGCATTTAATGTATATGTTGACGTTTCACCCCTATATATAGGGGTTTGACTTCAATTGCTATTTATCCATAAAGTCTTTTACTTATTGCAATTTCTTTTCTTGTCCATCCTTGTGAACTGATAAGGATATGCTACAACTTACTTACCAGCCATGGAAGGATTCATAAAACTAAACAAAAACTTCATTCACTCTAATGCCCCCTCCTATCGATTCATCATTGACTTGGTAACTGCCCCATTCCACACGCTTCCAGGAAAAAAAGTAGAGAGAACACTGGAAACATAATACATATCAGTAAATTGACTTAGAAGACTTGTGGACTGTACTCCCCTCTCAAAAAATCATCACTCATATTCGACACTTGACTATTGTTAAAACATTTTTACACGTGGAAGAAGTGGAAGAAGATTACTGATTGATACATTTTTGAACTCCTTAAAATCCTTTCATGGATTGAAGAAATTTGGTGCGTCATCATATTCACAAAGCCCGTAAGAAAGGACTTCTATTTAGGATATTTCATTCTATCACATCATGCATGGTCGAGAAACAGTTTTTAAGATTTTGATTGGATCTTTCAAAAAAAAAAAAAATTTGATTGGCTGCTTTTCACTCCAACGGACCAATTGACAGTGGAGTGAACAGTGCTTTGAAAAAGAAGATAAATAAATAAATCATTAACCCTTTTAAGGGGCTGCATGGCAGCAAAATGTGACCTAGTTTGAGGAAACAGAAAAGCTCTTAGTTCTGATTTTTAAATTATAGGGAAATTGATTCTATCGGAGCATGGTACGCCACAATTCTCTCCCAAGTTTTTCAATTTATATATAAAAATTAACAAAAAAAAAATCTAATATATTCTCGAAGACACCAATTTTTTTTCCTTTTGGCATGTAAATACTAAAAGATGAAGATGGAAAGTGAAAGGCTAGTTGAAGGGCGAATAGTCAGTCAACAGATTAAAAGAGTAAGAAATTATCAGTCCCGACTTCTAAAATACGTTACTAATTAATACAAAAATTAAAATTAAAATTAAAGATTTAGAACCCACAATGTTTAACACAATGGCATCTTCTGTGTGTAGATCAAAAATTTAGTCTATCTTAAAATCTTCTATTGTAGAACCCACATGTAAATATTAATAGTTTTGTTTTAGATTTTCCCAAAAACCTCATGCAAACTGATATGATACGTATTTATATCTTATGAGTGTACTGTTCCTAACTCACAAATTTCCACCAAGCCTTTCCTCGAGCCAGAATTTCCTTCATTGCATTTGACACATGTTTTACGTGAAACATGCATCATTTACAATCAAGGGACCTTGCTAATAAATTTTGTTTGGCTTGCAATATAGTTAAACTACTTGAACTCTAAAATCATTTCTTGGAAAACCTCATGGATTATTTCTTATCCATATTAGTATGATATTGTCCTTTTCGGGTCTAAGCTCTCATGGTCTTGTTTTTGGGCTTTTCCCCCAAAATGTTTCATGCTAATTGGATATAATCTATACTTATATACTCTTAAGTCGTCTCATTCCTAACCGATGTGGGACATTATGGGACTTTGGACGCATACCTAACAAGTAATCTCAAAATACCGATCATACTTTGTTTTTCTAATCAATTTTATCCTAAATCAATTAGGATAAATAAATTTACTGCAGTATAATTTAGTAAAATCTAGTTTATTTATTTTATGTATAAATTTTGTCATTTAATAAAAATCACTCTAATATTCAGGTTAGCTTTACTCAATATAATATCATAATTTTTATCACCCTTTGATCTGGGAGGAAATCATGAAATTTATAGAAGACCGGTGGCCAGTATGGACAAAAAAATCAGCACAAAGACTTCATTCAACTCAAAACATAATTATGTTAAAGAATAAACTTGTGACTCTTATTTAAATTTTTTGAATAAAACATTTAAGTATAATATTTTGATAATGCTAGTCATAGTTTGTTAGTAATAAAATAAACAAATATTTCTAATTAGAGTGGTTGGGACGAGGGTTGTTGAACGTGAAGGTGGATTCCAACTTTCCGAGAACAAAAAGTAAAAGAGGGGAGAAAATAAGGAGGAAATTAATATGAAAAGAAAATGAAACATCGATTGCTGCAGGTATTTTGATCGAAGACTAAAAGGCATGGAAAGAGGAAATGGGTACATACTTGAACGTGGAGAGAGAGAGAGTGTGTGAAGAGAAGTGACATGAAAAGTATAAATGACAAATGAATGGAAGATGAATCCTTTACAGCAATTCCAGTCATTCTCCATTTTTAACTCTATCTTCATTTTTGGAGAAACCCAAAACACGCATTCCAATCATCCTTTATTTTCATTTCCATGTCTAGAGATATGAATAGTTCAACCATCCTTTATTTCCATTTTTATATATGGAGATGAACATCTTTAAATTTGGAGAAGTAAATAGTAACTACTATTTCAATATTATTTTAATATTATATTATTATTGTATCTCGTTATTTTATTATTATAATAATAAAATAATTTTTAATAAATTTTTTATTACTTATTTATTTTATTTTTAAGATATATTTATTTTTGTATCTATTAATTTATTAATTTAAATTATTTTTAAATATAAAATATAGAAAAATGATTTTAATACATTCGTTTTGGAGTATTAATTTATAATTATTTCTTGAAATAAATAAATTTAAATAATTTAAATTTTATTAAAATTATTTTTTGATAATGATATAATACATTTTTTTTATATTGTAAATAATGAAGTATTCAGATTTTAATTAAGCTAATTGACCAAATTAACATCAAAATTTAAATAATAAACATTTTTTTACCATCATATAAGTTTTTTATATTGTATTTTTATCATTTAGTTAATATAATTTTATTATGTAGCTTTTATTAATGTTTATTTATTTTCTAATATAATATAATGTTCTATAATATAATATTTATCAGTTTAAAATGTATTTTTAGGTTTTTAATATATTTTTATTTATTACAATTTTATTCATTTAACATAATTTTATATTTCTATTTAAATAAAAATAAAAGTATTCCATATATCATATTCTTAAAATATTATGATTTGAAAAATAAGGATTTGAATAATGAATATTGATTTGGAGTTAATAATGGAGATTGTTAGTTGAAGTTGGAACTTCAAAAGGTAGGTCATATCATCTCTTAAGATGGAGAATGCCAATTTGGAATTGAAAATGGAGATTTGTGGTTGGAGTTGCTCTTAATAAAGCAAAGTGGTAGAAAAGAGTAAGAAAGGGTTTGTGAATCAAATAGTGGGTAGTTAGATGGTATTAAAGGAAAAGAAAAAAAAACATGAATTGTGATGCATTTACGTGGATGTTTTACAGTGTGCTGTGAGATCAATAAAGTATCGAATAAACTGATCAATAGGGCAGAGCACTGCTGGATAATCTAGGATTTGTTTAGCGAGGTTTGTGCGGCAAAAACAAGAAGGATGTTTAAATTCTGGTCATACGCACATCTGATCAGACTTCTGCTCTTCACACTCTACAATCTCGTTTATGCTGTCCATTTTGGAGCTCAGCCTCTTTGGCCAAAGACCTCTAAACTCCTGACCTGAAGCGGTTCCTAAGGCATGGCGTAACAGAAGGCAGGGAAGAGAGATTATCTTTCAAGCTAGCATATATTTTTGGCCAAGATTCATTTGCCTGCAGAGTAACTATGGCCTTGGTTTGTTGCAATGATACTCATGGGCGATAAAATTTTGTATCAGGAAGGGCAATCATGCAAGACTCGATCATTAACATCGGAGTATACTCGAAGGTAATCAAATCATGGTTATGTTGAAGTAAGGACAAGCAATTCTCCCCGTTGAGGGATCATTGAATCTGGCAATCTTCAGGGTTTGAGTCCTATTATCCAAGTCTAGGACACGAAAGTATTTTCATACGAGGAAAACCTCATTACGACCGGTCTAGCTTCGAAACCAAGGATGACCACGATGCGCGAGGTTGGGCCAGTTTACCCAAAATAGTCTTGAATGTTTATAATTCATCGCACATTTCAACGAGAGCTGGCTGCATAACGAAAATCGATTGCGCATACATACTTTGGGAAAGTATGGGACTGGATGGAGATGAGGAGGAAGATGACGAAGGAAGAAAAGGGGAAGAAATCTTTGAGATGCATGGTGGAGAAAATTACAAGAGTGATGAGTGGATGGATATGCTCCAACTTACAAGCCATGGAAGGATAAAACTAAATCAAACCTTCGTTCGACCATCCATTCATCATTGACTCGGTAAATGACCCATTCCATACGTTTCAGGAAAAAAATAATGAGAACATAGCAACTTATAATATATGTGGTGTGACTTAGAGGAGCTTGTGTGGACCCCCTAATCCCCTCTAAAAAAGATCATCACTCATATTCAACATGTACAACTTTAGTTAAAATGTTTTTGTGGAAGAAAGACTAGATTATTATTTGATACCCCGAATTCCACAAAATCCTTTCATTGATTGAATAAATTTGGTGCCTCGTCATATGCACAAACCCCGTAAGAAAGGGACCGCTATGGAGGATATTAATTTCAGCCTCTCACTCCAACGGACCAATTGACAGTGAAACAAATGCTTTTGAAAAAGCAGATAAGTAAATAAATAACCCTTTAAGAAAGGGGGCTGTTTTGTAGAGCTGAGAAAGTGTAACCTGAATTTAGAAGGAAAAGAGAAAAGCTCTTGGTTCAGTTTTATAAATCTGGAAAGGGAACTTAATTCTATGGGAGCATAGTACGCCACTAGATGAATTCACTTCCAACATGATATTTATAAAATTATCAAAAAAAATTTAAACTCTATATTACTGAAGTCTTAACCTCTTTTTTTTTAAGGACATACTGTGTAAGTACTAAGTACTAATAAATGGATGAAAGTGAAAGAAGCTAGGCTAGAGACTGAAAAGAACGAATAGTCAGTCAACAGAACAAAAGAGTAGAAAATTATCACTCCAACTTAAAAAATACGTTGCTAAACAAAAAATAAATAAAAATAAAGATTCAGAACCCACAATATTTAACACAATTAATGACATCAAAAAAAAAAAAAAACAAATTCCAAAAGATTATGTAAAAAATTAGTAAAATTTTTGAAAAAATAATATAACAAATAGGAAAAAATTCTGACATATAATTAAAAAAAAATTCTATTGATGATGGGAAGAATTGTATTGATGATTATTTTCTTGATTTTGAATTCGATGCAAATCCACAAATGTTTTTTTTTTTTTTGGAACTTAGAATTTTTATGATGATGGGAAGTATTAATGATGTTTGTTATTTTGTTTTGGAAATATTTGTGATGGTGGGAAGCACTCGTGATGTTTGATTTATGTTTGATGTTCTTTACTTTATTGTATTTTATTATTAGATAAAAACGTTAGACAATATTTAGTAAGATAGATAATTTTTATTTATATTAGGTAAAGTGCGTATCACTTAAAACCCATTGGCACTCAAATGCTCCTTTGCTCCTTAAGGCCCCAACGAGAACTTCTGCGCGCAATCTTGTAAGTAAATAGCTATGAGTTCGTAGATACGTCGCGTTAATATATAAGCGTCACGAAAAGATTTTTAATGAAGAAAAAACTATGCGTTTTAGTTTTTATAATCATTTTGATGCATATAATGTAGTGTGGGTCCAGCCCAAACTACTTGGCGGCCCATTTGTTATTTTTTTTCTTAAGCCCATTAGGGCTACAAATGTTATAATAAAAACACAGGGAGGCGGCCAGTAGGGATTTTGGGACGGCCGGTTTTTGGAGAAGCGAAAAAAGGCATCTTGGTGGTTTTACGGGCTGAAAAATCTGGCGGCCCGGCAATTTTTGTTGCGCGAAACGGCCCAGGATTTGTATGGCGGGTGAGATCTTCGTCGATCTGTTTTTGATTTGAAATTTAGATTTGCTATTAATTTTATTCACTATATTTAGATGATTTCATTGTTTTTTGGGATCTTGAAGTGCATCTTCGATTGTGTTGAAAGCTGAGTGTTGAACTGGTTTAGAATTAGGTTTTGTATTACTGAAATTATTATAGTGGATATTTGGGTGGACTCAGATGAGGTCGGTTTTCCTCTTCTCACTTTGGGAGGTTTTCCACACGTCAAGTCTCGTTATTTTTGTGATTATCTCCTTGGCATGTGTTATTTTCTTGGGCGCATTTTATTGGCTCCCTAGAGGTTAAATCAACAAGGAAAATATCTAACCGATGCTGTGTTTATTTTTGACAAGGTATGGAGCTTTGGTTACATTGTGCGGGTATTGTGGTTCAGTGTTGGTTTAAAAAATGGAGGAATCTTCGGGGCCAGGTATGAGTTAGACTAACCTGAATCTAGTATTCCATCACGGAAAGCAGGGAATGGAAGATGCTTTGTGCGGATTTATATGCGCCTTCATGATGGGGATAAAGTAAATGAGGAATATGTCGAGACGGAATGGAAGATCATGCATAGAAAACGTGCTTCTGTCGAGGCCGTTGGGTACTTGGGCCAGTGTGTTTCATCACGTGTCACGGGGCGTCTTCACGAGACTTTGGAAAAATTAGAATCCATGTATGAGCGAAGGCGCACCAGAATAAAGCCACTTTGGTTGAAGCTAAATGTCGAAGTACTTAAAAATAGGCCTGGCGTAGCGAGCACCGGTGACTTTCAAGGGTTGGTGAACCGGTTAAATGCTATGAAGATGAAGATTGAGATGAGTTGCAACATTGTTACTTTTGAGTTCTTTGCCGAGATAGTTGGGATACTCTGGTTATCTCTCACGCCCAGTAACTCCGACTCGATAGCGATTTAGCAGTGGATATGGTAAAAGGCCGAGTTTGTTTAATGAAGAAGCAGAGGAAGGAGCAAAGAGAATATTTACACTAGAGGCCAGGGCTCTTGTCACGGAAAACGAGGAGTAGAGGTAAAAATAGAACCTAAGGGTCGTGGTAAATCCAACGGTGTGATCGAGGAGAAAGTCTGAGCGAAAGAAGAAAGTGTTATCATTGTGGTAGAAGGACATATGAAAAGAAATTGTTATGCTTGGAAAGCGGGAACAAAAGAAAGGCAAAAATCAGAGAAGATGAAAATAAAAATACTACATTTGCTATGCGGCGAAGATGTACTTGATTCTATTTTAGTAGTCTCTAAATAATAATGATAATATAAATATGAAGAAGTTGGATGAGTGTTGAGAGTTGTGTTTGTTTCTCGCAGTTTTCGAGAAAATTTCATGCCTTAGTTGAAGAGGCAGGGAAAGTTTTGAAGTGTCTACCGTGCCGACCAATGGAGTGAGTATGCATCAAAGGAGTTTAAATACTTGCTTTCGACACATGGTAGTAGACATGAGAAGGCAGGTTCTGTGCTCACGACCTGATGATTGTTGCGAGAGAGGATGAACGCACTATTGTTGAGAAGGTCGGATGCAAGTAAAAATGGCGAATCTACCACCCCAAAGTGTTTTACGGGGTGAAGCTAATGCGTCTTGCTTGTTACTTGATAAATAGGTCCCCTCGGTTCCTTTGGGTTTGACATTCGAAGGTATGGACAGGAAAGATGTTGTTTACAATCATCTTGGGTTTTTTGGGTGCAAGGCTTTTGCACATGTGCCTAAGAAGCGAAGGTCAAAGCTTGATGACAAAACTTTCCATGTATCCTTGTTGGTATGGGCGAAGAGTTTGGAGTGCGGATTATGGATCCCGGTGAAAAGAAGATTTTACGAGAAGTAGAGATGTAGATATTTTATGAAGAATCGGACTATTTCAGATTGTGAAAAGCGAAGAAAAGGTTAAGCTATCGGTGATGGTGTTATTGATCCTCTGATTATTCTCATTTTCCTTTACGTACTATAAGATGGGGAGTAGAGATGTTGGTGATGAAGCACGAGAGAGACAGATGGTGATGATGGGATGCGGAAGAGTGATCAAGCTGTTGCGAGGCGGGGAAGCGGCCTCCTGCCAGTCATTTCGAGAACCTATAATTAGGACTAATAGGAGAGTCGTCCATCATCAGTATCCTTCTTGGTATGTGTTAGATTCTGCGATAGGGGCAGGAGAATTTTCAGAAGTCTCATGCGGAATGGGTAGATTTGGATGAAAGCTATGCGGAAGAAATGCATTCTTTGTTAAGAATGGCAGTTATGAGTTAGTGGAACTTCCAAAGGGCAAAAAGGCATTAGGAACAAATGGGTGTTCAAGTTGAAGAAGAATGATGATGGAAAATTGAAGTATAAAAGCTTTCCGTTTGTTGGTTGTAAAAGGTTTGGGCGAGAAAAAGTGTATTGACTTTGATGAGATATTCTCTCAGAGTTGTGAAAATGTCTTATCGAGTTGTTTTGAGTTTGGCCCGCTAGTTTAGACCTCTGACTTGAACAGTTAGATGAGAGCGCTTTTCTTCATGGTGATTTGAATGAAAATTTACATGTCCGCGACACAGCGAAGGTGGTTTGAAGTAAAGTGGAAGCGTGGTTTCTGAAATTAAAGAAAGTCTTTATGAAATTTGAAAGCGGCGCGAGGCGATGTTAAGTCCTGAGTTTGATTCTTTTATGGTGAGCGAGTATAAGAGGATAGATGCGAGATCATTGTGTGTTTTATTTCGGGAAGTTTCTGAGATGGTAACTTCATTATTCTTTACTTTATGTTGATGATATGTTAATAGTGAGGGAATGATTCAAAATTGATTGAGTTGAAAGAGGTTGTTCGAGTCCTTTGACGCGGGACTTAGGGCATGTTGGGTATGCGAATTACTCGAGATAGAAGGCAAAGAAGTTGTGGTTGTCACGGGGAAGAATGTATGTTGAGCGATGTCTTGAGGTTTCAATATGAAGATGCTAAGTCGGTTAGCACACCTGCAGCGATCACTTTAAGCAGCGAGAAGCTTATGCCTGGCGGATGAAAAGGAAAAGATGGCCTACATTCCTTACTCCTCAGCAGTGGGGAGTCTTATGTATTGTATGGTTTGTACAAGGCCTGATATTGCACATCTTTATTGAATGCAGGTGGTAGATTTCTCTCAAATCGGGGAGAGGAGCATTGAGACGGTGGAAATGGATCTTCAAATATTTGAGGGGTACTTCAAAATTGTGTTTGAGTTTTGGGGGTTCAAAACCAATGTTAGAAGGTTTTACAGATGCTGATATGGCAAGTGACCTTGATGGTAGAAAGTCGACTTATGGGTTTTTATTCACTTTTCTTTGGGAAATTTGTTCATGGCCGGTCTAAGTTCTCTGAAGATGTGTCGCTTTGTGTCTGCCCTACGAGGCAGAATATATAGCGACAACGAGCCTTGTGAAAAGAGATGTTATGGATGAAGAGATTTGTCAGAGAAATTGGGTTTGATGCAAGATGAGTATGTTGTGTTTTTGTGATAGTCGAGTGCTATGGAGTTGAGCAAGAATGCCCGTACCATTCCGTCTGAAAGCACGTTGATGTGAGATATCGGTGGATTCACGAGATGTCATTGGAAAGAAGAGCTTATGAAGCTTAAGAAGATTCCTGCAATTTTAATCCCTCTGATATGATGACAAAAGTTGTTACGGAGAGAAGTTGAAGCTTTATTAAATTCGGCCGGCATGGACTCGCGAGATGTTAGAGTGTAATCTCTCACTGTGTTGAGTTTGGAGGAGATTGTAGTGTGGGTCCGGTGAGCTGCCGGCGACCCATTTGTTATTTTTTTCTTAAGCCGTTAGAGTTTCTGGAAATGTTATAATAAAAACACGGGAGGCCGACGTAGGGATTTGGGACGCGGCCGGTTTTTTGGAAGCGAGAAAAGAGGCATCTTTGGTGGGCATTTTTGGAAGCGAAAAAATCTGGCTGACGAATTTTTTTGTTCTGGCAGAACAGCCCAGTTGTAATATCTGGAGACTAAGGTGAGATCTTCATCAATCTGTTTTTTGATTTGAAATTTGGAGTTACTATTAATTTTATTCACTATGTTAGATGATTTCATTGTTTTTGGGATCTTGAGTGCATCTTCGATTGTGTTGAAAGCTAGGTGTTGAACCTAGTTTAGAATTAGGTTTATTACCTAAATTATTATAGTGGATATTTAGGCACGGACTCAAACAAGGGTCTGTGGTTTTTCCCTCTTCTCACTTTGGGAAGTTTTCCACGTTAAATTCTCTCTGGTATTTTGTGATTATCTCGGCAGCACATATTATTTTCTTGGCTGCATTTTATTGGCTCCTAACAGGTTAAATCAACAAGGGAAAATATTCAGTCTTGTGTTTATTTCCCAACATATAAAACAAATGTGACGTTGAGGGAATTGTTCATTAACTATTTTTTATACTTGAGATTACATTTGAATGATAAATGTTTTTAGTATATTTAGAATCTTTACTTTTATATATATATATATATATATATATATATATACTCTATATATATATATATATATATATATATATAATATTAATTTTTAATTCTTTGGTTTTTAGTTTTTTAATTTTTGTATAAAAATATGACAAGTGTTTATTTATTTAAACAATTCAATTTTATAAGTGCTTATGAAGGTTTTTAGTAATTTCGGTTATTTATAAATTAGCATGTAATAATAAATCAAATGCCTTAAGAAAAATAATAGTGCCTTTTAAAATATGCATCCAAACATAAATAACTTATTGAATAAAGTACTTATGACATAAGCACTCATATAATAAACTCTTATAAAAATAAGTGCTTAATTAAAATGTTTAACCAAACAGGGCCTTAATTGTTTGGTTTTTTCTAAAAAAATGAATCTTTTAATTTTTATTTAAATTTTGAAAAAAATAATTTTTATTAATAAAAATTTGAAAATACATATGATTTTATTTAATTAGCATAAAAATAGATCATTTTAATTGAATAATAAAGTATATGATTTTCTCATATTTGAATATCTAGTTTTTCTTAATAAAAGAAAAAAAAACATTTATTAGATGCTAAAAGCATTTATTTTAACTTTTTCTTTTAAGCCAAAAAATTAAAAAAATTTAACAATAAATCATAAAAAAAGTTAAAAAATTAATATGCTAAATGCTAAAAGTAAATTACTTTCGATAAAAAACCAAAAAACAAGCACCACCTAAAAACCATAGGGAGAGGAAGGATACATATTTAATGAACAAGGAGTGTTGAAATTCAGGCTATACCCACATCCACCGCCAATGTGATGCCCCGACCCCGGGGGTCTGTTGACAATCCATCAATTCGTGGAAATTCATATGGCGTTAAAGCGTGCAATGCCGCAAAGCAGAGGTGTCTCTCTACAGGACTCAAACATGAGTGAAAATTGTCACGTCGGGCCATACATCCATACTCACCAAGTATAATAGCTATATTACAATAGTTTGATTGTTAGTGCATTCTAATACTACAGCATGCATCGATCATAATGTTTCATACATGTTTTACAAAAATATAAACAAGCCACATGTGGCTTTCTTCATCCAAGCGGCCTCTTGTGAGGCGTCGTCTTCCCGAACACTCCTGTGCACGAAGGGGGATCTGACGAGGGGTGTGATGCAGGTGGTTGGGTGTTCTCATGAGGGTTACTACACCTAAAATGCACATGCAATGGCAAACACACACATTCCAGTGAATTCATGATTCCTACTCGAATGTCTACATGTTATGGATGAGAATGTGACTTACCCTTTCCCACTTCTCGAGCCCTCACTAACTCCCTCACGCATGTCTAAGCAGTGTGAAACACTATTTCAAAAACAGTTTTGTTCGAGGAGAAAACGTATTACCAATTTTCAGATAAAGTATATTGGACATGTAATGTCGAAGATCTTGATTTATAGCCCCTAAGCTTAAGTCATCCTCATTATAAGAAATTCAATTAACCACAAAACGTGCTAAGGGATTCTGACTTATAATAGAAACATTAGGATTTTCTTTTGTTTGTTAAAAGCATTCTGACTCATGAAAACACTTGTATACATTTTCTTGTTCTTAAACATGCCCAAAAAAACAATTTTAGGAGTAACCATATATACATTGGCTTCATATACAATTCAAATTTTACTAGAATATATATACTTGTCATGATGAGAGAGAGAGAGTAGCCGGCCGACCTATCGCACTCATGACGTGCGAGTGGCAATAACTTACTTAACTTATTCTTCTTGAGGCTTAGTGGATTTAAAAAAATATTGCACTGTGAGATATGCACTCAATGAGGGATATAAAGCATGATACCAAACCACACACATTCACATCATCATCATAAGCCCATTCACTTTATCAAACCAAAGCACTTACATAACTCCTACATATTTATATACATTCATATCTGTCAAATGAGAGGCACTTAATGTTCCCATAACATCAAACATAGGCATTTATGGTTCATATCTTTAACATATCTGTCGCGCATGTATCCGTTTCTTATCGGTTATGACCCTAAACATCAGAAATCGCCCGGGAATTATTAAATTTGTAAACTTGATAACTTGCAAACTTATTATTCTTGTGACTTGTATATCTTGTGACATTGGGTCCCTTATGGCAACTTGTATTTAAATTACTTTGGACATGTGGTCATGTATCCTCTTATCTTCCATGCATCATGGATCTTTCACCCTCTTTTATGTAACATATATAACATTCATAATAGTTTATCACATAGCTTGTCAACATGTTCACTTTGCACATAATCATTTTCATAATTCATAGCCAATAGTTCATCAACACATTCTCAAGATGATAATAATCTTGCATAGTCCATAAATATATATCAGAGTACATGAACATTGAATCACTTCTATTACAAAAATGTCAGTCTGTCAAATGACAAACAAGAACACATGGTATCAAACATTCATATCCACTCACAAATGACATCCCGTATCACTCCTTAACGCACGCTCAAGACGTCTTGCTCCTCATGGTCTAAAAACATATTAATCATGCATGTCATATATCATGCATAAATCTCCAAAACTGGGAAATATGAGAGAACATATAATCCTAGGCTTGCCCAACCCTGTTTTACAGCAGACCTTTGGCATAACTTCTTTTAGCTATAACTCTCAACATATACATCCAAAAGACATGATTCTTTTTTTTTAGAACTAGACTCATGCCTTTAACATATGTAAAATCAGCTTCATGATTCATATATAGAATTTGGTACTTAGATTTTCAAACTTTGTCTGTTATCAGGTCCCTGTTACAGAATATTTTAAACAATCACTTATGACCTTAAGATTGAGACTTGATCAAGCCCTAATATTTTTCAAGAAAGAATCTAGAGAATATAAAATTATAATGATATCCTAAAATTAGGGCAAAATCTACATACACAAGGAGAAACATGCTTAAAATTTCATATAGTAAACTGCTGAATCAGGACAAGGAAAGCATGAGCAATCAGTGTTCAACAATCATAACTGAGATAAACACAACCAATTACCAGCCTCTACATAAACCTAGAAGAGACATAACCCAACAATCCTCATGTTTACAACTTGTTCCAAAACAGGAGCTTAAAGACCCGAAAATAGAGGTGCAAAACAGATCTGAAACAGGAGTTACCTTAAAAGTCAGCTTGAATTCCAAAATGATAGAGCTTTGCTTCAAAACCAGCTTTTTTTTCCTCTTCTATCACACTTCTGATCACAACTAAAGGAAAGAAAGGTAAAGGTTCTAGACAACTCTAAAGCTTTTATCTAGATAATTTGACAAAATTTCAAAATGGTCCTTCAATTTGCTTAACTTAACACTTAACTCCCCTAACTTTCAATTTTGTTACTTTAACCCCTTAATCATGACAAATACATATATTGTATGATATGTTCTTGTATTAATAAGTACATGAATAGTTACGCTGATGGGTTATTACAGATAACTCTTCGAAATACCAGGTCATCTCCGAGATGAATCATGGACAACTTCTGGCGCAATTTTGGGAAAATCTTCCGTGAAATTCTATTTGACAAACCATGTTTTTCATGTCATACACCTATACCATCGCTCTAAGTTCCCAAGGCATATGAAATGCACATGTCATTTCCATACAATACATGTTAATATATCATGCATGCATATATTAATAAATATTCTACACACAAATATGTTATTCAAAACATAGCAATAACATATCAACACACAACACATATAGTCCACTATCGGGCGTGGATCATTCAAAACCACTCTAGAATTTACCACTCACCAAATTTTTGCACCGAATGAACGGCCACCGAAATCTCGAACATCCCTTAACCATTAAAATGGCCTTAGCCAAGGAATAAAACAAGTATAAGAAAACTCTACCTCCCTGAAAGTTTTGAAACTCCACACTTCCTGCATCTAATGCCGTAGTTCTCAAATGGGGATCAATTTCATTTTGTCTCAGAGGAATTCGACGGACCATTCGCTGGAAAATCTAGAGATGAGGTAGAGTCTCTCTAAACCTCTTTCTCTCTTCTCTCCCTTTTCTTTTTCCCTCTCCTAAACCTGTCGCTGAGCAAAAAGAGAATTGTCCCTCCTCACTTCTAAGCACATATGTCCAATTCTCTTCGTCTTGTGGATTACAATCTTTATCCCTTTATACATCTACCATGGATTTTCACTCCAATTCACATGTTGCCACACATGTCTCTCATGGGTCCCATTTGAGCTCATGTTCGACCTTATTTTGCACATGACACGTGGCACCTCTGAGCCACCACAATAAATAAGTGATCCAAGATCACTCCCGGTGCCTCGAAAAACGTGAAATTCCAACTATCTTGGAATTCAAAGAAATTCGACGTGGTAGCTAGATTTTGCGAGACGATTCCAACGGTGAAGTCTGTTTCGTCATTCGAGATTTAGAAAAATTACGGATTTTGACCGAAATTACCGTTTTACCCTTTTTCGAAAATTCAAATTTTTCGGGGTTTCACAACCAAACTCTATGCACTCTTTGCACTGTGTCCCATATGTCATCTATCTCACCTCAAACTCTTTGCTCAAAGCCTTTCCAACTATTAATGAACGTATCTATGAGGCCTTCCCGGCAGTCAGCTTCCAAGAATGTGTAGCGAAGAATGTCAAATGCACAACTATTGGGACTTTGATCACAAACTCCGATCATCAAATCGTAGGTCTCGATCGCCGATTCCTACATCATCAAGGTAATGTGAACTTGTAAGAAGGGCATTCTAACGATGGTGGCCAACCATCTCGATGATTAAGTCAAAGAAAAAAAACACAAACATCAGAGGGAGATGAATAAAGCAGCTAGAATTGCTTACCTTCCCTAGTGGGGGATTTTTCCGACTTATAGGGTTCGATTAACGAAATCCCCTCCTTCCTTCTTGGGGTAGGATTTTATCTCCTCCTAGTTTAAGGGAGGAAATCTTCTTTTCCTTATCAACGACTAGTTCTTCCTTATCAAGGATTATTTTTCCCTTTTCCAAGATTATCTCTCCGAGGAGTGAGGGAATCGGTTTGAAAGTTCATGAATATCTGTGATTTTCCGCTTCTAGGTGCTTATTCGTAACATACTTCCCATATGAGATAGAATGGTCGACTGACTTTCCCATATGGGGTAGAATGGCCAGCTGGCGAACTTGAAATCCCAGACGGGCAGTCTCAAGCAAGCCTTGGAAGAGTTTGTCCTTACTTTCCCGGTCGACCTCAATAGATTCTCTCGTATAAGAAGTGTCCGTCTAGTCTTGGAGAGTAGAATCGGATCATTTCACAACACAGGCCCAACGGACCCCGGGCCCATCGAGTACCTGATCCCAGAGATCATGGTAATCACAATGCCCCATTTCTTCCTAAGCAGAGTTTCTTGTGCTATTTTAATTCGGGGGGAAATATCAGGGTTTCAAATGTTAAATGTCGAGAGTTGAAAGGTTTGTGAAAAACGACAGCGCATGAAAAGCATGCTTGAGGTAAGCTGTGTGTGTTATACGCATGGGAGACTCACGGTCCTAATGTGCATCCTGGCAGACTTTTGTTATGACAGCGCATTAATGCTTCCAGCCAACCCTACCCCTATAAACAGGATAGTGGTCTCAATGCTGGTCTTTTTTTTACGTTTCTCAAAAGGTTATTTTCCTTTTTAATCCTTGCACTATCCTTTCTTCTCTCATGCTTCCAAACTTCCTTCTAAAGGAGCCATCAAAGACTCTCATTAACTCCCGATGACTTTATTTTCTCCAATGAAAGCTCAAACTCAAAACCTTTTCCCTACTACTTAGTTTTGGCTTTCGAGTGTTCCATGGTCGAGGTTCCTGGCCACAGGTTTCCACAGCGTTTTGGTTTACTTTCTTTAGGTTTTATCCTTGGTGAGTTCATAAAATCTCTAAGGAAGATTTCTTTTTCCTTTCGTGGGTTCTTTCTTTTCCTCATTTTTTTATTTTTTCTTCATAGACCTCAAGTTGACCTCTTCTTCTATTCCCTTTTTTTTTTATCTACCTGTAGAATGGCAAGAGGTCACGAAGAGGTTTCAATTAATCAAAGTTAGGGCATAGAGGGGTAATGAAACGCCTACTGCAAAGGGGCCTAGTTATGCGCATGTCCGTAGAGAACCCTGGTTATACAACTAAATTCCCGGTGAAATCGTACTCGTGTGGCTACCTAAACTTTTGGGGAGGTAGATAATGTCGTCTATTTTACACAGGAGCAGTTTGTTGTTGGGTTTTGCCTCCCAGTTCCATCGCTGGTGAAGCAATTCCTAAATTTTACCTAGGCACCTCCTACACTCATACATCCGAACGCTTTTCAGATTTTGATGGGTTTTAGTGTGCTGAACTCTCTTTACCAGCTGGACATCTTGTTGGTGGAGATATGCTTTATTTACACGTTGAAGCTTGGGACTGGGGGCCTCCTGTCCATGTCGGCCTAGTGCCCTTAGTCAGAATTTCCAAATCAGCTCCCGACTCCCTAAGACAGAGGCGGCAATGTCTCGTTGTTACTCAAGATGAAATCCTCGCTTTCCAGGCTTCCTTCACCTAAACCAACTCTTAAGTTCTTGGCTGTTCCATCTCGTTTTGCATATCTTCTTACTCCCTAGGTTATGGGTGTATTGACATACTTATCTTCTTGATGATTTGTAGATAGGCGCAGACAAGGTCAACTGATCAACTAGGAGGAGAAGGCAAGGCTGAATCGCATCCGCCATCTACTGGAGATCGTAGAGAGGGAGCGCCATCACGAGCTCCTTCTATCTATAAAGAACCTCGTGGTTTGGTGCAGTCCTCCCTAATTTGTGTCTCTGGCTCCTTCTCATCCTTTTGCCTAGCGGTCAGTATGGGTAGAGACTTTAATTCCTTGCGAACTTTCCAAGTCATCGTCGAAGGCTCTTCTCAAAGTGAGGCGCTCCAAAGACCTCGTCTCGCCAGACATTCACCTTAACGTAGACAGACTCCTGCCCCAAGCTACGACGAAGAAGAAGAAGTCCGTGCAAAGCAAGGCCGGAGGGTTTGTGGACTCCTGACAAATCCGCAATTAGCCAATCGATCAAGAGAAAGAAAGTTGAAATGTCTAGCCTCATTGTCGATTTGCTATGCGATGTGCAAGCTTGCTCGCCAAATGTGTGAGGACCACACCCGGCCCGAGGTTCCCGGTGGGCAAAACGCTTCAGCCCTAAATTTGATATGGAAGTCCAAGTTGATCCGATGATTATCGGTTGACTCATCTAACAAGTCCTTTCGAGGCCCCGTCGTCTGGTGCCACTTAGATGCCTCCCGAAAGGCTCAGGTAAAGGTAGGAGGATGGAGATCACCGGAGAATTTCCTCTGTTGACGATGATGCGCCCTTCGCAGGCTTCACTCTGTTGAAGCGACAGTATGCCGCCGCGCGACGGGCCATGTAACACCCAGTCGCTTTTAAACATGAATGCAGCGCTATTGCACAAATTCCTTTTTTTCGTAAATTTCCATTATTTTGTTATGAGAAAATTTTCAAAACCCACTCTGCATAAGATACGGTAAAACAATTATTAAAATGGGACATAAAAGTCATAAGATAAGAAGATTATAGGTTAAAGTGAAATATGCATAACTCGACGGTAACAAAGGGGATTCGAGGACCGAAGGGCAATAAAAGGGAAATTAAACAAATTGGGATAAAACCCATTTTAGGTCTCATTTAAAGTATTTTTGGGAAGAGCTCATACGGGTAGAAGAGGAGAGGAGAAGAGAAGAAGAGGAAGAAGAAGAAGAAGAGAAAAAGGTATGGAACTTGTATGGAAACTATGATTATGGTATGGATTATTGGACTTTTGGACTTTTGTTTGGAAAAATCAAACCATAAACCCTTTTTTTTTTATGAATTTGGGTCTAAAAGAACTTATCGTATATTGGTAGTATTGGCTTGTATCAGATTCGAGTTATTTTGCCTGGGTTTTCAGGGTTGATTTGGGTTATATGAAACTAAGTATGGATTCCCCAAATTTTTTAGACTTAGAAACTCTCCTAACCCATTAATTGTGTAGGATGGGGTTAGTAAACCATAAGTCTTCCCTTATATGTGTTTTGGGAATTGTTTGGTTGTGTTTTTACCTAAGGAAAATTTCAATAATCCTTATTTGAGGAATATTTGTATTAAGGAAATACCGGGATTTGAGGGGATGTCGCTGCAAATTTCTCCAAATCCAGTGTTAATTAGTCATAAATTCTTCAAGTTTGAACTCCATTTCAAATGTTCTGGACTCTGGAAAGCCCCTTTGAGTCTAGAATCCATCCATATGTAGCTTGATGAAATCGTAACGTATAAGGTCCTATAAAGCACGAAAACAGTAGGACCTCGCCGGTTCTCGCTGTACACTGCTCATGGGAAGCCTCTAACTTTGACAATTTCAGAATTTTCGCTCAAATTCCGCTCGTATGTTCTTAGACTCTATGGAAAGCCCTTTGAGTATAGAATACATCCATATATAACTTGATGATATTAGAACTCATATTAGGTCTATAAATTATGAAAAATAGTAGGCCCTGCTGGTTCTACTAGTAGTCACTGTTCATGGGAAGCCTTTAACTTCGGACGGTCATAATTTCTTCATCCGAACTCCGTTTCAGATGTTCTTGGACTCCCATAAAGTTCCCTTAAGTCTAATCCATAAATCTATAGCTGATCAGATGAAACCATATTGTAACAGAAATTACGAAAAACAGCAGGCCCCGCTGGTTTTGGTTAGTCACTATTCATGGGAAGCCCCAATTTCTGACGGTCATAATTTATTCCGTCCGAACTCCGGTTGATGTTCTGACCCCTATGAAAAGCCCTTTGAGTCTAAAAATCCATATATATATATATATATATATATATATATATATAAGACATATATATATACTCGATGATATCGGGAACTCATATTAGTCCAAAATCAGAAAATAAGAGGCCCCGCTGGTTCCCGCTAGTAGTCACTGTTCATGGGAAACCTCCAACTTCGGACGGTCATAATTTCTTCGTCCGAACTCCGTTTTGGATGTTCTTTGACTCTATGGAAAGCCCTTTGAGTCTAGAATCCACATATATATATAGCTTGATGATATTAGAACTCATATTAGGTCCAGAAATCATGAAAAATAGTAGGCCTAGTTGGTTCGCTTCGTAGTCAATGCTCATTGAAGCTTCCAACTCGGATGATCATAATTTCTTCGTCCAACTCGCTTTCGATGCCTTGACCCCAGGAAAGCCTTTTGAGTATATAATCCATCCATATAAGGACGATGAAATTGAATGATAGTAAATAGCTCATACACATGGTAACCATAGTTATTCATGCATAGAACAGATATGAAAATGCAAAGATACAAATAAACGACAACATCGTGACATGATTACCGATGACAATAATATTCTAGAATATGAGATATGTAATCACCATAGCACATATGGATTGTCCGTCGAACTCCGGTAGGGATGATGGGCATGCCTATTATGGAAAAACAAGTCTCAAAGATACCGATTAGCCGCCCCCGCGAAGTCATTACAACGCTTCGGGCTCCCATGATACATTACCGTTCTTTGCATAACGATAACAACGTTCGCCTTATATATAGTCATTGTCTCTCACAATGATAACTGCGCCTTCGGGCCCTTATAGACCACTGTTTCGTACAGTGAGTACAATGCCTTCGGACCTTTATAGTTTCCTTTATCCACTTCTAAGGTTTATGTAGGCATGAAACATAAATAAGAATAATCTAATATGACATATGAAATGTATATGAATCGCTATGATAAAACGAAATACGACATGACAAGAATTCATGATGGTATGAGTAAGATGTTTAAATGATATGATATGTTGATGTACGATGTATGGCGTGATGATCCTGTTAGTGATCGCCCCACGAAGCTTATCTATGGGTTCATCCGGTAGTACGGAAGCGGTGAGATAAAGGCGCCTGAACAACCTCACGCCCAAGGTCAACACATAGTTAGATGCCCACCTTAAGATCTGCATACATTGTATATGTAATATTCTTTCGTTGTTATAAACAATGCAAAGACAGATAAGTCGAACACTCCCATTTGTAGATCTTGAATATATTTGAAATTCCGCCGCTATAGAATATATCTCAAGATACATGCTTACCATGAAGGAAGTTAATGAAAGCATAGTGTACTGTAAATGAACAAGGATACCTCGCTCCTACATCGCATGTGGATGGCGAGTCAGGGATGTCATAGGCTAGTTTCACGGTTGATGGTGCCCGGAGGCCCCCTAATAGGCTGGTGCTTAGTTCATACATCAAGCTAATGGAGAGATTGTTCCACGAAAGTCGTGGCTCCGCCTCCCCGATCAAGAAACCACACTGCGGCGCCACGAACCATTAGAGTCTTCAACCCAGCGGACCTTCAGCCATAATGCGATCTTGGCCTCCACACTTCCATCTATCCCCACAGCTCTATGGGAGAGGAAAGTCCCATCCCTCTGGTCAGCTCACCGATAAGAGGTCCACTGCAAATGCGCGCTGATAAAGCCTTAGTGACTGGCAGGATAAGGCGCAAACCACACTTCATGAGGTCGCCTTCCAAAACTTTAAGTATCGAACCCTCCGATGTTTGACTGCTTGCTTTGATGTTATGATTTCTAATGTTCTTCTTTTCGTGCTACGACGAATTCCTCAAGAACAAAACATGCAGCAGATATTCTCGTCAACGGGTGTTAAGACTAAATGCTATATACAAATTTTAAACACCATCATCAAAGGACATATAATCCCCAAGAATGGACAAAAACTTGTTGAGACCAAATGCGAGAGTACAAATTTTAAAACACCATCATCAAAGCTTATTATTATCAACTCCCCAGAATCTTACACAAAACTTGTCGAGACTAAATGATGTATATACGAAAAATATGGTCGTAAGTGAGCGGATGTGGTAAATACTCAAAAACTAATTTGAAACAAAAGTAAATGTACTAAAAAATCGGGAAATGAAAAGTATTACTTCAACACTCAACCCTTTCTCGCAAGTGCACGGGTCATATGCACAAAGCCGATACCAAGTCCGAGTTATCGCTCCCACGAGGATCGAGCAAGAAAATCTATAGATCAACTACCCTACTACTCAAGGTCATCATTATTTGAACTTAATAGTTTTAAAGGTGGAAAAAATTAATTAAAAACGACTACGAAACTAAAATAACAAAATCTAAAATTAACATAAGAAAACCATTAAAAATATATTGAAATAAAAGATTTGTTGAGATGTAATCCTCACACTAGGAATGGGATCAATGCTTTAATCATAAATCTGCAGCATGTTCTTAAAATATATATTTGTGTCATGGGTTTGAATCGAACTTGTTCAAGAGAAAAGTAAATATAGCTTGGATTTCCTCTCACACTATACATTTTTAAGATCCTATTGCTTTTCTTTTCAATACTTCACAACCATTTCTAATCTAAGCTGTTTCAGCCCCACATGCGAAAAATACAAACCCTCCAATCTTAATCGATACCCCAATTCACAAGTTGAAATGGAAATTCTCCTCTCCTAATTGTGACCCAATGCAATACGATCGGGTGATTGCTCGTCGAATCGAGACGACACACCTCTGGGAACATTAAACCAATACACGCACCAATCCCCGCCACCATGAAAGAAATTAACGACCCATCGAGTAAATCCTTCTCAGAGTTCATTAGTTCCATAATACGAATCAAACATACCCCAAAGTTAGCTTACTTCATACTCAGATTCTCCATATCTATGTCACTGCTACTCGAAAATCAGAGCAAGTTACAACCCTTTTTGTGGGTATATAATACTAATATTAAGAACATTTAATTACATGGACAATACCAATTAAATCAATTCAGTTTTCAAAGCCCAGCACAATCATTTAAATACTACAAATTATGACCATAATACCTAAACCTTTCCTGGGGCAGTTAGAAATGCTAAATTCTTCCAATAATATCAATATCCATAGATCTAATAATGACCACTACTGTAATAAACCAGACATCGACCTAAAAATATTGGTCTGCACCACGACCTCAAATCACAACCATTTAGACACTAAAATGGGCCTGGCCAAAAGAAAATTTCCTGACCAAAGACCGAATTATTTATCGACCAAATAATTTTGGACGAATCGTCTCAGAAATTGTGCCAATTAATACGAAAAATTCACTCACCAATTACCAATCAAGAACGACTAAAAATAAATTACGTTTAAAATTGGCCGAGCAACAGCGACCCAAAAATTTTTAATCTGATAACCCAACAAATTATTGGTCGTAAAATGGTCGGTAATTACCATTTAACTTCGCGGGCGAATAGGCTGCCGCTATAAGAGCTCTTATAGTAGGGAGAAGGAACGGGCCGCCGTGATTCGTGCTCAGTAGAGCCCCCAACCATAAAGCAACTTATATATGAGCACCGCCTCTTCGAGCCCAATGAGAGCTTCCTTTGTCATTGTTGCTGGTGAGAATCATTCACTCTTCTTCCACAACCATAAAACCCTAAAAACGGAGGAGTCTTCAACTAGATTGCTGGTTATTTACAAACTCAGCTTGATTTCTGGAACTCTTTGCTCATACTCAGATTGAAATTTTAAGGTTTCTAGGCATGATTTCTTTCTCTCCTATTTCTTTGTTTCGCTATTGTGTTAATTTCTCAGTGAAAATTCTAAAAAAGCCCTAAAAGTTGTAATCAATTCATGTCTGTCTCCGTATCTATTGATCCAAAAAATTTCTTTCTTGTGCAGTTGATTCATCACCAAGTTCTTGCCTTCGTTTGTGAGATTTTAGCCTGTTGTGAGCTCTGTTACACTGTTCAAGTTAAATTCGCTTTCTAGTCTTTCTTTGAACTTGTTTGGTTGCTCAGAAAACTGAGGTAGAGTGAGGGTACCATGATGCCGAACTTATTAGTATTATTTCTATACAAGCGTTGGTTTCTTTGCAATGAAAGAGAGCAAATGCTGAGGCCCAGCTTCAAATCTCGAGCTTTGTTTTTTATTGTTGCCCTTTTCTGTTGGCGAGCAAACAAATGGATGATTTGGGTTTAGTTTGTTTCCTTTGAGATTGACAATTAGAGTTTTTACTTTTAATGCAAATCTTGGTCCAAGCCATCAGCAAAGGATTTAAGACAGGGAAAGGTGTTTTTGCCATGTTTCAGAACCTGCTTCTCTAAAAATATTTTTCTTGGCAAATTCTGTGTAGGGATGAAGACAAATTGCTCTTATGCATACTATAATATTTTTCGGTTTCAATTGTTCTTTCCAAAACACTATTAGAGAACACTTGAAGAACTTCTCAAATTTATTCTAAAAAGACAAGCCATTTTTTTCTATTTCAAACAGGAATTTACTTTTTTATTTTATTTTAAAGGGAAACATGAAAAATTGTACTTATGCATGTCAACTATTCCGGGTGTAGAAGTGTAGTGTGGAGTAGAGATCAATGTGTGTTTTCTTAAAATCCAAAAACCATCCCATCTTCCATGTATACCAAATTCGTTAAGTAAGAAGAGGGCAGAGCTGGATTTTAAGAGAAGAAGAATGTAACTAGGATTGAACTTACTTTAGGTTTAATAGCATATGCCCACCTTCAAAGTTTTTTTCAATGCCAGTTTTGCCTTAGGATCAAACAATTTTATATTGTTATTCACAAAGTATTCATACATTAAATTTATTTTTTATTGTTATTTTCTTTTCAGGAGAAACAATTTGATCATCATCTACATATATAGAATGAAGAAGAAAATAAGCACTCCTGAGGGTGTTCCAATAATCTTTTGATTTGATTAAGGTTCAAGATGAAAGAATGAAACTTGCTTTCTACTGAGAAACACAGTTAGCTAAAGATATTGATCAGGTATATTGTAGTCATTCTTTAGTGTATTTTTTTTCATTCTTGAAGCATAAATACTTAAAAACTAAACATATGCTAGGAGTTTTTCTCTAGAAATATGTTTATATCATTCATTGCTATGATTGTGTTGGGTGATCTTCAGTTGCTTTAGTTTCTGCAAATAGAAAGCTCTAAACAGATTAGTCAAACTTTAATACTGATGTTTTTCTGTTTGTGGTTCCTACATTATGCCGACAATGTCTCTGTTAAGAACCCAAATAAGCCTTTCTTACTGCAAAACCACTGAGTAAAACACATCAAGGACCACACAAAATATGTTGAGATTGTAAAGTGTTTCCTGCAGAATCTGTTGCAATTGATGAGGAGGAGGTCTCTGCAATGGTTGATAAGTTGAGTTCTGTATGTCAAATAGTTGCTGACGCATTGAGGATTTGCCAAATCTCAAAAAAAGCAGTTACTCATTTGGAAATGGAGTTAATGTACCCTAGAAAGAGGTTGCACTTTGAGAATAGATTTTATGACCATTCATATGTTTTTTTTGAAGGTATTTTTGGCTAACTAAAAGTCTTCTTCTAAAACAGATACAGTTTGAAGTCACAGCATAGCTACCTTGAAAAACAGCTTAATTTCCTAAAAGCTGCATCAAATCCTAAAAGCTTTGAAATTAATCCACCCATATATAGCTTCGACAAAAATCGAGCTCATATCCTATTAGTTTAAAAATGAAGAAAATCGGTGGCCCTTGCTACTGCAAACACAGTGCTGATTTTCTTCATGATTTGAAACATGTATAACTCCTTCTTTAGAATTGGATCAGTGTTCTTAGACTCTATGGAAAGCCTTCAGCCTGTAATCCACCCATATATAGCTTTAATAAAAATTGAGGTCATATCCTATCCGAAAATGAAGAAAATCAGTGGCCCCTGTTGCTACAATTACTGCAGTGTGCTGATTTTCTTCATGATTTGAAACATGGCGAACTCCTTCATTAGAATCTTGGATTTGGGTGTTCTAGACTCCATGGAAAGCCCTTTTGAGTCTTAATCCACCCATATATAGCTTCTCAACGTGAAATAACTCATATTGGGGATTCGAAAAATGACTTAAAATAAAGTGGTTGTTGCCGCTGCTGCTGCTACTGCAAGTTGCCTATTTTCTTCTGATTGTGAATTGCACACCCCTTCTGCTAGATTCGTTATAGGTGCCCCACCATAAAGCCCTTTCACTAATACACCCATATATAAATTGATCGGAGTTGAATTCATATTAGGATTCGAAAAATGACGAAAAATAGCTTGTTGTCGCACGCCTGGAGAAGTTGCTCATTTCCTCTCTTCAGTGGATTGCAACTCGTATAACTCCTTCGCTAGACTCATATAGTATTCTCGAACTCTAAGGTGCGCCTACCAGTTTAGAATCGACCATATGCTATTTAATAGCATTGGGTACCTTGCTATATATTTCCTCGAAATTTAGATTAGAGTACCAAGTAAAATTTAATCAATTGAATGAAATTTATAGAATATACAGCTTATTACATGATATAGTATGAATTTATGAATGATATGGATATAAGAATATATAGGATTAAATTAAAAGAAATCGCTTAACATATAAATCCAAAATTTTTTAATTATACGCCATCAAATCGCATTCTCTAGCAAATTCCATTTGAAATGCATCATCGTAAAACGATTAAAGTTGTCGTTGATTCATATAGTTAGCCGTAGAATACATCCGCCCAATGTATTACAACGAAGTTTGAATACAATCGGATTGTCTCGTGACAATTTACGAAAGGATGCGAATTAAATGATCATGGATTTAATTTAATTGCATATATTATGTATCATTTTTTGAAAGCCGCTTCGCTTTCTCCGGTGTATTATTAGGATATATAATAGTAATGCAATTGCTAAATCAAGTATTATATTATTATTTATATATCTCTTTATTTAGTGTATTTGAGAACCACGCTGGAAATTTAAATGCATACATAATGAACATGCAACTGCGGATCTTTAACGAACTTTTGTAAAATGATTTAGAATCTAAACCCATTGAAGAGAAAAGAACTGCTGGACTCGTGGAGGTGGATGTAGTAGGTTGCATATCACACGCAGAAAATAACTTTTATCTAACCACAATAAATGGAGTTAATGAACATAAAAATAATTGAGACAATCGCTTGCTTACTAAATTGATATTTTTGGTGACTAAGAAGTTATAAAGATTTCCATCGCGAATGGATGTACGAGGGTCTAATAGTGAAAATGGAATGATCTCTAAATGAATGGGGATAAAGTTGATGAATTTGTTGCGTCGCTTCCGAGACATCCTCGAAAGTGTGTGAATTTATGGTACACTTTCTTTGTCAGAATACGTAAAATGATATTAATATCAATACAACTTTCTGTGGAGATGGATCAAAGGCAAAGGGAACTCGAACTAGAATATTGACTTAAATTGGCAAAGTTTAAACATGAGTGTCTCGAATGTCCGATATTGTGAAGCTGGGCGAAATTTTGACTCGAATGTTAGGGCGCTGGTATAGTGCATCAAGAAGACAAAACCTGAATATTCGGTAGGAAAAACCTCCCTCGATCAAGACCACATATGTCGAGGTATTCTCGGGGCCTCGATCCCGTAAATACGAGGCGAACGGAATTGGGTATTTGAATTTTTAATCCGTATTTGACGCCAAATATGCCAGCCTTTCTAAATAATGAAGTTAGCCTGAGTATTGGTCGTGAATTTAGATTTCAATTATTCAATACATCGAGGTGGTATTTTTGTCTCTAATAGAAGTGCTTGTTTAAATTTTAAAATTAGCGATTTTGTTAGATATTACAACGATGATTTGAATTTGTTTGCATTTGATCTATAATTAATGATTACTAATAAAATTAATATGATATTAATGATTTTTAAAATCGAGGAGCCCTATGTTAAAATGATAAAATATATATTAGTTATCTCACCACTTTTTCTCTATTTGAACTCAAATGTTAAGGTATTTTTTAAGCATAAATATCCTTCCATATTTAAATTATTTTCGTGAAAGATTAGATTTATAAATTTGGTATGGTTTTTTTTAATCGTTTTTTCCTGAGAATATGGTATCCGAAGATTCAGGGCCTCATTCTTTATGTTTTGTTTGACCGTAAAACCGCTTGGAGACTCGAAATGGAAATAAGTGGGAAAACAAAAAAGAGGCGGATCATTTAACAATTCATTTGAGATGAATACAGTTTTGGTCTAATTTGTCGTGGTAATTACCGACCATTTACCGACCAATAATATTAAAAAATTTTGGTCGGTTTTTGGTCGCAATTTGGTCGGTAATTACCGAATATTGAGAGACCATTTTACCACCCAAATTCTTTCGGTCGGTAAATGGTCGGAAAATAGTCTAAATGGCTTTGTCTGGTGAATGGCTCGTGAATTTATCGACCATTGATTTTGTTCCGCGGAAAATAATTATCGAACCGGGAAATTATGACTTAAATAATTGTTCGTGAAAATGGTCGGTAATGGGTTTACTCTAATCGTAATATCGCTTAACCACCAAAAAATTATCGGTAATTCGGTGATTTTTAGTAGTGGACTAGTTAATTAGACAAATTCATTGAATCTGTAAAGAAACTTAAGAGAAGGAGATTCCAAAAATAAATTCCAAAAAATAATTTCATAAATAATCCCGAAAAATCCTTGAAGTTCAGACATAAATGGAACTAAATATTCATTGTTCTTAGCTCATATTACAACTTAGATCTCTTATTTCGGTTCTAAGAAAAGGAAAATAAAAGAAATTATAAGAAGAAATTAAAAATCCAAAAAACAAAGAAAAGAAAAACGCTATTCTTCTGCTACTCTCCTAAAATGGAGGCTCCTCCTTTTTCAACCCCTTTTTCCAGCTCTAGGGCTTGTTATTTATAGCCTCTAAAAATGATGTTAGGCTTAAAATCAAGGCAGATGATGTAGCTACTGCGGTAGGACCATTTGTTATTTCCTTTTGTCGCGATAATGCCAGCCGCCTTCTCGTCGTAGGTTTTGCCGGCAAATGTCGCTCTTGTGTCACAACATAGCATTTTGGCATTCTTTGTCGCAACATAACTGGTTTCTGTCGCGACACAATCTCTACTTTTTGTATTTTGTTCTTTGTCGCGACTTAAAATTTCTATGTCGTGACACAATTTCGCACACTTTCAAATTTATAGGTCTCTCGCTGAGATTCCTCTCATTTCGCGACATAGAAAAACTATGTCGCGACAAAGTTCCCAAATTTCTTTCCTTTATTTATGTCGTGATTATTGTTTCTAGTGTCTCGATACCTTTCATTCCTGCACTTTTATCTCGCACAACAATATCTATGTCGTGACATAGTTTCAATATTCTTGAGCAGTCCTTCCAAGTGATTGTCGTGACAAACAAAAACTATGTCGCAACATATTTCGTTATTCTTGGCCCAATTTTGTGTCGCGACATAAATTTTAAATGTCGCGACAAAGTTTGCTACCCTTGGCTTTGCATTATGTCACGACATTATTTAAGAATGTCGCGACATTCTTTCTACTATTTTTCCCTTTGAGTATTGTCGCGACACTATTGTGACAACCTGCACTGCCTGACTTAGTCTTTTCTGCTGCTGCTCTCTTTTTTGCCTCAATTGTTGTTTTCTTTCTTGCTTTTCTGCTTCTTTTCTATAAATTCCTGCAAAACATAAATTTGGGTAAATACTCCATAATTTAACATTAAAATTGGACTTTAAGCCATAAAATACACATGAAAAATGGGCTTGAAATTAGATGAGTTTTAGACTCATCAAATTCCCCCAAACTTAAAGTTTTGCTTGTCCTCAAGCAAAGAAAAGATCATTGTTTGTCCTCAAACAATTCAGAAATAATTTTAAGGACAATTTTCTTTTTCTATCCTCTTTTCAAACCCAAGCAACAAACTAGATTGATTAAAAGTCAATTGCCATGTCATTTCCAACTAGACTTTATTTCAGAAATCTTTAAAATTTTCAATTCAATTTATTTAATCAAGCAGATACTTCATAGAATGTTAAATAGTCACAATTCTTGATTTCCTCGACATGGTCGCGGTGCTTGGTCTTCCTTTAAAACTAATTTACAAATTAGGTAGCTCATGAGATATACATTAAGAAGTGGAAGTCTCTCTCAAGGTGACTAAGGTCCCTTAGGCTTGTTAGTCATATTATTCTCCACTAATTTAGGCACATCACCACCTTCGGGCTCAAATAGGTCTTCTAGGCTTGTAATGTATGACTTGGGCATTGGGTAGATAATCGGACATTTAAGGCTCAAATTTACCCAAACAGCATACATTCTCTTAACATTTTGCCTCACTGCTCATCCTCTATTTTCTACTAAAAACAACCTTTCGAAAGCACCTCCAAACTTTGTTGGGTGCTTCTTTTTCTTCATTTTATTCTCTGTGGCTCTTTCCTTTTCCACTGTTTATTTTTCACTTTCACTCTAGAAGCTCTTTTCTTTTTCATATATGTTCAAGGTTTAGGGAATGGTGCAATGTTTTGCCTCCTTAAGCTTTCTACCACCCTTAACAAGCTTTGAGTCAGCAACTTCCATACCAATTGGTATTAGGGTACTAGGTGTGGAACACCCCTAAGGACTTAATTGCTCAAGGGAGGAAGGCTACAAGGCAAAACTCATTCCACCTCAAAACTTTCATTCTTTTTTAGCTTCTGAATTTTCTGTTGTGCACCTCCTTCTAGTATATCTTTACTTAGTTTTCATCATTTCACATCCCTCATTCTTCTCCTTCTAAAAAAAATAACTCCCCAAATCTTCCTGTCCTTCTTGATCAATTTAACATCGCATTCATCTCAGCTTGGGAAAACATGTGGATTATGTATTGAAGGATAAGATTTCAGGTATGTATAAAGTTTTTCTTGTGGCTCATGATGAAATTGGCATTAAGCTCAAATAAGGTACTAAGGTATATGCATATACATACATATGCATATCAAAGTGTAGAAGCCAAAGGCTCAAATCGTCTGCATGGCCTAAACTTCACTTCCCGCTGTCGCGATGCCTAGATTTTGTCTTAAATAATAATATAAATAAGTTCTAGGATCCTTTGAAACTAAAATGAATCCAATAATTAAGGTGTTCCTAACCCAAGCATAACTGCGCTTTTTCAAGGTACTAATTGACCAATGTGCATGATTTTCAATCATCTAGAACTGAACTATTTAAACAAACTGGATTTATGTGTGTAATCAGTTATTTAAGTCTTTAAGATCCTGGAATTTCAGCCTATTTGTCGTTGACATCACAACTTCCCAAATCCCTTTTAAAGCCTATTTTGCCCCACTTCATCGCCTGGCATTTCCTTTTTATTAAAGGAGAAACACTAAACCAAAAAACACTAAAAAACAATAAAAAACAGATAACCGAACTTCAACCTATACGTAAAAATAACTCCCCAAACTAAAACATGCATCATCCCGAAATAAGTAAATCAAGAATGTAAAAACTCCCTGATGATTAATTCTGCATCTTTGAGTTTGGGATGAAGTTTATGCTTGATGAACCCTTCAATAGATTTAGCTTCAATACCCTAAAAAAAATTAAACCCAAAATAGAAACATAAGGAATAAAAAATTCAAAAATACTTAAATATAAACTAAAAATAATCTTAAACTAATCGATAAAATCCTATTCGCTTGGCCGCCTCCCAAGAGCTCTGCCCGCTTTTGGAGTCCACTAGGACTCACTGAAAAGTACTAGTTCCTTACTTCTGGGCTATTCATCTCTGTGGCTACTCATCGCTTCTCCATCCTCATCCTTCATAAGAATGAGCCTCCATCTCAAGAATAGCCTAATACGTCTCCAAACCCAAACCGATGGGGGAAAGGAGTTAGTATTTGCTTTAAATCCTTCAAGAGTGTCCTCTTGAAGAATTATGGATGCTTGCTTCTCAAATTGCAGCAATGAACTCTCTATCCGCATTTTTAATTCTATTTTCTCCCTCAACTCGAAGTTTGTATGTTTTGATTGAGATTGAACTTAACTCTTTCCTTACCAATTAGTAAGGTTATTTCCCCATGTTTTATATCTATCCAAGCTTGACTGTGGCAGAGGAAGGTGTTTCTCGAATGTGACACTTGTCGTCTTCTTCTATGTCCAATCATACACCTTATGGGAAATTGAATTCAATAATCTCAATTGAAAACATTTTCTTAGTCTGACACCCAAATGGTGCTTTTCAGTTGCCTTTTCAGTTGATAAATTTCTTCTCAAGAAGCACAGATTTGTCCTCTTCTCTCAAACTAATCGAGGTTCTCGGGTTTCTTCTTTCTAAATTTTTACACACCAAGTTACATTCCTTTATAGTCTTCTCTCCAAAGAAGGCATAAATTCCTTCCTTATCAAAAGTCGTATTTGTTCATTATAATTGTAACTTGAGTTCCTTGACTTCCCCTGGGGTTAATAGATTTGAGTGCTCTTTGTCGATTTCAATTTATGGCTAGGGTAGGAGAGATCAATCTTCTCTCAAGCATGATAAAGCTTTTCCTCATCTTACCTGATAGATTATTGTCGCACAAAGACCTTCTTCACAAAATAAAAAATTTTAAAAAGAAAAACATAAACATAAAAATTCAAATTTAACAAAATTTGAATAAAAAAAATTAAAATACAATGTTCAAATTAGCAGTTTCCTCTTTGGTTGGAATATTGATCTATAAACCTCTTGCTAGGATTCCCCGACAACGACGTCAAAAACTTGTTAAGACCAAATGCTATATACAAATTTTAAAACACCATCATCAAAGGATTATTATCTAATCCTCAAAGAACGGCGCCAAAAAACTTCAGCATGAGACCAAATATATTATATACAAATTTTAAAACACCATCATCAGTTGATTATTATCTAACCCCAAAGAATCGCGCCAAAAACTGTTGAGACTAAACGCTATATACAAATTTTAAAACACCATCATCAAAGGATTTATTATCTAATCCCCCACAACGGCGCCAAAAAACTTGTCGTAGACCAAATGATGTATATAAAGGAAAATATGGTCAAGGGGAGTAGATGTGGTAAATACTCAAACCGATTTGAAAAACAACAAGAAGTGTACGCAAAAATCGAAATGAAAAGTATTACCAACACTCAACCCTTTTCCGCAAGTGCATGGGTCATATAAGTAATAAAGTGGACAATTAAGTCTGAGTTATCGTTCCCACGAGGATCGATAAGAAAATCTATAGATCAACTACCTCTACTACTCAAGGTCATCACTATTTGAACTTAATAGTTTTAAAGGTGGAAAATTAACTAAAAACTGAATTGCAGAAACTAAAATAACAAAATCTAAAATTAACATAAGAAAATCAATAAAAATATATTGAAATAAAAGATTTTCTAAGATGTAATCCTAACACTAGGAATGGGATCAATGCTGTGATCATAAATTTACAAAGATGTTCTTCTTAGAAATGTATATTTGTCATGGGTTTGAATCCGAACTTGTTCAAGAGCAAAGTAGTATAGTTTGATTCCTACACTATACATTTCTAAAATTAAAGTACCATTTCCTTTTCGTGACAAACGGTTCTAATGGGGGTTAATATGTAATTTGACCATCTTTAAGATCTGGTTGTTCTTCTTTTCAATACATATCAAATCCATTTCTTAGAACTGGAAGTTTGCTCTGCTCCCTATAGACAGGAAAACACAAGCCCCTCCAATCTTAATCGATACCCCAACTGCAAGCTGGAACACTCTCCTTCCTTGATTGATTAGAATCTTAGCTAACACGGGATTGAGATTGCTCTGCTGAATTGAGACGACACCTCTAAACATTAAACCAATACATCATCTAATTAATCCTCACACCATGAGTAAATTAGTGATCTATCAAAGTAATCTTTCAGAGTTTATTAGTTACATAATATTACCTTTAATATACCCTAAGTAGTTACTCCATACTCCTCGTGATTCTTCATCTCTATGTCACCAAAGTACTTCCTAAATCGTGTGAGCAAGTTACAACCCTTTTTGTGGGTATACGGTACTAATATTAAGAACATTTAATTACATGGACAATACCAATTAAATCAATTCAGTTTTCAAAGCCCAGCACAATCATTTAAATACTGCAAATTATGACCATAATACCTAACCCTTTCATAGCAAGAGCTTAACCTTCCATTATTGATCCATAGACGACAATGACTAGTTTATTAGACAAATTCATTGAAGCTGTAAACAAACTTAAGAGAAGGAGGTTCCAAAAATAAATTCCAGAAAATAATTTCAGAAATAATCCTGAAAAATCCTTGAAGTTCAAACATAAATGAACTATATATTAATTATTCTCAGCTCATATTACAACTCAGATCTCTTATTTCGGTTCTAAGAAAAGGAAAATAAAAGAAATTACAAGAAGAGATTAAAAATCCAAAAAACAAAGAAAAGAAAAACGCTATTCTTCTGCTACTCTCCTAAAATGAAAGCTCCTCCTCCTTCAAATTCCCTTTTCCATTTGTGGCTTACATTTATAGCCCCATAAAATGATGTTGGGCTTGTAATCAAGACTCCGATGACATACTATCAGGTAGACCATTTTGTTGTTTTTGCCTGACACCAAGACTCTATGTCGCACACAAAGATCGCTTTCGGGCAGGTCGAGGCTTACTGCGTGGTAGTGTCGCGGGCTCTGTGTCGCAACATAGCATTTTTATACCCTTCGTCACACATAACCTGCTTCTCGTCGCGGACACAATCTCGACTTTCTCAGATTTTTGTTCTTTGTCGAGACATAAAATTTCTATGTCGCGATTAATACCCCAACCTTCGCCAAATTTACAAAGTCTCCTGAGTTCCCAGCCTTCTATCCTTGATTTATGTCGTGACATTGTTTTCTAGTGTCTCGATACAATTTCTTCATTCTGCACTTTTTATCTCAAGACAAACAATATCTATGTCGCGACATAGTTTCAATATTCTTGAGCAGTCTTTCCAAGTGATTGCCGTGGATAAACAAAAAATTGTGTGTTCTGCTATTATAGTTTCATTATTCTCAAATTCCAATTTTCAGACACGTACATATATTTTAAATGTCACGACAGAGTTTGTCGCCTCGCTTTGCACATGTCACGATGATTATTTAAGAATGTCGTGACATTCTTTCTGCTATTTTTCCCTTTGAGTAATGTCATGACACTGTTGCAAACAACTCTTGCACGCTCGACTTAGTCTTTTCTCTCACGCCTCTTTTTGAATTCTTAATTGTTGTTTTCTTTCGCTTTTCGTTTCTTTCTATAAATTCCTACAAAACATAAATTTTGGTGAATACTCCATAATTTAACATTAAAATTGAACTTTAAGCCATTAAATACACATGAAATATGGGCTTGAAATTAGATGAGTTTTAGACTCATCAATAGGCTGGAGGATGTCGAGAGGTTACGGCTCTATGCTAAGGCAACAACCTCCTAGCACTGCGCCCTCGAAGAGTCCCTAGGCAAGGCATAGTCCTGATCCAGATATTGGGAACATAAGGCCAAGGAGGGCTCCGAGAAGACTACTTCTGCGCGAAAAAAAGAGATGATTTCGGGGCTAAAGGAAGCTCAGTTGCTCCAATAAGAAATTGGCCATAGCCGAGCGATGAGCAAAACCGAGGTGCCATGAATGATGAGTTTAAGTCATCCATTTTCACCCATTTTCCGATTGATTTTTATCTATAAAATAATCGATTTATGTGCGTAAATGTCAATATTTTCATCAAATCGCTAAGGCAAATAGGAAAATTCAAGAGAAAGAAGATAATGCGCAAAAGGAGCGTGAACCGGGCCGAAAGAATGATACGACCGGGTCAATGATGCTCGCAGAACAGAGAAATGCACGAGGAAGAAAGTGACCCCGCCAGAATGACGCTTTCGATAAAGCACGGCGAATCACATCGGGCGGTCGCAAATCCACAAAACTCCGCCACGACATAAGGGTAAATCAAGGCGGAACGCGTCGCAAATGTAAAACCCAAATTCAAAATCCAAAAATTAATGAAGAACAAGATATGATGTCACAACACAATTTCAAAGTAGCGAAAGAATCAAGGCCGAAAGCAAAGTAGGGACACGCGAGATCGCAAAGATCGTAATGTGTCGCGACATAAGATTTTCATGAGACTAACACCGAGGTCGCGAAGCATCTAAGAGATCGCTTACATCAACATCGGACCTAAGATGTCGCGACGTCATTCAGCGGGTCTTTCCACATCGCGCAGTAAAGAAGGTCGCGACGCCATTCGCCGTCGGCATCGGGCCAAGCCAAGAACTAAGGTCGCTACCGCCATTTCGCTGGTCGCGATATCACCGCAGGTAGAAGAAGGTCGCGACGCCATTCGGGCCGGGTCGCGGCATCGCCGTTCAGAACCAAGGTCGCGACGCTATTCGGTCGCTACATCGCCATAAAGAGTTAGCTAGTCGCGATATCATCTCGCTGGTCGCGATATCGCGTATAAAGAAGGTCGCGACATCATTCAGTGGTCGTGACATCAGCTGCAAGTAAAGAAGGTCGCGACGTCATTCAGCGGTCGCGACATCAAATCCAAGGGATGCTAAAGGCAAGTCGCGACCAAATAAAAGCTTCGATTTAGTCGCATAACCGAGGTCGCGGATAAAGAATCTTATAGGTCAGCGACATTAACAAACTAAATGGGCCAGCGCTTAATCCTGGAAATCCACAAAGAGATGCACGAATTTAGCCCAACTCGTAACCCTCATAAATACGCAATGCTATTAAAGGAAAGTACCGCGCCAAAAAGAGAGATCCGGGGTAGCCGAGGCTCTTGTATTTTAATTTTCTTTTCGTTTTGATTTATTTTTAGATTAGTTTGTTATTTCTTCAAATTCCTTGATATGAACTTTAGTCGTTAGTAAAGTAGAAGTCGAATGCGTAATTCCTATTTCTTTCAAATTATCAGCTCGATTGTCCGACCTGCATAAATTTTTGAATTCGATTTAGCTGATGAGTAGTGGTTTTCTTAATCGCCAGTTACTGTAGTGGTGTAATCTAGTGATTTAGAAACTCAAATTCTTCCATTGAATGTAATTTCTATCAAGCCATAAATTATCTTTCCCGTAAAATTTATCGAGGCTATTGAACTATCGCTTGTAAATCTATCATTGCTCACAAGGTATTCTGTGAATTCATCCCATCAGAAGCCGCTTTTATACCCATGTAATAGGATCAGTTCCCATTGTGGTTCGATTTCCAAGAGGCCCGAGTGACACGTGTGAAGGCAATCCCGAGAGTGATGAACAATTTCTCGAAAAGGTATACGAATCCGATAATGCGGATCTAACGAGCTCGTAAATTTAACCCCATAAATCCTCTCTCACTCTGGAAATCGAGAATGAGTTGAATCGACTTATCCATTTAAACAAGTAGAATTCGATTCAATAGTAAGTCCAATCCCGTGTTAGCAAGGATCTAATCAAGGAAAGGATGAATCGTCTAAATTTTGAGGAAGAGAAACCAATCAAGCAAACCCATGCTATGCCTATGTCTTAGAGCTAAGGTTTACAAATACCACGCTCGGTATGAAGTATTGAAAAAGAAAACATCCGTAATAAGGCAACTCTGAAAAGTAGTTCTCTAATTTTTTGTCTTTGAAAGAAACAGTGAAGTTTAGATGATGCACAGTGGGGTATGGAGAGATCCAACTGCACTATCATATTCCTCGGGATGTGTTTTAAACTGCGGTTCATGAAGCAAAGTTTCAGCAAGGGGCCTCATAGAATCGGAGATTCACACAGCGCTTCTTTTCAATGTTCCCTTTAAAAGATAATTGTTCAGACTGAATTTGTTACTTTTGAATTTTCAATTTTAATTCATTTGTTTATAATTCACATATCTTAGGCTTATTTTACATTTCAAGGTTTGCAAATCGATTCCACTGCCTATCCGAGTCCAAATAAAGATAGAGTTTGAGTAGTCGTGGTAGTTGATCGAGAATTCTCGAGATCTCTATGGGATCGATATTCAGGACTTAAATCCAATTTACTACTTGTTCGACCTCGTACACTCTATGTGATCCCGATCAAAACTAGAAAGAAAATGATTTATTCTTAAGAAACCGCTTTAATCAAGATAATAGATAAGGAAACACAACAAACAAGTTCATGGCATTATTGTCGATTAGGTAAATAGTCCCTGCGATAATGTCACAAATTTGTATAGGTGTTTTGGTCCATCACTGAAAGAGGTGAACAAGTTTTCGCTCGTTGTCTAGGATCAAAAGAATTTGGTGGAATCAATATTCGCACTAAAAAAAGCGAAATACTAATTGACATAAATTACAAAAGAAAATAGAAAATTTGCAAAAATATGATCTCAAATGTGCCAGTAGTTTAGCAAGCCACCGAAATTTTTGAAGAGCTTTTCATGTTAAATACAATTTTAGGTATCACCACTCCATTTGATCTCGGTGATATTAGAATTTCGTGGAGTTAATTCATGCACGTGAAGTGGAGCTCTAATTATCGCCATTGCACACCGAGATCGGTAAAAGAACACTCGTAGGACTCGACAAAGGTTGGTGAGCAGAATAGCAAAAATGGCGTGATTTAAAGATTGACAGGAGCAACCAATCCAGAATCTCGCAGCGAAAAGTAACCCCCAAGAGTTTGTGACACTACGGAGGACTCTCTCGAGACCGCTTATCCAAGATGAATATTCAAAGAAGGAGACAACTAAATGATGATGCTAACAATTTTGAGCTCAAGCTACCTTTGATCACGTCACCCTTCTCTCAAGATCCCAATGAACATTCTGGGAAGGTTTCCGAGAATGGCCAATACGCTTAAATTGAATGGTGTGAGACCGTAAATTATTAAGTCATAGCTTGTTTCCATTCTCAAGTAAGAGATATAGTCGATCATGGTCTGACTCCACTACCATAATGGATCCTGCTATCACATGGGAAGAAACATGGAAGCTTTACCCGGCGTATTCTTTCCTCCACCCCACCACTTCCGAACGAAGAGGGAAATTACTACTTTCAAACAAGGGGAGGATGAGAGTCTGTACACTACTTGGGAGAGATACAAGAGGTTGTTGAAGAGATGTCCCATGCACGGGATAGACCTGAAGACACAAATGGACATCTTCTACCACTCTATGAATTATACCTCAAAGGGTATACTGATGCAAATTTTTGTCACAGCATTCGTGGCTAGTTAAAGAGTTTTAAGAAGCAAGACAAATTCGACGAGGATCTTGCTAGGTGCAACATGAAACCTCCTTCTCAACCAAAGGATCGTGCCAGCCAGAGCCAAAGGAAACGGAATGATCGAGTCAATCAAGATGTCCGCCTCGAGGCCGTCGGGCATTTACGCATCTGCTTGGATAAAAGAATGCACCTCGCAAATGAGATGTGAGCAAAGTGGAAAGAGAAGGAAGAGTAAATAAATGTTGAGGGGCGCTACCGAAGAGGCTCTCGGCGCAAAGCCGAGGAAGCTGTAACTATTTGAATGAGCGTAGAGCATATCATTTCCCGGCCTAACCCCAACCCTCGCCAACCCATTATACCCCAAAGATTAAGGACCACGAGAATTTCTCTTATGCTGAGGAGCACAACACGCCCCAAGACATGGGAAAAATTTTCAGCGGGTATGCCCACCAAGGTTCCAAAGAATAGCACAGTGGAGAGGGCGTAATGAATATCGTGGTCAAAAGTGGCTCGGGACCTCAAGACCGTGATACTACAAACCATTGGGGAAAATAAAAGGTCGCTTAACTCCATGAACAAAAGTTTGCAATTGAAGCTTCAAATACCACCCTCACCCTTTCGTGGCTGACCACCAATGCTCTCTCTCATAAGAACCTCGGGAAACACAAATAGTGCAACCGTCCTAACCTCGTAGGACCGATGAAAGATGCAAGTTTTTTCCCAAAGGACACAAAGAAAATCCAGCGACTCCATGGCGCAACTCATGGGAAAGAATTGTAGAAGGAAAAGTCGTAGAAAGATGAAGGCAACAAGTGAGAAGGAAGCCTAGGAAATGGCCGAAATACCGGAGAAAGAAAGAAAGCAAAGGAGCAAGAACAAGAAGAAGAAAGAAGTAAGAAGAAAGTTCTGCAATCTATGCCTAATTCATTCCCGCAGATTGCAAAAGTCAAAGATGTAGGAGCCAAGGGCAAGGTTTTAAACCTTCCGTGTTGGAGAGGCATGCCATTCACGTATGGTAACTCAAACGCCACTTTATGCCAAAATCCCCGAAGGAAATTCGAGCAAGAAGATATAGTTATCTACAGAGGAAGGAGTAGTGAACTGACGCTACTGCTAGGCAAGAATAAAGAAGAATTTACCAGAGAGGATGAAAGACCCAAGAAGTTTCACAATTCCTTGCACCATTGAGGATTTGAAATTCAGTAAGGTTCTTTGTGACTCCTAAGGCAAGATAAACTTGTAATGCCATTTATCTCCGTTGCAAGGAAATTAAGTTTGGGGGAGCTTACTCCCACCATCAAGTTACTTCTAAATGGCAATAGAATAATGGCTAAACTAAGGAGTCATTGAAGACGTGCTTGTTAAGGGAAATTTGTTTTTCCTAGTGGTACTTTATCATCCTCGGGATACTGAAGAAGATTCAAGTCCCTCTCACGCTATAGAAGGCCATTCCTAGCAACCCGGAGTCAGAATAGATGCAAAAGGAGTTCTCACCACTCGTGGTCGAGAAGAAGTAAATGACTTTAATCGCCCAAAGCTCAAGAATTTAGACACAGATAGATTACAATATGTTGATGCAGAATCAAATGGCTCAGGTGAGAAGGAAACAAACTCCGTGACAACCTGCAAATTCACAAAGAAAGAGCGAATCGAAAAGGGAGTATTCCTTCCTCCTATACAAATTCGCGAAAATCGAACAGAACACATGTTTGAATTGATGCGTGGAATGATTAAATGGATGGTAAGAATGTGTAAAATTAATAAGGAGGAAAAGTCGTCTGATCATCAAATTTAGTGCGCAAACTAAGTCGCGACTGTATTTTTATGTCGCGATCGTAATGGAGTCAGAACTTAGTCGCGACCGGGGCGAAGAACAAGGGCAATGTGCTCATACCAAAGTTATGTCGCGATGAAACAGCTCGGCCAACATCGGTCGCACAAGAACACCAAAAGTGTGGTTAGGTCGCATCAACTCAACTCGTGCGGTCACAAAATGGCCCGTGATGTCGCAGCCGGGATGATAACTGGTTCTCCATAGCTTACTTAGCGTCGCAGCGAAACAATAATAAGTCGCGACATAAGAGAAAAGTGTGCCAACCCAGTACTTTTTAATTTCCTCGCCTCTAAATTTAATGATAGCAAACAATTGCGGTCAAATTTAAGTCGAATGGCGCAAATAAACAAGTAATACAAAAAGAGCCCACAATAATGTGATTGAATTGCAACCTGCTGAAACTCCCTTCACCACCATATCCTTCCTTGAAGCAAATACAACTTTTCATCTTCGCATATTCTCTAGTTTTTCAATTCTTGCAAACCCTAGATCCAAAAAATAAATAAAATTCTTCCTGAAAACCGTCCGACTTCTCTAATGGCTGAACCTTCAACCCTCATCCCAATCGTGAAGCAAACTGCTGGAGGAGTATACTCTCGTACCAAGGAAAGTCTATCTGAAACCTCGCGCATATGGGAGAACAAAGCCAAGTAGAACAAACTTAAGTTCAAACCCGCCATAAAGCAAATGTAGGAAAAAAAAGAAAAGCAAAGAAGAAGGAGAGGAAGATGAATTTGCCCTCGTATAGCTTACTCAACTGAAGAAGTACTATGTCGGGTGCTGGGTTTGTAAAGGAGAAAGAGGCTTCAAATTCCAAACCCATTTCCCTTTCATGGAACTGATCGAATGAAGAGGGGTCGGGGGAAAATTCGCAAACATCAAAGGTCCGTGATATGCAAAGTAAATAAGTACGAGAATTTTACTCCAACCCGTCGGGAGCAAAGGAGAACTCCGTTTATGTCGAGGAGTCGGGTGCCATAATGGAGCTCAAAACCATAAATGAAATGGCGAATGGAGGCAAAAGCATGATCCAAATACAAGAAGATAGTAGACAACCCTAACCGTGAAAAGATAGCAAGAAAGTCGACGTGACTTTAAAGTGAAACTGGCTGGCGGAAGCCGGGAGAGAGTTATTTATAAACAGGGAGATCTGGCCAGAGGAGGCAAAGGTATGGTTTTTATTTCCTCAGCTTCCTTTATGGTCCCTACTGAGCATGTCCCGGTATCTCAGAAGAGAACAAGAAGCAATCATTCTCTATGCCATCGGGTGGCATGTTTACGTCGGAGCTGCTATCATTGAAAAACCCAATAATGAGGATATCATGAAGGTAATGTGGGTTTGATCCTCACCCAAAGAACCATCACAAGGCCATGTCTTCGAGGGTCGGTGTGAAGTGAACTCTGGGAAGAAGAAGAGGCTCTGGAAGATTTCACTACCACTCTCGATCGGAGTGCTGGCAAATAAGGAATCAAAAGAAAAAGGGGTTATAAGAGAAGCTTTATTCAAAGAGTAAGAAATGAGAATGCAAGACATGAAGAGGACACCCTTCTAGTTGAAGATCAAGAAGAAGCAGATCCAAAAGCACAACCAAAAGGGAACACCCTTTCTGCTATGAGGTCGAGAACATAATGAAAGGAAGCCCATAGATTTCCTCCACCCCACCCACTAACTCTCCCCAAGAACAAGTGATTTCGTAGAACCAGTGAAAGCTCTGGGTGGGGAGTCACAAGGCCCAAAAGTGCTATTTCGAGCCCTATTCGAGATAGGTTTTGAGTAGTTTTTACGCACTAATCATACTTACCTAAGCCACCTGATGTGTGCGTCCATTTAGTTCCACTAATACCATTTCGAGCTTGTTTTTGGTGATTCAGAGGGTTTCTCGCACCTCACCCACCGTGTTTAAGTCGACGACAATATATGTGCCACGATGAGAGGAAAACACTCTGTTTTCAACCATCCAAAATATCAAAATTCAAAGGTGGAATCAAGGCAATGTGGGATGAAGAAAGAGTGCAGCTGAGGATGCAAGTGGGCAAAGCAAAGGAAGCGGAGCACCTGAAATAGGGGCTCACTATGATTGCGAAATTTTCATTGGATTGGCAAAATTCTGCTGATTGCGAAAAATTTCAGAACCATACGAAAATTCTCAAGTAATCCCAAGAAAATCGAAAAATTTCAATCCTAAATAATAGTAATTCGCTTGTACCGCTAGCTAGCCAAATTCATCGCGGCTTCAGCGAAATTAACCAATTTCGCTTGGTCTCACATGAATTTATCTAGTTAGCCAAATTTCGCTAGCTAGCTTAAATACCATCGTTGATAAATAAAATTCTCTCCTTCCACTCATGATTGCAGTATCGCTAGGCTAGCTTAAATTTGGCTATCCCAGCTAAATCCCTCCCATAAATAAATTCCCCGCCCTCGTTAATTTTGTATTTTGTTCCGACTACGTTTTGGTGTATTACCACCTTGTCCCTTGTATCGAGTAATGTTTGACATTCTTGTATTTTCACACTTTGGGTGGCCTATATAAGCCCCATAATTTTGTAGTAACCCGAGCGACTTTTGATTTCAAGAAGAATTCGCGGCTTTCATTTAAGTTTTCTTTTCTCTTCTCTCTCTCTTTCTTTCATTTTCTAAATTGCAAACATACCCCTTGAGGATAACTCAAGGGATGCTTGGCTAAGCCTTATAATATGAAGGAAGAGGTGGCTAGCTTAGTTTTAGGCGATTCTGAATTGGTCCTCATATTTCATCTCTGAGTATTGTATTTATGGCTCCCGGCTTTTCAAACTAGGTTTAATGCCATTTAATGTCATTACTTTAGCGATAACTTGCCATGCTTTAGAATTGATGCATACTTATTGTTAGATACAACGATATGTGACTCAGCCTTCTGAGCCATGAAGCAGGAGTTGAGTGTTAGGGACTAAGCGAAAAGATTTGTGAATGTTACAATGTTGACTCAAATGGTGGTTCTAGGGTTAAGTTTTATAGTTCAAGCAAGATCGGTTATGGCTTGGACTATAGGTTGCTTGCCATAATGCGAGGATATAACTTAGAGACATGACAACTTGTGTTATCAAGCCTGTGACCTAAACCTTGAGAGTTACCATTCCACAATTCAATTGAAGCCTTTCTGATTAGTCGATGGCAAGCGACTCCCCTTTGTTTTGAAACAAATCCACAAATCAAACAAAAAAGCCTCACCATTTTCAAACATACAAGTCATTCATAGGATGAAAACCCATCCCAGGTATTCGGCCCTAGACCGCTATCACGCGATGAAGCGACTACGGCAATAGGAGAACATAGGAAACACACATTGATTCCGCTCACCTGCGTGTACGAATCAAAATGGCGCGTTCTTGGGGATGGTGCCAATATGCTGTTGAGTTGAAGTGTACTTGTAATCCTCATTACAAGTGTATGGTGACTAACCCCAGACCCTTTTGAATTTCGATTCTTTATGCTTGCAAGTTTTCACTACTTTGCGATCCTTTGCCTTGTTTTTGTTTTTCTTCTGATCAGTTTTATTTGGACTAGCATTAACCCTTTTGCTTTTGTTCTTTGTTGTGTCTAATTTTGTGTAACGGTGTTTATCGCATGCTTGGGGTGAGAGGAGTTCAGGCGGATTGCGAAGGTGAGTGAACCCGATTGAACAAGGTTGGCAAATCAGTTGTTTGATGACCCGAAATGGATCCCTCTGCACGAGGCAGCCAAGAATCCAACAAGCACACCTCCAGTGAATCAAGCGCATACAGGTCGATGAGGATCCATACACCCTCTAGAGTTAATTGCCCCCTCTGTATACCTCCTGAGGATGTAGCGAGTGAGACCCTACCTAGTACCCACTTCTTCCCACTTTTCATAGACAGAATGAAAATCCATATTCACACACATGCGAGTTTTGAGGAGTATGCACTACCTTGAGGAAGGTATAGCAGAGCATGGATTTGCTCAAGCTGAAAGCATTTCCACTAACACTCAAGAATAGCCAAGAATTTGGCTCAATTCATAAATGGGACGATTAAGTGGGTCGATCTTCAAAATTTAATTTTGAAGAAATTCTTCAGCACCACAAAAGACCAGTTTGTTTGAAGAGACAAATCTACACTACTTTCGACCTTTAATGATGAGAAATTCTACCAATCTTTGGGGAGGGTTCATGGATACCATCGGTGCTTGTCCACATCATGGGTTGATACGGATGTTTGATGAATCATTCTATAATGGTATGTCCCACTACCATGAAGCAATTATTTAGAAACCATGTGTGGAGGTGATTTTAAAACAAGGACATGGATTTCTTGAGTTATGTGGGTTTGAAACTTCCAAGGGTTGGATGAGCCAAACCGAGAGAGGTGGAGAAAATGAGGCCCTCGGCCCGATACGGGGGTATGCACTATCGGAGGATATGAATGAGCTAGAATTTCGCACTTAAGCTAGGAAGGTGGAGAGTTAGAAGGAAAGAGGCTCCATGAAATTGCATGCGATGATGAAAATCACCTGACGATCCATGCACCAATTTCCAGTCCACACCTAGAAGAACAATATCCTATGGCCCCTTCAGTGAAGGATTTGATGTCGGGAATAGCTGCAAATGTCGTAGATTCAATACAAGCCTCCCACAACCCAGTACCCCCTGGTAATACCTACAATTCCAATTGGAGGAATGCGAGCCTATCACAGAGCTGATACACGCCTATGTGCCCCGGGGTGCGAGCCACGGTTTGGTTCACTCATCTCAACCCACCCAGCCACCATCAATCCACTTCTCCGGTTGAACAAGCGTCTTGAATTTGAGCAAGGTGGTGAAATGACTTTGTGGAAGGCAAAGGGGATCAATGTCTGACTAACCTGAAAGGATTGATGCAGAGGCATGAGAATAGATGGGCGAGCAATCTTAACCCGAGAAAAAATTGACAACTTTGAGTATTCAATCGCAAGGGTAACAAATTCTTTGGAGAGTACGAGGGAGAGAGGCTCCTTCCCAAATACTTGCCAAATCAGAAAGGAGTCCATGAAGTAGGTTCATCCGTGATTCGGGAATGGATGAGGTAGAGGTATAATCACCTTGAGTGGAAAAGAGGTTGACCCGATACCCCGAGCCGGTTGAAACCAAAAATGAGAAGAATTGGAGCGAGAACACATTTTCTGAAGGAGGACTCAATGAAGCCTTTGCATACCTCCATTTGGGCACTCGAAGCGAAAATCATCAATGACGAGGCATCCTAGAAGTCCTAAACGGTGAGGTGAACATACTTGGACATCATCAAACAAGTCCTGCTATACAAAGTTTTTGAAGGACCTTTGTCTGATAAGAAAGGGGTTGGGACATTGAAAAGGCATTTTTAAGCGAGCAGAGTCGATTGCCGTAATCTGACGGGGGAACCAGTCAAATCTACGAGGATCCGGATCTCCCGCGATTTAAGTTAACATTGGTGGGACTTGCATAGACAAACCTTGCTTGATGGAGCCGGTGTGAACTGCGCATACTCGGTGTATAAGCAGTTAGGTTTGGGAGAGCTTAAACCTACCAACATCACTCACATCATTAGCCGATCGAATGGTGAAGATCCACTAAGGATAGTTGAGGATGTGTTGAAGAAATTAGACAAATTTACTACCAGTAGACTTGCTTAGTGCTTGATACCAGAGCCAATAGAAAATGGGCCCAATCATGTGCCCGATCATCACGGGAAGACCATTTAAGATGTTGCCGTCTGATCATTAATTGCCGAATGGAGTCATGCAACTTACATTTGGCAACATGACATTGGGCCCGAACATATTTCATGAATAACAAGCACAAGATGGTGGAAGATGAAAATCAAGTGATGAAGTTAGTTGATGGGTCGGAATTCAAGGAAGGCTGTATGTCGGGAATTGTAGGAAATAGCCAGCGAGGTGAAGCGGGTGTTTTGGGTATTACCATCGATGCCCTTTGCGGGGCAATTGTTCGAGTTAATTGATCAATGAGAATCGAGTCAACAATGGGAATCGAGCAGCCGAGGAATGAGCTCATGACGCTGCTGGGGTTGAGGAGTCCTCTCTTTGACCCTCCATGGTAGTGATGACATTGAATTTGGTTTAGGTGTTCTCAAAAACCGATTACTGATTCGATAATTTTGTTTTTTTAAATTTTAATTTAATCAATTCCTATAATTTTAATACCAGTAGTTACTAAATTTAGTAGTTTTCCATTTTAGCAATTTTGTCTTAATCTTATTTTACTTAATATTAAAATTTTATGATATACTTTAATATAATAATTTTTATTTTAATATTATTATTATAATTTTAATCTTGAAAATTTGATTTGCAGTGGGCCAAGTGATGAGATTTAATATTCTGATGAAATGTTCAAGCAGTGATGAAATTTGCCAGTAACCTAAAAATGAACCCGGGGAGGGACACGATTCACTTCACCGCTTTTCCTTACACGACCACACGAGCCCTTTGCGAGCCATGCGTGGCCAGTGCACTCTTGCCGGCCGCCTGACCGCTGCGGTGACATATGCATCTTGTCGTGCCACGGCCTCTGAGGCGGCCATTTGCCACTGCGTGGCTTTTGACCTGCCGCCTCCACGCTTGGGCTGGCGGTTCCCAGGCCACGGTGACGCACACAGTCGACCACGATGCGGCGCCCTGCTGCGCGTTCGAGCCACGGTCCCGCGCGACGGTTGCCGTGCGTGTCAGGTCCGTGGTTCCACTGCAGCAGGACTCGTCAAGCGGGCCAGAGAGCCCTGGGCCAAATTCCGAGCAAAGGTTCCTCGGGGTTCCATTTTCACAACAACCCCTAATCCTGTCCTTTCCGCACTACAACCTATGGTTCACACCAAGGTGGGTCCCGCCTCAGCCCGGTCGTTCGCACCCGAGCGGAGGAGCAGCCCACCCAGTCCGGCTCCGCCCCGCACTGGGCCTAGTCCCCGAGGCGCCCCCCGAGGAGCCCAGGATTCAAAGGACACTGCACACGGACGGGACCCCGGCCCCTTCACCGCCACACAGATCTAGAGGGCCCGCCTCCGCGGCCCGCACATCAGTCCGCGGAGTCTTCATCCTCTAGCCTCACCGCCGCCAGCCACATCGCAGCCAGAGCGACATCATCTCCCCGCTATCGCCGTCTCGAGGATCGTGGAGGCTCTGTATCTGCCTGGGCACCCTATCCCGGGGAATGTAGGGCTTCACTCAAGAGACTTCCATGGAGAGTCTTATTATGACATCCCGGCTACCGATGGTCGACCACATGCCCAGTGGGACTCGATGCACTGACGAGCATTACTCATCACGCTGCCCATGACGCCGAGGCGCCTCTATTACCCCCGGTGGTGCTCCGGCCACCATTCTATGACCTCCTCGGAGCGCCTAGTCCACCCGAAAGCCCAGCCACTATAGATGATCGACCAGAGGCGCTCCGAAAGCAATGGACATATAGGCTACATCGACCCGGGCAGACAAGCAGGCAGCCAATGCCGGGAGGATATCGAGACCGCCCCACCCGACCACCGAGATGGTCCAAGTAGCCTCGCCGAGACACCACAACAGGACTGCACTATTCAGAGGCAGCTTGCACCCGATGCTCCTCATCGATCACCCGGCCGCACCACTTATTCCACTTCGAAGACTACGTACAACGTAGGGGGCCATCCTCGGTGCTCAGACACGATCCCGAGGGATTCCGGTTCCGCCCTCCGAGCCGTGATGACCTCCCTACGCATTTTGAAGACAAGGTCCACCGCAAGGGCCCGGCCCGAAAGGCAGAGTCTACCCTTGCCGATGCCACGACCCGAGCCAGTCTGGAGCACTCGGGCTTTCCGAAGGAGCCTCGGATATAGAGAAGGATTAGATGCCCTCTGGTCCCGTCTATGGAGCGAGCGATGGTGATGCCGGCTATCTTTCTCCTCCAAAGAAATGGTGACTGGGAGGAGGTGCTTTGACGAGGAGCCGAGGACTCTCGCAGGAGAGACGTGGCATGCTCCCGAGGTCGAGACGGGAGACGAGGCCGCGCGATATATCTCCCTCCATCTCCTCCTCCACCTACTTCCACCGCATCCCCGCTGATACTCCAGCCCATCTTATACATCAGCAAAGATTCTCCCAGAGTATGTCTCATGTCACCAAGACTGTGGAGCTAGCAGAGCTACGGATGTCAGATGCTCATTACCGCCACCCAGCAAAGACAGATCGAGGTCGCTCGAGCCGAGGCCACTTGGGTCACTGGCCACTCCATGCTCCAGCCAGGACATGACTCACTCCGATCTTCCGCATGTTCCCGATCATCGAGATGAGCCGCCACAAAGACCAAGACCACAAATTCTTTAGACATGCTCGCTCACGCCAGCAGCCATAGTCACTGATCCACCACCACCACGAGATCGGTAGGTCGTGATTCTACTTCTAACTTCTATCCCTATTACATGTCTGCGCTTTTTCTGGGAAAAGCAGGAGTGTCTTCTGCTATGTTTTTGCTTTCGCTTCTTTATCAACCGCCTACTAATTTTGTGTGGTTCATGTATTAGTCATAGCAGGCAAAGGATACTTTTGTATGTTCACTATATTACATGTACTAGTTTATTTATTTTGGTTATATCAAAAGTTACAATATTATTTCCCACTTTATTACACTTTTGCATATCACTTTTGTGCCTCCCACTTTCAGGTATCTTCGTTTCAATCGACAATTGAATTGCTTTTAATCGAACAATCAATCGCTTTTTAATCGAGAATTGAAACCCCTCGTTGTTACCTTAATGTTAGAAACAATTCCATGCATGATTTAGTTTTAGTCAATTAAGATTCCAAATAGTATTCAACTCGAACATTTCCTTTGAGCTAATTCACACACCGCACACCGATTATGCCGATAAGTTAGAAATTATTCACTCCTTTTTCACTTTGCATAAATCATTTTAAATCTATCGACATCCCATAATAGGTTTGTGTTAATTCCATATTCAAGACCAATGTAGTCTTCCAAAAGGAAAAGAAAAGCAAAAAGTAAAAGAAGTTAAGAAAAAGAAAAAGAAAATAAAGTCGTGACGCTTGCCTTGAAACCCTGGGGATCCAAAAAAAAAAAAAAATTCTTCCTAAAATCGTCCGATTAATGGTCGAACCTTCAACCCTCATCCCAACTGAGCGAAACTGGCATGAGAGCATACTCACCAAGGGGAAGTTCATCCGAACCCGGCAGGCGGAGAACAGGCCGCTGAACAACCTCGAAGTTCAACCGCCATAGCAACAGAGAAAAAGGGAAAAGAAAAGCAAAGCAGAGGAAGATGAATTGCCTCGTAAGAAGCTTACTCAACTGAAGAAGTACTACGCCGAAAGGGGTTTGTAGGAGAAAGAGGCTTCAACAACTCATTTCCCCTTCATGAACTGATTAACAAAGAGGTCAGGGGAAAATTCTGCAAACATCAAAGGTCTGGATATGCAGCAGTCATACGAGAATTTTACTCCAACCTGGTTGGGAGGAAGGAGAACTCTGTTTATGTCAGAGGAGTTTGGGTGCCATATGGAGCTGAAACCATAAATGAAATGTACGGAATGGAGGGGCAAAAGCATGGATCCAAATACAAGAAGATAGCAGACAACCCTAACCGTGAAAAGATAGCAAGAAAGCTGACAGACGGTAAAGTGAAATGGGGTCAAGGAAGGGGAGAGAAAAAGATTATAAACAGGGGAGATTTGACAGAAGAGGCAAAGGTATGGTTTTATTTCCCGGGCTTCGTTATGGTCCCTACCAGCATGTCTCGCACCTAAGAGAACAAGAAGCACCATTCTCTATGCCATGTCAAGTGGGTACAAGCTTAATGTCGAGCTATCATTGAAAACTCAATAATGATATCATGAAGGTAATAAAAGGGGGTTTGATCCTCACCCAAGAACCATCACAAGGCTAAGTGCTCTGAGGGTCGGTGTGAAGGGAACTTGGGAAGAAGAAGAAGAGTGCCTCAAGATTTCACTCACCCCTCGACCCGAGTAAGCAAGGCCAAGGAATCAAAAGAAAAAGGGGGTTATAGTAGAAGCGGATTCAAGAGAAGAAAATGAGAATGCAAGACAGGAAGAGGACACCCTTCTAGTTGAAGATCAAGAAGAAGCAAATCCAGAAGCACAACCAAAAGGGAACACCTTTCTGTTTGCAAATGACAGAGAACATAATGAAAGAAGTCCCATAGATTTCTCCACCCCACTCGGCGCCTCCCCCTAGAAGGAACTAAGGTGGATTTCGTGAGAACCCGGTGAAAGCTCTAGGAGCCCAGGGAATAATCAAATAATGGAGATGCCTGGCCCATCTCGTAAGAGTATGGAAGAAAGAGAAGAGAAATGAAGCCTCCAACAAAATTCGTGAGAGGAAGTGTATGAAGTAATTGAAAAAAGAAGAGATCAACAGGAAGAGGAACTGAACAGACAAGAAGAAGTATATGAAGCTGAGTTGAAAAGAAGAGATCAACAATGGGAAAAAGAAATAAGCAGAAGGGAAGTGCAGATGAAAGAGATCCTGGAGCATCAAGAGAAAAAATTCAAGAAGGAAATGGAGGAAAGAGATCATCAGAACACTTCAAATTATACCCTCTAATGCTTTATAAAATGTAATTAAGTATAATAAAAGTAAAAGTATATTTTTCCTAATAAAATAAAGATAAAAACAAAAGTAGGAATATGCATAAGTTAAATACAATAATAAAGAAGGATGAGTGCTATTGTAAAAATAACATAAATTGATTTGCAAATAGTAAAAGAGCCATGACCAAGAGGAGTAATAAAAGAAAGATATTAGAATTGTGTCAAGATTGAAAATTCAGAAAGAGATAAGTGGTATAGAAGTAAGATAGATGTGTTTCCTCCTTTGATTAGAAAGTGAAATAAAAGGGATAAGACTCAAAATAAATATCTCATTTTAATCTTAGAGAAAAGGAGGAGCAAACACGAATAAAAGAGAAGATAAAGGAAGAAGAAGAAGAAGCAAGCAAGATCACAGTATTAATTTGAGTATTGGTATGGAATTCGTATGGATACATGGTTTAGAACCTCTATCTTGTGTACGGTTTGATTTTAGGAACTCCTAAACTCATTTCTTGTAGGGTTGAGTTGAGAAGAGCTTAAGACTCCTAGATATGTGTTTCGAGAAGCGGTCTAGCTTACAAGTCAACCTTAAAATTTCCTATTTTCGATCATATAGCTCCGCATCTTAGGATGGGTTTCGTAAGAAACACAGGTATTCAGAAGTGAGTCCCTGCTTGTAATTGTATCCACATCAATTAACTTGATGATAGGCTTTTTAATTTCTCTCGATTTGGACCTCAGAGACCAAGTTATGGTCCTTTTATCGAGGTCACCCCATTTAAAATCTGGTCGGGTCGGGCTTCGCCACTCCGGTCAACTAGCCTTGTACCTAGAACGTTCGTCATAACAAGAGAATTTGGCAGTAAGTCCTTCTGGGAAATTGTACCACGTCCGTGAACTTGATGTTAGGCTTTGAATTTCTCAATTGACCCCTGCATCAAGTTATGGTCTTTTATTCGAATAGTCAAATGGGCGAAGGGTCAAATTCTTACGAGGTCGCCAAATGGGAGGTCACAGACTCGGCCCTAAAGCAGATTTCAATCTGGCCATGCAGAGCTAACTCGTCATGCAGCTTCAACTCGCCATGTAGCTTAGCTCGTCCCGAAGAGCCGAGCCGTCTCTATAGAGATGAGCTCATTACTAGCAGCAAACAGAAGGCCTGTGTCGCCAATAAGATCGATCGCGCATGACCTCCAACTCGAAGGTCATATCTCCTTCGCTTCAACTCCGATTCAGGGTGTTCTTTAACTCTATGGAAAGCCCATTGAGTCAATAATCCATTCATATTCCCGAGGAAGATATTAGATGTCAGGATCGAGGTGTTAGATCGAACTCGCTACTTCGCAGCTCGCCGCTCCGTGTCACCATTAAGATCGACCGCGCATGACCTCCAACTTCGGAAGGTCATATCTCCTCCGTCCGAACTCCGATTTGGGTGTTCTTGGACTCTATGGAAAGCCCATTGAGTCAATAATCCATCCATATACCTGAGGAGAATATTAGATGTTTGATCGAGGTGATAGATGAGCTCGTCACTGCAGGTCAACTCGTCAATCTAGGTCAGCTCGTCAGATTTGCCTATGTATGACCTCCAACTTTGGAAGGTCATAACTCCTCCGTCCGAACTCCGATTTGGGTGTTCTTAGACTCTATGGAAAGCCAATTGAGTCAAGAATAGATTCATATGCCTGACGAGAATATTAGATGCCTGACGAAGGTGATAGATGAGCCTGTCACTAAAATAACTCGTCAATCCAGGTCGCCTAGTCGATTTGCTCTTACGTATGACCTCCAACTTCGGAAGGTCATATCTCCTTCGTTTGAACTCCGATTTGAGTGTTCTTGGACTCTATGGAAAGCCCATTGAGTCAAGAATCCATCCATATGCCTGAGGAAGATATTAGATGTCAGACCAAGGTGTTAGACTGAGCTCGTCACTTCAGTACCGTCACCCGCGTCGCCACAAGATCGACCGCGCATGACCTCCAACTTCGGAAGGTCATATCTCCTCGCTTGAACCCGATTCGGTGTTCTTGGACTCTATGGAAATCCCATTGAGTCAAGAATCCATCCATATGCCTGAGGAAGATGATGTCAATTGCGTGTTGGGAGTGAGCTCAAGCCACTTTAGCGCAGCCTCGCCGTCCATGTCACCGTCAAGACCGATCAAGATGACTTCCAACTTCTGGGTTATCATATCTCCTTCGCTTGAACTTCGATTTAAGTGTTCGACTCTATGGAAAGCCCATCGAGTCAAGAATCCATCCATATGCCCGAGGAAGATATTAGATGTTAGACTAAGGTGTTAGACTACTCATTACTTCAGTGCCTCGTCGCCCGTGCCGCCTGTCAAGACTAATCAGCGCATGACCTCCAACTCGTGGCTATCATATCTCCTTCGTCCGAACTCCGATTTAGTGTTCTTTGACTCTATGGAAAGCCCATCGAAATAAGAATACATTCATATACCCGAGAGAATATTAGATGCCTGACCAGGTGATAGGACCAAGTAAGTTTTACTGAGGCCGCCTTAGCTCGCTGGCCAGTCACCATTCCTCGAAGTTAACTTTCACGTGTGACCTCCAACTTCGGAAGGTCATAACTCCTTCGTCCGAACTTCGATTCGGGTGTTCTTGGACTTTATGGAAAGCCTATTGAGTCAAGAATCCATTAATAGATAGGTTGATAAGATGGGGACTCATATTAGCTCCAGAAAACAAGAAAAATAGTAGGCACTACAAGTACCATAGTTATTCATTTTATAATACCTATTACGAATTCATAAATAGCTCGTAAGCATACATGGTAAGCATATTTATTTATGCATGTAATGAGATATGAAAAATGCAAAGATATGAATAAATGATTGTATATATATATATCATATATGATTTCCGAACGACAATAATTATTCGGGAATATGAGATATATACAAAACATAAAATACACATCGACACCGCTTAACCTCGGTAGAGGGATAGATGGGCATGCCTACAGGGGAAAATAAGTCTGTAGCATACAAGTTCTGTTTTGATATCGAGTCCCTGTTTGGGTCGATGACATAGATCCCGTTTGATCACTTGCAGGCCTTAAAGGGTCACCACGCTCCGGCCCTCATGGATGGTCACTGCCTCGCATAGCTGATGATACCTTCGCATAATATATTACAAATAGCTCGGGCTCTCATGGACCACGTTTACGCTGATTATAGCTACTCGGCCCTCATGGACCACTGTTTCATACAGTGAGCACAGTGCCTTCGGTCCCTCATGGTTTCTCGTATCCACTTCTAAGGTTTATGCGCATGAAACATAAAAGAAATGACAGATATGCAAAGGAAATGCAGAATATATGGCAGTAATATGGTAAGCATAGCAATCGTTTATGTGATGATAGTATACAAGCACAAGAACAAGAAGTAAAATACAAGATGACATGAAAAGTATAATGGATGATGATAAGAAATGGAACTGTTATGATAAGTATATATATGAGAAATGATAAGAATCAGAATCGTTATCGGTGTTATATGCATTTCAGATATGTGGTGACCTTAATAGAGGTCATCCATGTGTATTAATTCCCACTAAGCGTAAAGCTTGAAGACGGCTGTTCAATCCGCAGGTGACAAAAGAGGAAGCCAGAGGACCTAATCCACATCGCTAGCCAAAGGCCACACAAAAGAATAGTGCTCAATGGAAGACCTTTTAGGTCTATTTTGTATATGAAATTTTGTAAACCAATGTAAATATTGCAGGTTGAACACTCCTATTATATGGAGCTTGTATATATATTTTGTGTAATCCGCTGCTGCGGTATCATAATACAAGCATTGTTTAACATTATATGAATATGCAAGTGTAAAGGTTATAAGTTAAAAAAAAAAAGAGCGACCACTCACTTCCTATGCCGAATCGGGGCGTCAGCTTAGCTGGGTATCGTAGCCCAGTTTAGGCGTTTCGAAAAGCCTAGGTTTAGACTCGCCTCCGAATAGAGTATATATGATGTAGTGTTCGTGGTCTAGTAAATGTGTTGGTCCGATGTGGATGTCCTTATGTTTTCAGAGCAGATGGATCAGCCCCGAAGAAGCCGCCGAGAGTGTCAACCCAATGGAACAAGGGTTATCGCCTTCGAACCTTCTGGAAAGTAATGTACGACGAGCCCACGTAAGCCTTGCTAAGAATATCGCAGACATCGCCGGTTTTAGATAGATCGACCGCTCCTAAAGCTCCAATGTATTACGCAAGAAGACGGAAAGGCAGGAATTCCACGGGTCGACATGGAAGAGCTCGCAAAGCCGACCTCGGTTAGGAAAGCTAGAAAGGGTATTAGAAGAGGTTAGATGCCTCCCGAATAGAGCATCATGTGCACCATCATCAGGTGAGGCATGCGATTGCGGGAAACTAGTACTCAAAAGTCCAATGATTCCAAATCCTCGACATGGGAATTCTGGCCCAAGAGTTCAGGCAAAGTATGTTACCGAGATGTATAGAGATTCCAAGTGAAACATTTCTCGACTCAGCTAAAGGAGAGCTTATCTGTATTTGAATATGAAAAGAATTTAGCCATCTTAGTAAGTAATGCGCATCGGACCTGGCTCCTCACCAGGCATTTCGCAGTAATCGGAGGATGGACCGCATGATTCCATCAAGAGGTATTTGGCACCTATGACTTCTCTCCAAACAAAGGATTTTTACGCTAGTCCAAGCCGCAATGAAAAGTAGAGACTAGAAACGAAAGGAAGAAAGAAAAATTTCAAAAGAAGAAGTTTGAGGAGTCATTCTCCTCGAAAAAGAGCTAGAGAATCTCTAAATTTAATCGTAATATAGTTCGCTACGAGAGGTAGAAGGCAAAGGTCCAATGTAGCACGAGTACGTAGGTGCTTCGGGCTAGGACAGGAGAAATTCCCGACGCCCTCATTGCCATAAAAGACATTCGGGAGTTTGCGTGGATGCTGACAGGAGGGTGTTTCCCTGCAAGGAAGCCTGAGCATTTGAGCTAATGCAGTTAGTCCCCCGAGAATTGGGTGGATAATAGAAGCCAACAAGGAAGTGGCAGAGGGAAGATCTCGCGACACCACTTTCGACTCGCACCGTGGTGTGGGTCGAGTGGCCCATCTCAAGAGCAGAGGATCGAGGAGGCATAGTTTCGAAACAAGATCGTCCTATGCCTACAAAGACGAGCATATGCAGGAAGGCTCGTGAGGATCAATGCTCCCGAGGTTATAGCCGGTATATTTTCTTTATATGATATAGAGATGCATGCATTGATCGATCCCGATCTACTCCATTCATATGTGTGCAATGGAGCATGTATTTCGACAGCACCAAAGAATGGAGAAATTAGCATATGACATGCATGTAACTAGTCCGGGTCGGGGCACAACGCTGTGAATAAAGATATACAGAATCGGGCTCCCATTGTTATATAAACAAAGAGTTTCATTGACATTTGATAACCTTACCCTTCCGAGAGTTTGACTTGATTCTAGGAATGGATTGATCGTTTAAGCAACTTAGCCATCGCTGATCAGGGACAAAAAGATAGTGCTGCACGCTCTACCCGTGACCGAGGTAATAGTACAAGGCATTGACTGGGCGGTACTGGTCCCCGCATGTGGATTTCACCATGCAAGCTAGAGAATTATGAAGAAAGATGTGAGACATTCTGCTTTACTTTAACCCAAGAGAGGTCGGTTGATGTAGAAAAGATTCCGTGAGGGTAAGGAATTTCCAGATGTATTTCGAAGAGTTACCAGTATTCCACTTGGAGAGAGGTGGACTTAGTTTATAGAATTGGTATCAAAGAACAAATTCCTATGTCTAAAGGCAATCGCATGTGATGGCTCCAAATCTGAGGCCGAAAGAGTTAAAGAGTCAATCGCAAGAACTTTGGATAAAGGATTTATCCGACCCAATGTGTCCTCGGGGTGCAATTGCTTTATTTCAGAAAAGAAAGATGGCACTCTATCGATGTGCATCGATTATCGGCGCATTAATAAGGTGACAAAGAAAACAAGTACCCATCACGAGAATCGAAGATCTTGATCAATCAAGGGCGCGGTGTCTTCAAGAGGACCTACGATCGGGGTATTATCAGTTGAGAGTAAAGGAGGGAGATGTGCCAAAGACTGCATTTAGAACCCGATACGGCCACATGAAGCTCGTCATGCCATTCGGGCCGACTCAATGCACCGGCAAAGATTCATGGATTTGATGAATAGGGTCTTCGACCTATGTGGATCAATTTGTTGTGGTTTTTATCGATGACATCCTCGTGTATTCTCTAAGAATGCACAGGAACATGAATAAAGACCCGAGAATAGTCTTGGGAGACGTTAAGAGAAAGAAGTTATATGCTAAGCTCAAGAAATGTATTTTCGGCTAAAGGAAGTCTCATTCCTAGGCCACATCATCTCAGGCTGAGCAGATAAGAGTTGATCCCGCTTAAGATCAAGCAACAGGAATTGGAAATCACCTCAAAAATGTAAATCGAGGCGAGAAGTTTCGTTTAGCAGATATTATAGAAGATTTCATATGGTATTTTGGCCATAGCTCCGCCTCACCAAGTTACTCAAGAAAGGAATAAAGTTTGAGGGATGTATTAAATGTCGAATAGTTTTGAACAGCTTGAAAAGGATGTCAAGCCGAAGCACCAAGACGACGCAGCCTTACTGGGAAAAGAGTATACCTTGTATAGTGATGCTTCATGCATCGTTTAGGATGCGTGTTAATGCAAGATGGAAAGTATGGCTTACGCACCCAGACAAATTGGAAGCCACATGAACAAAATTATCCCACTCATGACCTGTAGTTACCGCTGTGAGTGTTTACTTTAAAATATGGCGACACTACTTATACTGGGAAAAGTGTAGAATTTACACCGATCATAAGAGTTCAAGTACTTGCTAACGCAGAAAAGAGCAATTAGAGATACGGAGGTGGTTGCAGTTATTAAAGGATTATGATCGCATCATAGATTACCATCCCTAGAAGGCTAATATAGTAGCCGATGCTTTAAGCCGAAGACAATGGTAGCAATGTCACTACAAGACAAATGATTGGAGATTCAGGGAGATGATGGAGTTTATGTTAGCTCAACTAGAAGCGCAACCCGCTTTTAAAGCAAATGATTATAGATGCGCAGTAAATTTGATGAAGAGTTACGTAAAATTCCCATGTATGGTTAGAGATGGTGACAAGACCGAGTTTTTAGAGAAAGTACAAGTTATTCGGCAGAGATTAAAGGCGGCTAGTGATTGACAAAAGTCGTATGCCAACCTAAAGAAGAGAGATATTGAATATAACGTGGGAGACAAGGTCTTTTTAAAGGTATCACCATGGAGAAAAATTTTAAGGTTTGGTCAGAGAGGCAAGCTGAGTCCAAGGTTCATAGGGTCATATGAGATTTTGAACGTGATACTCAGGGTTTATCGACGCACTCCTCCTGAGTCGGGCAAATTACACGATGTGCTCTTATGTGTCGACGCTCGAGATACCGCTCTGATGAGTCGCACATACTACCGCATAAGAAATACAAGTATAAGAAGATCTCGTTTATATGATGAGGAGCCAAAGACTATCTGTGCTCGAGAGGTGAAACAGCTGGCGAACAAACAAGTACCATTAGTGAAAGTGCTCGCAACACCACTAAGAGAGAAGAAGCTACTTGGGAGCCATAAGCAACTATGAGAGTGCATATCCTCAACTCTTTCGATCGTGCATGAATTTCGAGGACGAAATTCGTTTGGGCGGAGAGCTTTGTAACACTTCAAATTATACCCTAACATTTTATAACATGTTTTTATAATTAAAGAAAAGATATTTTTCCGTAATAAAATAAAGATAAAAACAAAAGTAGGAATATGCATGTTGTAAATTACAAATAATAAAGAAGATTAGAGGCTATTGTAAAAATAACATAAATTGATTTGCAAATATTAGAAGAGTCAAGGACCAAGGAGTAATAAAAGAAAGATATTAGAAATTAAATACAATTTAAAATTGTGAAAGAGACAAGTATTTTTTAAAGGTTATGAGGAAGTTTCTCCTTGATTAGAAAGTGAAATAAGTTTATAAGACCAAAATAAATATCTCATTTTTATCTTTGAGAAAAGTGAGGAGCAAATACGAACAAAAGAGGAAGAAAGGAAGAAGTTAAGAAGAAGAAGTTAAGATCATGGTATGAATTTGAGTATTGGTATGAATTCTGGTATGGATACATGGTTTAGAACCTCTATCTTGTGTACTAGCTTAAGTTTTAGGAACTCCTAAACCTACTTTGTAGTTTGAGTTGAGAAGAGCTTTAAGACTCCTAGATATGTGTTTGAGAAAGTGGTCTAGTTACAAGTTGAACCTTAAAATTTCCTATTTTCGATCATATACAAGAGTCGGATTTTAGGATGGTTTCTTGGGTAAGAAATACAGGGTATTCAGAAGTGAGTCCTGCTTGTAAATTGTAGCCACATCATTTAACTTGATGATGCTTTTGAATTTTCTCGATTTAAATTCTCCTGCACTGCCATGGTCCTTTACCGAGTCACCAATTAAAATCCTAGCCGGGTCAGTCTCCGCCACTCAGTCAACTACCAAAATTTTAGAACGTGGTTTTTGGTCAGAAATAAGAGAGAATTTGGCAGTAAGTCCTTCTGGGAAATTGTAGCCACGTCCGTGAACTTGACGTTGCGCTTTAAATTTCTCAATTCGACCACTCGTGTACTGTGTTATGGTCTTTTACTCAATACCAACGGGTGAAGGGTCACCATGAGGTCGCCAGTCAGAGGCCGCCAGACTCGCCCCGAAGAGCTCAACTCGCCATGCGTGAGCTCAACTCATGCAGCTCAACTGTCCTCAGAGCTGAGCTCGCCCCAGAAATGAGCCTCGCCACTTCAAATAAGCAGCTCGCCGCCCAGCGTCACCAAGACTGACCGCGCATGGACCTCCAACTTCTAAGGTCATATCTCCTTCGTTTAACTCCGATGGTGTTCTGACTCTATGGAGCTCCATTGAGTCAAGAATCCATCCATATGCCTGAGGAAGATATTAGATGTCAGGACTGAGGCGTTGGGATCAGCTCGTCACTTCAAGATGTTCTCGTCGCCCAGGTCACCATTAAGATCGGATCACGCATGACCTCCAACTCGTAAGGTCATATCTCCTCCGTCCGATCTCCGATTGGGGTGTTCTTTAACTCTATAAAATCCCATCAGCCGCTAATCCATCCATATGCCTGAAGAGAATATTAGATGTTCGACCGATGCGATAGATGAGCTCGTCACTAAAGTCAACTGGCCAATCCGTGTCACCAGTCGATTTGGCCTACTTACGATCCGCAACCTTTGGAAGGTCATAACCTTCGCTTGAACTCCGATTTGCGTTCTCGACTCTATGGAGCCCATTGAGTCAAGAATCCATCCATATGCCTGAGGAAGATATTAGGATGTTAGACCGAGGTGTTAGACTGAGCTCGTCACTTCAGTGCAGCTCATCGCCTAGGTCATCAGTCAAGATTGACTCCATGACCTCCAACTTCTGGCAACAGTATCTGCTGAACCCACGGTTCTTGGACTCTATGGAAAGCCCATTGAGTCAAGAATCCATCCATATGCCTGAGGAAGATATTAGATGTTAGACCGAGGTGTTAGACTGAGCTCGTCACTTCAGTGCAGCTCATCAGTCTAGGTCAGCTCGTCAAGATTGACTGCGCATGACCTCCAACTTCGGAAGGTCATATCTCCTTCGTCAACTCCGATTAAAAGTTCTTTAGACTCTATGGAAATCCCATTGAGTCAAGAATCCATCCATATGCCTGAGGAAGATATTAGATGTCAGACTGAGGTGTTATACTAAGCTCGTCACTTCAGTGCAGCTCGTCAATCCAGTCGCCGCCAAGACTGACACGCATGACCTCCAACTTCGTAAGGTCATATCTCCTTCACCCGACCGATGGTGTTCTTGAACTCCATGGAAGCCCATCGAGTCAAGAATACATCTTCATATGCCTGAGGAGAACATGATGCCTGACCAAGGTGATAGATCAAGTTTACTCGAGGTCACTTTAGCTCGTCGCTCAGCCGCCTGTCTGAAAGTTAACTACGTGGTGACTCCAACTCGAAGGTCATAACTCCTTCGTTCGAACTTCGATTCGGGTGTTCTTGGACTCTATAGAAAGCCTATTGAGTCAAGAATAAATTAATAGACAGGTTGATAAGATGGGGACTCATATTAACTCCAGAAAACATGAAAAACAGTAGGCACTACAAGTACCATAGTTATTCATTTTATAAATGCCTATTATGAATTCATAAATAGCTCGTAAGCATACATGGTAAAGATATTTATTACGCATGTAATGGTAGATAATGAAAATGAGAAAGATATTAATGTAAATGATTGTATATATATATATATCATATATGATTTCCGAACGACAATAATTATTCGGGAATATGAGATATATACAAAACATAAAATACACATTGATTGTCTGCTTAGAACCTGGTAGAGGGATAGATGGGCATGCCTATTAAGGAAAAAATAAGTCTGCAAAGATGTGTTTAGATATCGAGGCCCCGTTTGAGTCATGATATCCCGTTTGATCACGGTGGCCTGAAAGAAGCCACCACGTCCGCTCACATGGATGGTCAATGCCTGCATAAAGGATGATACCTTCGGCACATAATACAAATACTTTCGGGTTCCTCACACCACCGTTTCATACAAATGATGAGGCGCCTGGGCCCCTCATGGACCATTGTTTCATATTGAGCACAGCGCCTTCTCGGGCTCTCATGCTTCCTCAGATTCACTTCTAAGCATGGTATACGAAACATAAAAGAATGCATGTATATGCAGGAAATGTAGAGAATATATGAAGAGATGGTAAGATAAGACCAAGATGTGGATGATAAGATACAAGATAAGAACAAGAAGTAAAATACAAGACGATATTTAAAAGATACTACGATGATAAGAAATTTAACCGGTTATGACAAGTATATATATGAGAAATGATAAGAATCAGAACTGCGATATTCGGTCTTATATATGCATTCAGATAGAAGGTGCGACCTTAATAGAGGCCATCCATGCCAGATAATTCCCACTAAGTCAGAAGTTTTACAAAGACGTTGCTCAATCCGCGAGTACGTACATAGCTCGTATGAATCAATCCACATCATCAAATAAAGGCCACACAAAGAATAGTGCCCACCGGCACTTTAAATTCATTTTGTATATGAAATTTTTGTAAACCAAATGTAAATATTGTAGAGGTTGAATACTTCCATATATGGAGCTTGTATATATATTTTAACCGCATAATAGCACAAGCAAGTTAATTGTTTAACACATATGAATATGCAAGTGTAAAGGCTATAAGTTAAAAAAAAAAAGGACCCTCACTCTGAAGATCCTATGCCTAATCAAGGTCATTAACATGATCTATCGGTTAAAGTCAGCCACATGAGTTTCCACAACAATCTGATCGTGATTCTCAATCATTGTACCATAAGGACTTCAGACCAGGAAGACAAAAACTGGCGAGCAGATCGTGACATTCCACAATAAAATTCGTGACTTCGGTATATGAAAATATGAAATACAGCTTGATGACAGCATGCGCTACAAAGCCTGCTTGAAAATTGGGATTTGATCAATAATACCTTTCTAAATTTTTGTAACAGATTGGGGTCGGTTATCAGCCACGAACACATTGTAAAGCAAGATGATTTGACAAAGGTCGATTACCACGAATCGATCTCTCGGTTAGCTAAATATAGCAGGAGAATGACAAGAATATTAGGTCCGAAATGAAGCTCCCAATTTCAACCCTACTTGGTTACTCCTGATTTCACCTCCCACATCTTTGCCCTCCTAAGTTAGCAGTGTTTAGACCCTCCCCACTATTTACTCCATCTCTCCTTTCACTTCTCCAAATCCGCAGCCTCACAAGACAATCCGCGAATGTGCTCTGTGTTTGAAGCTGTGTTTTTGAAAGCCAGATCATGTTGTTACTGCTCACTGTTGCAGCAGTAGATGGCTTCGCATGAAAATGTTTCACATATCATACCTCCTGAAGCAGCAGTGTTTGATTAGAAAGATAAAGGAAACACAATAATTGCAGAATAAGGCAGTACTGAATAAACATAAATACAATGACTTACGGCTGATGAGTTCAGTATGTTATACAATTGAAAAGGAGCAAAATATATTTTGAGTCAGGTGGCAACAAGTAGTTCAGTAACTCGTGAAACCTTACTCATGTAATCTCCTTCATCAACTCCTAGTGAAAGTCAAGCACCCTGCCTGATCAAATCGGCCCCAGAATCCTGTTGGGATTCAGTTGATCAGCAAATCCTAGGCGAGCAGGTCTGGTCAGCTAAATGATGCAGCATAGCAGTTTCTCAGTTATTTCTGCCAATTTTTGATATGCTTATACACTCTAGTTCTTAGTTTGAAGTCATTTCTATCTTCAAAATAAGGCCATCCCAGATATGCCTGGTCTCTTCAAAGAGTTAACCTTCTATTACCTGTACTAAAGAAGAGGAAGAGATAAAGTTGGAGGAAGAATAAAAGTGGGAAATATAAAAGGGTGAAGAGAGAAAGATCTGAAGCAGAGCATAATTAAAAGAATGTGTTTAGTGATGAGTTTACTAGGTTTGCCTCTGGTCAATTGCTCTAGGTACTAACATACCTGCCATTTAATGCCAACTTGTATGGGAGCAACCCAAAAGTCACAGGCTGTAAAGTTCAAAAGAGAATATCGCACCACTTCACGTGGTACAGAAAAATTCTCCAACAAAGGAGAAATACAATTGAATCCAACAATTTTAAATAGAAGAAATCAAGAAGATAGATGAAGTTCTGGGTCTAAAGCTGCAAGAGGTGCGTAGCCGCAACAAGGCAAGAGGAAAGAGTTCGGGTATCTACCTAAAAGCCCCACCATCTTACCTGATGACAAGCTTCCTATTACAGGTTGCTTCGAAAAGACTCTAGATGGACCCATGTTGGAGGAGAGATCAATATGAACATGAATTTACCCAAAGGATTGTACAGGAAGGACTCAAAGTACACTATCTATTATAAGAAATAGTGAAGAAGCAACAGATCAATTTAGGTTCAGTTCAACAATTTAGTTTAGACACGGTTGAGTGATGACTGGCCCTCATTCTGAGTTAGATATAATGTAAAGAATGCAATTTGCCTTCACAATGGATAACCGTAAATCACAGAAAATGTCCTTTTGCTCGAGACAAACAATTCTTTCTTTTTCTCGCTTCTGTATCAAGCAAAATTTGAGCTCGGGAGTTTGATGAGCAAAGTCATCCATTTTCAGTCCATTTTTCTGACAGATTTCATCTATAAAAGACCGAGGTAGAATGTTGAATATTTCACCAAACTCCGTTATGTGCAAGAGTTCAAGAGAAAGAAGATAATGCAGTAGATAGAATTTGCTGAGCAAAGACGACACGATCGGGTTGAATGATGTTAAACAGAGAAGAGGAAAGAGTGACGCAGCGCGACGTTGATGCTGATGAAGAATCACATCAAGGTTCAAATTTCATCGTTGCGTGGGTAACCTAGGAAGAACCAGCAATGCATAGAAACTTCCACTAGGCAACCACGAACAGCGATCAACATTACTTCGGCAGCTTGAACATTGAAGGTTGCGCAGCAGATTACGGAGATCGCAGCATGTGAACAGAGTCGAGACATAAGATTTACAGAGTCGAACACTGAGGTTGCTATTATCAGAAGAAGAGATCACACATCAACACCGACCAAAAGATAAACGCTATCGCCATCGTTGCTGTCGCGAATATCAGCAGTAAGGTCGCTGACGCCATGCCTGAAGGGTCGCCACATTGGCTAGTTACAACTAAGGTCGCGACGTTATTTAGTGTCAGAAATATCACTGTAGCAAAGAAGGTCGCGACGTCATTCAACGGTCGTGACATCATTTGTAAGGAAAGAAGGTCGCAACATTATTCAATCTTTATCGCCGGATATACGCAGGGTAAAGCAGGGCGTCGCGACGGTTACTACGTCGCGGTTACGCTGCCAAGAACTCTCGTGCCGCGATCGCTACAGCAAAGAAGGTCAGTGCCTGCCGGTCGCGACACGCGGGTGTGTTAGCGTCGCTAATATCATTTTTCAAGGGTCGCGACATAGCCTAGTAAAGGCGTCAGCGACGCCAATTAACGTTCGCGGCCATCGTACTGCGGAGCAAAGGCAAGTCACACCAAATAAAAAGCCTACCAGCCGCTGACACCGAAAACGCGACAGCAATGACGCGACATAACAATAAATGGGTTACTGGCTCGAATTCACAGCAGATATCGGCTGAAGCTCAATTTAAGAAACCCTGTAATGATAAAGAATGCTGCGAGCGTTTTCGGCTGGTCAGTTACAGATGCTCTGTATTTAATTTTTTTCGATTTATTTTAGATTGCTTGTTGTTTTTCGGGCTCAGATATGACTTTAGTTGTTAAAAGTGCAGAATTAATGCAGAATTCTGTTTCTTTTCAATATCGCCGATTGTTCATTTCCCAGACAGTTCTTGGAATTCGATTTAGCCGAGCTTACAAGGAAGTTTTTCATCGCTGCCATTGTGGTGTAATTCATGAGTTTAGAAATCGCCTATCATTACTGAAACATAAACATTTCGCATAGCTTGTCGTAGGCTGGCTGAATTGTCGCCAGGCCCATTTCAGCCGTTGCTCGCATTCGAAGTATACCATACCATTGCTCGGCCAAGAAGCCTTCGAGTGGACACGCAGAAGGCAATTCCAGAGGATGAATACCTTTCTCGAAGGTATCTGGTCAGATAATGGTGATTTGTCGCTCGGTAGTCTTAAATCGATAAATTCTTCTTCTCATTGAAATGAGTTGACTTTGTCTACTTATTCAGTGTCACTCGACTGTACACTGGCATAGCAGCGACTCAATCGTGAAAGGATGAATCGTTCATTTGAGGAAGAGGTCATCAGTAAACCTGAATTAGAGCTAAGGTTTGTTTTTCCAAAAGTGAAGTAGTTGAAAGAAAATATCTCGTAATTAGTAAGTACCGTATTGTGCATTTTCATTGCTCTCTAAAGAAACAAGGCGCTTAGATGATGAATGTTGGTACATCCGAGATTATCATATCTTGGACAAAGTTTTTTGCCTGCAGCTTCATGAAGCAAACAGAAGCCGCAGAATTGACATTGTTAATGTTCCTTTGGGCAGGGATTGTTCGTGATTCAATTGTTATTTTGAATTTTCAATTTTGGTTCTTTAGAAATATAATTCATTGTTATCTAGGTTTACTTGCAGTTTAAAATTAATTGCCTATTCTGAGTTCAATATAGAGTTAGTAAATAGTATTGATCGTTGCGGATCGATACACATAAACTGGTTCTGTTGAAGAATGATACCGTGCCTGTAAAGATCTCTCGATCGTGTTCAGAAGAAAATGATTTATTCTAAGAAAACCGCTTAATCGCATAATGATAAACACAACAGTCAAGTTCATGAGTACATTGCCGGGACAGTGTTGTCTTTGGAGACACAAATTTTTATAGTAGCTGTCCATCACTGAAAGAGGACTATTACCCTGTATTTCAGTGATGGACCAAAACACCTATACAAATTTGTGACATTATCACCTAAGGACTATTACCTAATCCCCAGCAATAATTCCATGAACTTGTTTGTTGTGTTCCTTATCTATTATACTAATTAAAAGCGGTTTTCTTAAGAATAACCATTTTCTTCTAGTTTTCGATCCGTGATGCCGCAGTGCAACAGGCTCTAACAAGTAGTAAATTGATTTAAGTCCGATATCGATCCCACGTAGATTCAAGAATTTCCTCAATCACCTACTCCGACTACTCAAACTCATACTATCTTGACCGATAGGCAATTGGAATCAGTTTTGCAAACCTTGAAATGTAAAATAAGCCTAAGATATGTGAATTATAAACAAATGAATTAAAACTGAAAATTCAAAAGTAACAAATTGGCCCTAACAATTATCTTTAAAGGGAACATTGAAAAGATCAAGTATTGTGAATATCAATTCCCTAGATCGCACCGAAACTTTGCTTCATGAACCACAAATTTAAAACCTGTCCAAGGAATATGATAGTGCAGTTGGATCTCTCCATACCCCACTGTTCATCATCTAAACTTCAATGTTTCTTTCGAAGACAGAAAATTAGAGAACTACTTTTAATCTGAAAGGTCTTGTTCGATATTTTTCTTTTCAATACTTCAGCTACCTAACGACCCGAAACCTTAGCTCCTAAGACATAGGTACAGTATGGGTTTACACTGGATCGGGTTTCTCTTCCTCAAAATTGGAATACCAGCATTTCTTGATTAGATCCTTGCTAATGGGATTGACTTTTACTATTCGAATCGAGGTGACCTCTCTACTGCTTAAATGGATAAGCTTAGTCCAACTCATTCTCGATTTCAAGTGAGAAAAGGATTTATCGATTTAAATTTACAGAGCTCATTAGATCGCCATTATCTGATTCGTATACCTTTCAGAAATTGTTCATCACTCTTAGGATTGCCTTCTCTGTGTCACTCAAAGGGCCTCCCTGTAAATCAGAGCAATGAGACAACTTTATTATGGTATAAATCGCTTTACAATGGGATCAATTATGTATACCCAAAACCATCAAGTGATTTATTAAACTGATAAATACTAATAAATTATAAATTTATATAGAAAGATAATTTATGACAATAGTCTATTCAATGGAAGTCGGGTTTCTAAATCACTAGATTACACCCTACAATGGCTTTTCACATCAAGAAAACCATCGTAAATCGGGAACTGAAATCCAAATTCCAAAATCTGTCTAGAATTTATTAATCCAAAAGTAAGAATTTGAAAGAGGCGAATTTCCAGATTCGCCTTCTCTACTTTAACAAATTAAAGTCCAGATCCAAATTTAAAAGAAATAAATAAACCAATCTAAAATAAAATCAAACAAAGAAAAGAAAATTAAAATACAAGAGCCTCACTACCCGGGATCTCAGCTGCCAGAACGTCCTTGAAGAATACAGATGAGCAGGGCTCAGCCGGGGCCCCAAATCTATGATCTTTTGTGGATTTCAGTTAACTGGCCCATTTGGTTGTTAATGTCGCGAATCTAGATTTTGTCGCAACTACGCTGGGTGTTTTTTTTTTATTTATCGCGACTTGTCTTTTTTGAAGATCCCTTTGATCCGGCGTCGCTACCGCCAATGACGCCGCGACCTTCTTTTACTGCAGCCATAAGTTCATACCATCGAATGATGTCACGACCTTGTTTACTTACGCCTGATGTCGCGACCACTGAATGATGTCGCGACCTTCTTTCTTTGTAACTGATGTCGCGACCATTGAATGACGTCGCGACCTTAGTTCTTGGCAACTGATGTCGCGACCGCTGAATGACGTCGCGACCTTCTTTACTTGCAGTTGATGTCGCGACCGTTAACGATGTCGCTAATTCTTTCCAGCAATGATGCGTCGCGATCGCCAATGACAAGGAATCTTCTTTTACTTACGCCTGATGTCGCACTACTAAATGACTTCGACCTTAGTTCTTGAACCGATAAGCGCGACCGCTGAATGACGCCGCGACTCTTTATTTCATACCGATGTCGCGACCACTTAATGACGTCGTAGATGATCTTCGATTCAGTTGCTGATGTCGCGATCTCTTGATGTCGCCGACCCTCAGCTTGTTCGCCCCTTTGAAAATCTTATGTCGCGACTTCTATTCGATGCTGCGATCTCCATGTCTACTGCTCGGCCTTCAATTCTTTCGCTACTTCGAAATTGTGTTGCGACATCATATCTTGTTCTTCATTAATTTATGGTTGCCTGAACTGGAGTTTCTGTTGCGACCTGCACGTTCTGCCTTCAGTTACCCTTATGTCGCGACTGGAGTTTTGTGGTTGCGACCTTGATGTGATTCTTCATCACTGTCAAAGCGTCGCTACAACAAGTCCTTTCTTCCTCGTGCATTTCTCCTGTTGCAACATCATTCAGCCAGTCGTATCATTCTTGCTCAGCCAGTTTCTACTCCTTTTACTGCATTATCTTCTTTCTCTTGAATTTCCTACTGCATAGCAGTTTGGTGAATTATTCAACATTTCTACCCATAAATCAGTCTTTTATAGAGGAATCAAATCGTAAAAAATGGACTGAAAATGGATGACTTTTAAGCTCATCAAACTCCCCCAAACTTAAATTTTGCTTGTCCCCAAGCAAAGAAAAGAAAGAATTGTTTGTCCTCAAACAAAAGGACATTTTTCTGTATTGTTTTACAGTTGCATCCAATTTAATTGAAAGACTAGAATTGCATTCTTTTCTGTATATCTAGCTTCAAGTCCAGATGAAGGTTAGTCATTACTCAATCCGGTGTACAAAACTAAATTGTTGAATTTGTTTTATAAACAGTGTAGTCAGTTGATCCTACTAAAAAGTAGGTTGGTCTTCTTCCTCTTTTCTTAGTGAGTCAGTTAACCCTCTGAAGTCCTTCACAGTTTTGATTCTTTCTAGATTTTCCAAATTCCATATGCTTGTTTTTCATATTGATCTCCACTAATGGTAATTCAACCTTCAAGATCAACTGCATTCTTTCAGCTTGTAGTTCTGTCGTCATCATAAGGATGGATGGAACTTCTTTAGGTTAAGATTACCCGCACTCTTTCTCCTTTCTTAACCGTTGCCTTCCTTTTTCTTGCAACTTCTTAGCTGATTCCCCGAACTTCATCCTCAAAGGGTCTTCTTGATTTCTTCTATTTAAAATTGTTCGCTCCAATTTCTCATTTGTATTTCCTCAACGTTGAACTTTTTCTCGCCACCATTCAAGAATAGTAATGTCTCTTCTTTTAGGCTTTAACACTCTTAGCGAACTTTTAAGTAGTAGCTCCCATACCGCTCTGGCATTAGGCACTGGTGTCAAACACCCCTAAGAACCTAATTGCTCAAGAGAGCAAAGCTTACAAGACAAAACTTCATCCTTAAACATTCTTTCTCGTTTACCATCCTCCTGCTTTAGATCTTTCTCTCTTCACCCTTTTCTGTATTTCCCCTTTAGTTCTCCAAAGAAAAACTACTCCTCCAAACTTTATCTCTTCCTCCTTCTTTGAATTTTGGGTAATAAGAGGTTCTTTACTGGAGGATTAATTATCTAGGATGGCTTGGGATTTCCAGTGGCTTGTTTTGAAGATAAGAATTGTTTTGGCTCAAATTCAGGAACTAAGGTGTATGCATAAGCATATAAATAAGGGTGGCTAGAATAGCTCAAACTGCCAAGGATTGCCTGCATCATTTCTTGTTAGTTGTATCACCTAGGATTTTGCCTTGATCAATAATCTAACAAGTTCTAGAATTCGGTTTGATTAATTGTGACTAACCCTAAGGATGTCCTTTGACTTAATTTCGCTTGATGAGGAGTTACATGATCTAAGGTTCACCAGGTTCTTTGGCTTACTGTTTATACTTCAAACTCAAAAATATATTTTGCTCCTTCAATTGTATAACCTTCCTTTACTCATCAGCTAAATTCAAGTCAATTATGCAATTTGTGTTTCAATTCAATTATATGCCATTCGCTCTTATTCCGCACTATTTGTGTTTCAGCCTATCTTCTAATCAAACTACTTTAACTAGCTCAGATTATGATATGTCAGCATTTTCATTCCTGAGCTAAATCCTACTGTTATTCTTCTAACAATTAAAGCAAAAGTAACAACACAATCTAACTTCAAACAACTTCAAACAAATTTTTTTATTTTGATTCATTAGATCAGGTAAAGCAGAACAAATGTGTTGAAGTGAGGGAGATAGACAAACCAAAGGGGAAGGTCTATTTTCTTTGGGAGGAGCAAAGATGTTGGGAGGATCCAAATCAAGGGTAGCCAAATTAGGGTTGAATTTGGGAAACTTCATTTCCGTTCTCTTCTTCTTCTTGTCATTCTCCTCTCTATTTGCTCTTTAAGGATCAATTCAGAGATCGACCTTTTATTCAAATCATCTTGCCTTTACCCAATGTGCTCTCCATTGTGTCTATTTCAGTCATGACTTCTAAAAATTTGGAAAGATTATTATTGATCAAAGCCAAATTTTCGCTTCGACTCTTCTTCTAAAGGCATCTTTGTCATCAAGCTCTCGATCTCTTTCCCTTCATTTTCTTCAAGTCCTTGAACATCGACATATATAGAGGAATTTGAATCCTCGTCTACTCCTTAGTTTCGCTTCCTCAATCAGAGTCCCTTTCCTTTAAGGAGTTTTAGTAGTTGAGAACTCATTCATCAAACTGATGTCGTAAATGACCTATGGCCTCACCCGCAACTTCTTCCAAGATCATGACTTTCCTCCATTTCCTTCTTTGAATTTTTCTTTGATGCTCTAGATCTCTTTCTATCCGCACTTCCTCTCGCTATTTCTTCTTCCCATTGCTGATTCTCTTCTTTCTGGCCTACCATACTCTTCTTGTCCGCTCAATTCCTCTTCCCACCGTTGGATCTCTTCTTTCACCCCCGTCTATACACTTCCTCTCCGAATTTTTGTCGAGGCCTCCATTTCTCTTCTCTTTCTTCCATACTCTTGAATGGAACTGAAGCATCTCCATTATTTGATTATTCCCGGGCTCCCTAGAGCTACCAGGTTCCCTTCAAATCACTGTTCCTTCTAGGGGGAGAGCTGGCCAGTGGGGTGGAGAAATCTATGGGACTTCTTTCATTATGTTCTCTGTCCTCTGCAAACAGAAAGGTGTTCCCTTCTGGTTGTGCTTCTGGATCTTCTTCTTCTTGATCTTCAACCAGAAGGGTGTCCTCTTCCTGTCTTGCACTCTCATTTTCTTCTCTTGAATCCGCTTCTACTATAACCCCCTTTTCTTTGATTCCGTCCCTCGTTTACTCCCAATGTATAGTGGTGAAATCTTGGGGCACTCTTCTTCTTCCTAAGTTCCCTTCACACTAGCCCTCAAACATAGCCTTGTGATGGTTGCTGGGTGAGGGATCAAACCCCTTTTGTTACCTTCATGATATCTCATTATTGAGTTTTCAATGATAGCTCCAGCGATTGCTTCAGACTCCCTTCACATGGCATAGAGAATGATCGCTTCTTGTTCTCTTTACCGTGCGTATGCCTGGTAGGGACCATACCAAAAAGCTGTGAAATAAAACCATACCTTTACCTCTTCTGTTAAATCTCCCCTGTTTATAATCTTTTTCTCTTCCCTTCCTTGACCCCATTTCACTTTACCGTCTGGCCAACTTTCAAGTATCTTTTTCACTAAGGTGGTCTACTATCTTCTTTGTAGATTGATCCATAAGCCATTTCCTCCATTCCGCATATTTCATTTATATGGTTTCGTACTCCATATGGCACCCAAACTCCTCCGACATAAACAGAGTTCCTTTCCTTCCCAACCGTGCTGGAGGTACCTCGACGACCGCCATATCCGACCTTTGATGTTTGCACTTTCCCCAACCTCTTGTTCAACTCATTCCTTGAAAGGAAATGAGTTGGCTGAAGCCTCCTTCTCCTACAAACCCCTTTCCAGCATAGTACTTCTTCCAGATTGAGTAAGCTTCTTCTGAGACGACCCATCTTCCTCCTTCTTGCCGCTTTTCTTCCCTTTTTCCTCTCGTTGCTTTGTAACCGGTCAACTTCAAGTCAGTTCGACGGCCCGTTCCTCGTAGGTTCCGTGATGAACTTCCTTCGGGCTGAGTATACCTCCATGATTTCGCCGCATTTGGGATGAGGGTTAAAGGTTCGCCATTAGAGAAGCCTTACGGCCGTGAAGATTTTTTTTTGGATCTAGGGTTTGCAAGAATTGAAAAACTAGAGAATATGCGAAGATGAAGAGTTGTATTTGTTTCAAGGAAGGATATGGTGGTGAAGGGAGTTTCTCAACAGTTGCAATTCAATCATTATTGTGGGCTCTTTATTACTTCATTTATTTGCACTTGTCGCGACTTAAATTTCAGCCGCAATTGTGTGCTATCATTAAATTTAGGGCATAATTAAAAGCTGCCCAGCTGGCACACTTTTCTCTTATGTCGCGACTTATTATTGTTTGTCGCGACATAAGTAAACTGTAGGAGGACAAGTTATCATCAGGCTGCGACATCAGGTATTTTATGACATAGTTGAGTTGTCGCGACGCTAACCACTCTTTGAAGGAATTTGTTCTTGTCGCGACCTAAATGCTCATTACGACCTCAATTTCGCCAGCGACATAACTTAGGTCGCGACCGTGCCCTTTGTTCTTCCTTTAGTACCGACGCTAAGTTGCGACTCAACTTCTACTTGTCGCATAAAAATCTGGTCGCGACTTAGTCTGCACTTGCCCTAAATTTGATGATCAGACAACTTTTCACTCCTTATTAATTTGCACATTCTTACCATCCATTTAATCATTCCCACACATCAATTCAAACATGTATTCTATTCAATTTTTTACTGTATCTCTATGTAGTGAGAGAAGAATACTCCCTTTTTCAAGTCGCTCTTTCCTGTGAATTGCTGGAGTTGTCTTGGAGTTTGTTCCTTCTCACCTGAGCCATTTGATTCTGCATCAGCATATTGTAATCTTCCCTATCTGTGTCTAAATTCTTCAAACTTTGGAGCAAATTGAAGTCAGCTTCTTCTTCTCCAACCCTGAGAGTGAGAACTCCCTTCTGCATATCTATTACAGCAGCTCCAGTTGCTAGGAATGGCCTTCCTAGCAGTAGAGGGACTTGTGAATCTTCTTCAATGTCCAGGATGATAAAGCTCCACAGGAAAACAAATTTCCCCCACCTTTAACAAGCACGCCTTCAATGACTCCTTCAGTTTCGCCATTGTTCTATCTCGGCCATTCAAGAGTACAGAAGGGAGTAAGCTCCCCAAACTTCAATTTCCTTGCAACGTATAATGGCATTAAGTTTAGCACGGCACCGGAGTCAAAGAGCCTTTGAATTTCAAACTTCCAATGGTGCAAGGAATTGTGAAACTTCCCGGGGTCTTTTCATCTTCTAGTAAATTCTTCTTTTATTACTCGCACCGCAAGTAGAAGGTCGATTCACTACCCTTCCTCCGCAAATCTTCTTCGCTTCGATTTTCCTTCAGGAATTTGGCATAAAGTGGGCATTTGAGTTACCACTTCGTGAATGGCATGCTTATCTCCAACTTCCTCGGAAGGTTTCAAAACCTGTGAACCGCCTCATTCGACTTTGCAATCTCCTTTCGTGGAAACGGACCTACAGCATAGAGTTCCGGGGCTTCTTCTTGCTTCTTCTTCTTCTTGTCATTGGCTCCTTCTTCTTCTTCAGTGACCTGCATTTTCTAGGGCTTCCTTCTCCTCTGCCTATCTTTCTCCGACTTTTCCTTCTAATTCTTTCCCACTCAAGCCACCGCTATGCAAATTTTCGATTTTTCTTCGTATTACACTGGAAGCATCTTCATCTGATTCACAGGTCAAGGCGCTTGTCTCATTTGTGTTTCCTGTGTTCTTGAGAGGCATTGCGGTCTTCTTAAAAAAATTGAGAATTGGTATTTGAAGCTTCCAATTCAGAACTTTGTCTATGGAAGTTCAAGATCCTTTTATTTTCCCATGAACCGGCAAAGATCTGGGTCTTCAAAGGTCCTGGCCCTTTTTCAACCCGATATTCATTTCTCGCTCTCTCCCGTTGTTACTAGAACTTGTGATATACCCCCGCTTGAAAATTTTGCCCATGTCTTGGGATCGTGTTTCAGGTTCCCTCACCATAAGAGAAATTCTCATGGTTCCTTAATGTCAGTATAATGGGTTAGTAGTCAGGTTAGGCTTGAAATGATATGCTCTTTGCTCATTCAAATAGTTAGCTTCCTCCACTGCATATGAAACCTCTTCAGCGCGCCCCTCAGCATTATTTACTCTTCCTACTCTTTCCACTGCTCCTATCTCATTTGCAGAGTGCATTCTTTTATCCAACCGATGCATAAATGCATCCAACTTGGCCTCTAAGGCAGACATCTTGTTCAGCTCAATCATTCCATTTTTAAATTATTATTACCCTCGAGGATTCGTATGAGGCTCTCATGCTGCACCTAGCAAGATCCTCGACAAATTGCCTTGCTTCTTCGCTCTTCTTCTAATGCTCCAAAGAGAGCCGCATCACTATACCCTGAGGTATAATCTATAGAGTGGTAGAAGATGTCCATTTGTGTCTTCAGTCTCCATCTGCATGGGACATCTCTTCAGCTCCCTCATATCTCTCCCAAGCAAGCATGTACTCTCATCCTCCCTTATTTGAAAGTGTAGTAATTTTTCCTCTTCTGCTCGTAGCGAGGGATGGATAAAGAATCTTCCTGTAAGCTTCCACGCCTTCCCATGTATTAACAGATCCATATGGTAATGAGTCAAACCATGATGTAGCTATATCTCTTAATGAGAATGGAAACAACTGCAACTTAATAATTTCTGGTCTCACACCATTCAATTTAACTGTATTGGCCATTCTCAGAAACCTTCCCAAGTGTTCATTGGGATCTTCAGGCGGCGACTACAGGAACTTGGCTTCGCTGGAATCCATGGTGATCAAGGGTGGCTTGAGCTCAAAATTGTTAGCATTTATCGCTGGCTGTCTCACTACTGAATGTTCATCTTGGATAACTGGTCTCCAGAAGTCCTCCATAGTGTCTCACTCTTGAGGTACTTCGCTATGCACTCGTCGACTACTCCCGTCAATCTTTCGTCTCGCCATCTCTCGCTATTTCGCACTTTAACCTTTCTCACCCCCAAGTGTTCTTCGATCTCGTCTAATGGCAATAATCTGCCTCCCGCTTCCTGCGGCATGAATTAACTCCTGAAATTATAATATACTGAGATCAAATGGAGTCAGTGATACCTAAAATTGCATTTAACATGAAAAGCTCTTCAAAAATTTCAGTAGCTTGCTAAACTACTGCTGTTGAATCATATTTTTGCAAATTTTCTATTTTCTTTTTGTAATTTATGTACAAATTAGTATTTCGTTTTTTGGTCTGAATATTGATTCACCAAATTCTTTCGATCCCCGACAACGGCGGCAAAAACTTGTTCACCTCTTTCAGTGATGGACCAAAACACCTATACAAATTTGTGACATTATCACCCAAGGACTATTACCTAATCCCCAGCAATAATGTCATGAACTTGTTTGTTGTGTTCCTTATCTATTATACTGATTAAAAGCGGTTTTCTTAAGAATAAATCATTTTCTTTCTAGTTTTGATCCAGGATGCTGCAAGTGTACAGGTCGAACAAGTAGTAAATTGGATTTAAGTCCAGATATCGATCCCACAGAGATCTCAAGAATTCTCAATCACTACTCCCGACTATCAAACTCTATACTATTTGGACTCAGATAGGCAATTGGAATCAGTTTTGCAAACCTTGAAATGTAAAATAAGCCTAAGATATGTGAATTATAAACAAATGAATTAAAACTGAAAATTCAAAAGTAACAAATTCAGTCTGAACAATTATCTTTTAAAGGGAACATTGAAAAGACTGCTATTGTGAATATCAATTCCTGCAGACTGCACTGAAACTTTGCTTCATGAACCACATATTTAAAACCTGTCCAAGGAATATTATAGTGCAGTTGGATCTCTCCATACCCCACTGTTCATCATCTAAACTTCATTGTTTCTTTCGAAGATAGAAAATTAGATAACTACTTTTAATCTGAGTTGCCTTGTTCTGGATATTTTTCTTTTTCAATATTTCATACCCATAACGTAGATAAACCTTAGTTCCTAAGACATAAGTATAGCATGGGTTTACACTTTACTGGTTTCTCTTCCTCAAAATTGGAACAGTTCATCCTTTCCTTGATTAGATCCTTGCTAACACGGGATTGGACTTACTATTCGAATCGAGGTGACCTCTCTACTTGTTTAAATGGATAAGTCATTCAACTCATTCTCAATTTTAAGTGAGAAGAGGATTTATCGATAAATTACAGAGCTCATTAGATCACCATTATCTGATTCAGATAATCTTTCCAAAAAATTGTTCATCACTCGTGGATTACCTTCTCGTGTCACCGGGAGGGCCTCCCGAAATCGTGAGCAATGAGACAACTTATTATGGGTATAAAACTTACAATGGGATCAATATAATAATTAAACCAGCAAGTAGATTTACAACCGATAGTTCAATAGCCTCTAATAAATTTCGCAGAGATAATTTCACAACGTAGTCTATTCAATGGAAGCTGGTTTCTAAATCACTAGATTACACCCTACAATGGTCATTGATCAAGAAAATCACCAGGAATCGGAAACTGAACTAATTCCAAAATTTGTCTGAATTAAAATCCAGCAAGAATTTGAAGAAATAGAATTTCAGATTCAAATTTTCTACTTTAACAATAAAGTCCAGATCCAAATTTGAAAGAAATAAATAAAATTAATCTAAAATAAAATCAAAACAAAGAAAAGAAAATTAATACAAGAGCCTCAAAGCCACCTGCATCTCTCTTTTGAGTCACGAGTCGCTTCCTTTAGTAGCAGCTGCGTATTTATAGGGTTCTAAAGTTGGGCCCCTAAATTCGATGCATCTCTTTGTGGATTTCAGGTTAACTCACCATTTGGTTAATGTAGCTACCTAGATTCTTGTCGCACCGCTTGTCGCAGCTCTACGCCGCAGGCTTTTATTTGGTCGCGACTTGCCTTTAGCATCCCTTGATCCATGTCGCTGGTCGCTGAATGACGCCGCTGACCTTCTCTTTACTTGCACTCGATGTCGCGACCATTGAATGATGTCGCGACCTTCTTATTTACGCCAATGCCCGCCACTCAATCGAATGATGTCGCCGACCTTCTTCTTTGTAATCGACGTCGCGAATCAATGACACCTTAGTTCTTGGCAACTGATGTCGCGACCGCTAAATGACGTCACGACCTTCTTTACTTGCAGCTGATGTCGCGACCGCTGAATGATGTCGCGACCTTCTTTCCTTACAAATGATGTCGCGACCGCTGAATGACGTCGCGACCTTCTTTACTTCCACGATGTCGCGAATTTATTGAATGACGCCGCTAATTTTAGTTCTTGAAACTGATGTCGCGACCACGAATGACGCCGCGATCTTCTTTACGGCGCCTGATGTCGAATTAATCGAACGACGCCGCAACATCTTCCTCGATTCGTCAGATGTCGCGATTCTAGATGTCGCGACCCCGTTGTTCGCTCGAAATCTTATGTCGCGACCACTATTCGATGCTGCGATCTCCATGTCTACTGCTCGGCCTTCAATTCTTCACTACTCGAAATTGTGCTGCGGTTAATCATATCTTATTCTTCATTAATTTATGGCTTCGAATTGGAGTTTCAAGGCGACCGCATGTTCTCGCCTCTCTGCCACTCTTATGTCGCGACTGAGTTTTGTGGTTGCTACCATGTGGATTTCTCAATACCGCCAAAGCCGTCGCTACAACAGTCCTTTCTTCCTCGTGCATTCCGTTGCAACATCATTCAACCGGGCCGATCACATTCTCGCCTTTCGCCGCCGCCTTTACCGCATTATCTTCTTTCTCTGAATTTCCTAACAGATAGCGCTTGCGGAATTATTCAACATTTCCGCATATAAATCAGTCTTTTATAGATAGAAATCAACCCAGAAAATGGACTGAAAATGGATGACTTTTAGTTCATCAGGCAAACTGTGTGTGACCTAATCCAAGGTCAAAGATGCCTGCCACTATGGAGGAAGCCAGTAGAAGAAGAGGCAGGGTTTAAGGCCAGTCCAGGTCGCCCACCAGAGGTCGACCGACGCCTCTCTTGCTAGGAACTTTAAGTGCATGACAGCAGTGTCTTCTCCACCTCAAGTCGGTAAGGACAAGGAGGCCATGGAGGAGGAATACCAAAAGGCTCTAGTGGTGATTTTTGCCTATGGGTACGGGTGTTGTGTTTTCAAACACAACATATGTGGAGACCGTCCAAAGGTCCCAAAGGGTATGCTTAACTCCGCCGACCCGCTGCCTCCTTAGTTCTTTATGAACCCCAGGTGCCCCCCTACCCAAAGGGTTGCCGGGAGGGGCCACTTCACCTCAATGTTCCTTCCGAACAAGGTGGGCCATGAGCTCGGAGATTGATGCTGCCGAGGACCATGGCAGACTCTAGTCCCTCTTTCTCCTGCTTTACTTTACTCATAACTTTTCAGAAGGGACCTAGCTTCGACCGCCAACATTTGTGCACTCTTTGAGCACCATTGGTGCTTCAATGAAATACACCTTTTTGTCTTCTTCTACTATTGCTTATTTTTACTCTGACCTTCCTTGGGCTCAAACTGCTTCTTCCCCTCCCGTCTGCTTCTTTTAGCAATGCCTGCTTTTGATCATGATAGTTTGTGTTGTCGCAGATCTTCCAAAGGTTGGGCACTATCATCCATCAGATAATTTTTCCATTGTCACCGGTGGATCTAAAGACAGTGAGTTGAAGAAAGGAGTGGATGGCCCAAAGCTTCTCCTTAAGTTCTGAAGGACTGCTGGCCCATGCTATGTTTACTTACTGATTCGCTTGCCTGAACCTCCTTGTGAAGTCTTGTATGGATTCTTCTTCCTGCTTTATAATAGTCTATAAAGAGCTAAAGTTCCTCTTCAACCATACCGAACAAAGATATTGAGAGATGAATGCAATCTGAAGCTCATTGAACGAGTTTATTGAATTAAATGGGAGCTTGTGAAACCAGGATAGCGCAAGCCCTCGCAGACTAGTCGGGAATACTTTGCATAAATGACGGTCATTGTCGGCGTTCAGTGTCATTGCTTGGTTGTAATGGAGCATGTGATCATAAGGGTCACAGAGACATCAACACGGTAAACGCTATGACAAACCCCAGGTGGCTCGTAATTAAGAAATGTGTCAGCTTAAGGGGGTGAAGAGAAATATGTCATCGGCCCCCGAATTGTATTATAGCTACACATAGAATGTCGGCCCTACACCGAAGGTGGGATGCATAGGCGGCATCGGAGGCATCATACCGTCGGGTAACACAAACACATTTTTAGGGCTTGAAGTTGTTGGTCTCCGCCTCCTTGACGTACCGCCCCTAGCTCTGCCGAAGCCGCCACCGACTAGCATCACAAGACAGGCGCGTGGAGTGCTTCCTTCACGATTTGGCCCTTGTGCTACCTCGAGCATTCCTTCCTGGTGGAGGACTCGTGGATGGGGACCTCCCGGAGGACAATTCATCACTTGTTGGGGCGTCACCATCACCGAAAATAATGGGCTTTTTTCCTTTATTGCGAACTATTGGATGTTCATCACGATCGCCATCTCGTACATCCTTTCCAAGTTCGGGGCTTTTTTCTACCTGGGGCAACTAATATTCTCACATTGCAAGAGTTTAACGCAATCTTGTAACTCCTACATCTATCTCGCCTACTCCTCCTGCTTCCTCTCCATCTCCTGACGCCAATGGAGGAACTGATCTTCAAGTGTTTGGATGCACGATTGGCTCGATATCAAGCGATTACTAGGTAGATCAAAATGCGAAAAGGGGAGTCGAGAGAGTTCCCAGTGATGGGAGCCGCCAGAGAATCGCTAGCCAAGCTCTCGCAGCCCGTCACGACTTTATCCATTTCCCACAGACAACGCCAATTGTTGGGAGTTTGATCGTCAAATCCCTTGAACGTCAAATTGTAGGGGTCTTGATCGTCAGTTTCCCTGGGCATCATTAGCGCAATGTGAACCTACAAGAAAGGCGTTCTAGTGGCGATGGGTCGGCTGCCTCTCCGATGATTAAGTCAGCAAAAAAAATGCGGAGAGGTAGAAGAGAATAGGTGCACATAGAATTGCTTACCTGCCCAAGTGAGGGATCTTCCGACTTTATGGCTCGTTAACGAAACTCCTCCTTCCTTCTTAGGGTGTGATTTTATCTCTCCTAGTTTAAGGGAGGAAATCTTCTTCTTATCAACAAACTAGTTCTTTCCTTATCGTGGATTATTTTCCTTTCAATATCTCTCTGAGGAGTGAGGGATTCGAATGCTGGAAAATTTGTTGATAATATCGTTTTTGTAGATTTTTTGCTTCTAGGTGTTTATTCGTAACATAGTTCTCATATGGAATAGAATGGTCGGTTGGCTTTCCCATATGGGGTAGAATGGCCGGCTAGTGGACTTGAAGTCCTAGACGGGCTGCCTCGAGCAAGCCTTAGAAGAGTTTGTCTTTGCTGTCCCAAGGGGCCTCTTTAGATTCTCCCATCTGAGAAGTGTTTGTCTGGTCTTGGTGAGGTGAGTGGAATCAGACCATTTCACAACATAGGCCCAACAGGCCCCTGGCCATCGAGTACCAGATTCCAGAGATCATGGTATGTAACACCCCGAAATATACCCTAGTCATTTTTGACATGTTTAGGGTATTTTGTAAGCATAAATTGATTGTTTCGTGAGTTGGGGGAATGCGAACATGGAACAAGAGACCTAAAGTTACTAAACTTAAGGACAAAATTGTAATTTGTCCAAAAGGCCTAAAAGACATGGATTGCAAAGATTGAGGCCAAATGAAATAAAGGGAAGTTGAAATACAAATGGCCAAGAGTTGGAGGGCCAAAAAGCAATTAATGAAACTTAACCCAAAAATGGGTTTTTGAGGGCCAAACAAGGCCTAAGAAAATCTGGATTTAAGACCAAATTGGTCTCCAAAAAGAGGGAACCGGATGGGAGAAGGAAAGAAGAAGATAAGAGGAAGAGAAGAAGAAGAGAAGAGAAGAGAGAGCTGTCAAAAGGTATGAAAACTCGAATTTGTGTATGGATTATGAATCGTTAGGGCTTCATTTGGCCATTAATTTGGTTCCTTTTTCTAGTGGTTTTGTTAAGCAAACAATTTAACTCTAGATTTAAAGGAAGTTTGGTTGAAGTTCCTAGATGAGAAAGGAGAGAGAATCCTTCTCACAATTCCAAGGTTTTGTAGAATTGGGTGAATTTTGGTATGAATTCTAGGATTCTTTTGCAAATTAAAAGTATTTGTGGAGTTGTTGGGAGGGATTCCATGTTAGTTTTACGGCGATGTATTATGAAACATCTATGGATGAAAATGCATGAAAAATGGGAGAAAATACGACTGAACTTTTCGGAGACTTGTACCGGTACACCTGAACTCAGACCTGGGGACACCTCAAGGTTTCTGGTCGGTTACTAACTTGTACCAATACATGTTGTGATACGCACTGGTACAACCTCGTTCGCTTCCAATTTTGACCCATTTTCGTATTTCGCCATAACTCGCTTCATTTCTTATCCGAATTGAGGATTCAAGTGGGCCAATTAAAATATACTTCAAGGAGAACCATCCATATAAAAATAGACATCGTCAAATCTCTGACTCCCTAGATAGCCAAAAATTCACTCAAAGTGGGGCTATGTGCAAGCCCCGCACTGCCTGGATCATAGAGAAGTCCAAAGTTGTTTCTTGACGTAATTCAGCTCCTAGCATCTAAATTGGGTGATTCCAGTTGAATAGAACCCTTAACACCTTAAATTAAAGGAGTACAAAGATCCAGTGTCAAATATCGAGACAAGGCACTGGAAAATAAATATTTCAAACTGTCCTCGGTAAAATCTGTAAACCGACTAATTGGCATGAAAATGCCATAACTTCAAATGTATGATCCGAATGGGGGTGGGATTCAACTCTCGGCCAAGAGACCATGTAAGCACAAGAATCCACGAATAAGGTGTGGATTATACACATCATACCTTACCAAGATATGAAGGACGATCTGTCATGAACACCTAAGGGCCAAGAACGCCCCATTAAAAGATACAGTGCCACCGAATTCTCATACCAGAAACCACCCAAGCACTGGGGCTTATTAAACACACAAAGACTACTGTCCCGAATAGTACTTCTGCATCCCGTTAGTGCTTCGCACCCACCTCGACTAGTAATTTCCTAAGATTCCTGACAATAGCTCCCAAGACTCCCGACCAAGAGACGCAGATTCCGACAAGGCTCCCAAGATCCTCGACAAGACTTTATATTCCGATTAGTGCTACTCAAGACTCCCTGCTCCGATTAGCAACCTTACTAAGACTCCGTCCCGTTATGCTAAGGCACTCCTGTCCTGACTAATGCTACGGCATTTCCGTACTGTGTAGTATCTTCGGGTACTTATTGTGCTGTGTCCTACTCATTCCGTATTACTGGTCTAGGAAGTCAAACAATTATATGATAAGACTCTGAATAGAGAATAAGAATAAAGATCTGAATGTACCAGACTGCTCACAGAGTACCTGCAATTCTCAGATCTCGAATAAGTCCTCAGAAATTAAGGGTACTCTTTGTATCCGACATCTCGTGAGTACCTTATAAGTACTCCCCGTATCTCGAATAAGTTCTCAGAGTACCTACTGCAATTTTCAGATCCGAATAAGTCCCGTAGCATCATGGGTACTCTGTATTCGATTAAGTTCCGCAGTACCCATGGGTACTCCCAGACTGACAAGCCTGTAGCATTCCACGCAAGATTCTCAGATTCGAATAAGTCCTGCAGAGTACCTAAGGGTACTTTTATCTGATAAGTTCCGTAGTACCATGGGTACTCCCGTGATTCGACAAGTTCCGAGTACCTCACGCGTACTTCAGATTCGAATAAGTCCTGTATACCTAAGGGTACTCTTGTATCGATTTGGATTACGTATTAGTACCTTTGGGTACTCCACATTATCTGAATGAGATTCGTTTACGATTTAAGTTACGCTTCGACAGCCATGTCTTCGATACTCAGAGTACCGCACGTACTCCTCAGATTCTGAAATGCAGTTCTCCAGAAAATCACGTACCTCAGATGCACTGTTATGTTCGCTCGATGAAGCCTCAGTAGTACCTATGGGTACTCAATAAGTCTTGATCGATCGTTCATTAGTGCTAAAGGGTGCTCTTGTATTTGAATAAGTCCTGTAGTACCTCTGGGCATAACTATAATAAGTCTATGTCTGAACAAGTCTGTAGTACTGCGGGTACTCATATCGATAAGTCCATATGCAGACAAGTCATGTGCACCTACGGGTATACATCTGAGCTCAGTTCGTCTGTATCTGATTAAGTTAAACAGTACCTAATGGTACTCTACGTATTGGATTAAGAAGTTACATGCATCGATTAAAGCTATGTGGTACCTCTGAGTACTCTCGTATTTCATCTGATTTTTGTAGTACTAGAGGGTATCTGTATACGATTAAACTCTATGAAGTACCTCACGGGTACTCCGAATGTCAATTAAAACAAATATACTAATCAGAGTAGTACCTAAAAAGGGTGCTCTCGTATCAAATAAATAGTATATATTTTATTACGATGCGCATGCTCTGGACTAAACCTCATGCGATCTGCACTCGTCTGATTAACCTGTGTGATACAGGTGGATTATTCCGGACCTTGTACCCTCTGAGGGTACATGTGTAGTATATCAAGATACGTAGACAATTATAAATTCAGCCAGCCATGTGAGATGAGAGCTATGTGTAAGTTCATGTGCCACCGTATAGAGTCAAATCTTAGGTATGTGCTCACGAAATAACTTGATATAAATTAACGAACTGGGATATAACCGTAGTACAAATAAATCCCAATCACAAATTATAAGTTTGTGATCTTTTCTGATGCTTATTTAAGAGCAAATTCATAATGCCGATTACCAAGTTAAAGTAATTTACGTGATACCCTCGTTTCTCTAGAATAATTATAAAACTCAGTAGTATAACTATAAGTTACGAGATAAGAACACAGTTCTGCAGCTCTTAGAGTCATTGAAAATAAATCATTTATAAGTAGAAGTCATGCCAGACAGTTCATCAACTCTACCCAGGTCTAATTTGAAAGCTCAAATGCATTATAGTATCAGTCTTTGCATAAGAATAAATTTTTGTCAAATCTAGGGGTCCCAGATAAACATAAGCATGTATGAGCTTAAGTCCTTGTATAAGTCCATGATATAGACCATGGAAATTTACGATACTCATTATGGTTATACACTTATTATAATTGTGTATATGCATGTGCATGTGTAAATTCTCAGGTCTCTTTCCCACAGGCATAAAGCTTAGCACGGGTTTTTAATGTCCAGGTGTAGGTCTGAGAGAAAACGTCAGCAAACATCAGCATCACGGTGGGCTGACACACTTGTAAGGGTTCACTATTTGGATTCAAGATTATGCTCAGTTTATCAAATGTAAGTATATTTTTATTGTTTGTAAATGGGGACTCGATTATATGTGTCTATATTTTGATGGACACCACTCTGATGACCAAGATTCTTTTAATTTGTATATAATATTTTGGTCTGTTATAAGATGTGAGCCCCATACCCACAATTGTCGATTAAGTTTTTTAAAAAAAAATCAAATCGAGGTAAAGAGTCGATCCACAGTCGCATCCGAACTCGGGATTGACGACCGTGGGCGAAATGTGACGTGACATAATTTACTCACAACAAATGCCTTCTGGTAATCTATTTGCCAAATATGCATTTGCCACGAAATGGCCCCGTGGGTGCTCTTGCTGTGCCCAGTGAACAAAGGTTCTGCTCATAAGATGATGGATAACGACGGAAGGACATTGTGCGAGCGACCGATTTGCTGAATGGCGAAGGGTAATTGAGAACCATTACTTATGTTGGAGTAACTATTAAGACGATGATATTCCCATTGAGGATCATAGAATCTAGTAATCTTAAAGTTTGTGGAGTCCTTGTATCTATAATGAATGCGACATGAAAAAGTTAGGGCCCCGATCCATAGGTGGCACTTCATCTTTCCCCAGGCAATGACTCGAAGGAGGGGGATGACCCTGAAGCTGAAGTTAAGACTGTTTACCTAAAGTTACCTAAATTTTCCTTAATTACTGCCACATTTCATGGAAGGTGTACAGGATTGCATAGCGAAAATGGAGTTGGTAGATATATTTTGGGAAGCCATGGAGAGGATGGAGATGAAGAGGGATGTGATAAGAAGAAGGAGAATATTTTGAGATTGCATGGAAGTGAAGTAGTACTTGGTGGAGGATTTAAAAAAAAAGGCAGTGGGTGGATGTGGACATAAATCCTGACTCTGAGAAAAGTGACTTATAGAGGTTATTATACTTTAATTCTGGGACTTAAAAAGAATTTCTTAGCTAAAACATACTTTAGTTTCTTATTTGTGAAACTATGCTATAAGTAAACTACATATGATTAGGATGGGGACTATGTCTGTTAAAAGTATTTCTATAGTTGCATTTATGATTGAGCTCTGTTAAAGTGTTCATCAGACAATGGACTAGGATTGCGTCTCAGACTTGAGTGAGTTATATAGTTGCGTTTTGGGTTGAGTACTGACTGCAGAGGCTATGATTACATGGTTGCGGACTATGATTAATTTTTAACAAGTGACTTTATAGTTGTATATAAAGATTAGTCTCATTAAAAAGTGACTCTGTTCAATGATAAGTGAGTCTTGACTAAAATGACTCATAGTTACGAGTAAACTTAAGTTCTTATTTGTAATTCACTGTGAACTTGAGCCCACATTCTATTCTAAATTGTTGATCTTTTAAAAATATAAAGGGACTGTAGGGTTAAAATCTCTAAAAATGTTGAAGTTCGAATTTTATCTGCATTTTAGAATAACACAATATTTGTGAAACATGACCAAATGCCTTTAAAAATACTTTAAAATGTATGATAGTTTTTTGTTTTTTTAGATGTGAGTTCTTATATTTTATACTAACAATCATTATTATATTTTCTATTTTAAAAAACATAAAACATCCAAAATAATTTATTTATTTATTTATTGATTTGAAAGTAAAACATATAAAATGATTATTGAAACAAACATTTTGATTGTTAAATATCTTTGTTGAGTCATCTTCTTTTTATTTATTTATAAAAGTAAAATATATATTTCAAAATGATCATATATATAATATCAACATTAAAATGGTTTTTTTTTGGCACTCTGAAACAAAGTCAAGCATCCACAAGCCGCTGCCACGTTTTCAACATAAATAAATTTGAATGACTCAACAACTAGAGACGAATGGACGGACTTTGAACTTTCAAGTCAACATATAATTCAATCAGACCATTTAAAATAATGATATAAAAGGTTAAAGCTCATATCACCAATGATATAAAGAATCTCTTCTACCATTTATCTCAAAGAACACTGATCTGTTATCACTGGTGGTGGCGCCTCCTCCACGTGTCACTGTGGATGTCGTCGATTGTGATCCGTCTGCTGAGCTGAGCCACCGGGTACCCAAGCTGAGGCTGAAACGTGTTACTTTTCCTTTTGCTTTTATGAAAGGGAAGAGAAGAAAGAAACATCACTATATAATTATCTTCAGGTGTATATTGCCTATTATTTTACATATAATAGCACTATACTATATTATATAGCCTGCAAGAAAATAAACTAAATATAACAGCAAACTGGAGCTTATCATGATCTACATAGACACATCCCATCCAAATAAACATAATAGCTCCCTAGACAGCCATTCCGAAACCCACTTTATAATAATAGAAACTCTATATTACCGGCTACAGACAGCCATTCCGAAACCCACTTTCTCTAACAGTAATAGATTACTTTACGATCGATGGTGCACCACAACTCTCCTGATAAGCGGTGCACTTTGCCCGGACGTCAGCTTCTTCTTAGCGAGGACCGTTTCATACACTACCGTCGGCGCCTGGTTCCTCCTTGGCGTACCGCCGACTTTGGCCTCCGTACCAACTCCCATGCCCCACCTCCGTAGTTCTCACCGTTCCGAAGTTTGGATCCCGAACCACCGCCAGGCCCGAAGAATCCGTTACCGACGATCTGGGCGTTCCTCTCCGCTCAGATCAAGGGCCCACACCACATCGCTCATTGCTGACTGTTCGATCCCATCGTCCTTCAGTCCCTCAGTCTCCCCAAACTTCTTCAAACACTCTGGCACAAGTTGGATTGCGCGTTAAGAAATTTGCCTTGTATCAGTCTCACTTCTTTAATTTTTTAATTAGGTTTTAATTACAAGAAAATTTACTTTTAAATCCCTGACTATGTAAAACCCTCATTTTACCCAACTCTAGCATGACCGCCTCCTCCTCCTCTCTCTTATTCATCTCCTTTGTCCTCTCTCTTGTTCATCTCCTTCTAACTTGCTCAATAATGACCGATCAGAATGTCTAATGCTTGAGACGGCGTGGGGCCACGACCTGTAGTTCGCCTAAGGCTTGGGGATCGAGTTGCAGTTCAGAATCAGAAGTCTGGTTTGATTCTGTTTTTATTCCTCTTTGTCATTAGATGTTGTATTTTATTATTTGATTTATTTTGATATTTTATGAATTTTATGGCTGATCGATGATAAAGCTGGTAAATGTGGATCTTATATTACGTTGCTATTTCATGTTTTTTTTAAGTTTAACTCTGTGTGTTTTTATCCTTTTTTACGTCATTTATTTGGTTCACATTTGAATACATTCGCCTGCATTTACAGTTTCTTCTTGTTTCACTCTTTGCCAATCAATTTTACTCTCTGGTTGGATTTCTGGTTGAATATATTAATGCTACATTTTATTGAAAATATTTACTATTTGGTGAAATTTTATGATGTCCTTCACAACTCTCTATGTATTGAAACTTGAAAGTCTTTGTGTCTTTGATGAACTTACTTATAATTGATTGTTATTACAAGTGTTAGAATATTAATTTGCCTAAAGTGCATAATACATATAAATTTGTATATAAAATTTAATTGTAGATTTTACATTTATTGCTTGAAGGTTTAGACGATGTTTGTTTTTTGAAGCTTGAGGCATCTAGGGAGGATATTTGAATCGCTAATAGATATGAACATGTGTTATTAAATTGAACATAGATCACTGACAAGAATAATGATGTATTAATTTATTACTTAACTGCTTAGCTAATATGTTGACGTCAAATTTATTAATCTGGAGATACTTACACTTTTGTGGAGACTATGCTATCGATGAGTTATTGGAATTGTAAATAATAAAATCTAATTTTTTTTTCTTATTTTTATTTTACGCTACCAGTTTACATAAGCAATGGCATTTGAAAAGCTAGTATTGCAGATAATTAGAAAAAGTGATAGCATCATGGTTTGCTGTATTTGCAGATGATATTCTTCTAACCTTTCATAATGATCATGATCATTTACCATCTGCAATCAATATAAGCTTGCTTCTTTCATTATAACATTCATATTATAATATTTACTTCATATAATATTTTTTACTTTATCTCTATCTTTTTCCCTTTTGGTTGAGCTATTTTATTTACTTATAGATTAATCTTCTCTAGCACATATTCATTCATATTGGGCTTTGACTGACAATTAAAGTCTCTAAAAACAGTGAAGCCCAGCCAAATAACTTGCACTTAGGTTGTAATTTAGAAACAACATGTCAGATGCATGAGTTTTTTGAAGTGATATTGAAATTTGGTGTTAAAAAGTTAAACTGACATAGCCTAAATCACCAGGACAGAAAATGACCATTTCAGTTGAAATCTTAGCCAAGCCAATATCATACTTCTAAAAATTAACTTTTTACAGCACTTTTAAAAATTAACTTAAAACTATTTGATTGAAATATGTTATTAATATTGGATTCCCTTGTTCATGCTTCTATTATATGATTATTTATTATTGTGATTACTATATTTTGGGATATTTAGATTGTTGGAATCTTGGAGAATGTGAATTTGTTCATACCTTGATTGAACCTAAAGTTTGATAACATTACTATGTTTCATTTCTTTACTTTCTGTTTTGATATCATACGATGATTAAATTAGAGAGTGATATAATTAATTGATTCAAACAAATGTCTGATTGAAAACCTGAGACTTGTCAACCTTAGACTTCGTTCAAGTATTGGGAAACAAATTTATGTTGTTTGCATACTAAAAACATTGAGATTATGTGAAAAACATTGGTTTTATGATAGACTTGTCTCGTTTGATAACACTCTCTTTGTCCTGACATAATGAAAAATTGTTTACAAATAATACTTGAATTGTCAGTAAGACAGTATAAAAAGAAAACATAATTCCTATGAAGTTATTCTCTTATGTTTGATTCATTTTGAGAATTTTGGAAGTCATCCTTTGTTCTCTGGGTGCATATTTGAATGAGGACAGATTAATATGCCTTGCCCGTTTGAACTGACTCAAAGAGAGGAAGATCTTGTATTTGAATTTCTCACATGCAGAAAGGAGAGGAGGAAACCACAAACCATCTTCTAGTTCATTGCTCAGAAAATTTGGGACTCTTTGGTTTCTTTGGCTATAGTGGGGTTTGGATGGGTTTTAGTTCTCGGTCACGACAAGTCCTTCTTTGACTTGGAACAAATGTGGAGTAAAAAAGCGCAAGAAAGTTTGGAGAGGGTTGCTTCTTGTGCCTCTTACGGTAGTGTACCAGTGCGAGAGAATAGAGAGTAGATGCCCGATAATGAGACCTTCTCTATGTATAGATCCAAAGATCTTTTCGTTTAGCAATTTACGGTCTTGAAGCTACTTGTCAATCCCAGATGGGGTTGGGGATGAAGTATTTTGGATTTTTAACTTTTGGATGGGAGTATAGGTAGTGTTTGGGTTTTGGGGTTTTTTTCTTTCATGTTTTTTGGTCCCTTCTCAGGGCTTTGTCCCTTTTGTATACTCTCAGTGTACTTTTGGGAAAAACTGCATTTTTGTGATCAATGCATGTTTCTTTATCCATCTCAAAAAAAAATATGCCTGCCATTTGACAGCATGAGAACATGGGGAAATCTTGTCAATTTTCTTTAAAATGAAGTAGAAACATAATGAGTTGAGCTCATTGGGATTATGTATTCTTATATGGGATAGGAACCACCACGAATTAGCATGTGAAGATATTTTACGATAGCATATCATGCATACGTGATGACATGTAAATTGTTTCCTCATGTTAAAGAAAAAGTGCAATGCGATAGACAGTCTATGGATGCAAAAAGTCAAGAGTGAGCTTGGAATCTGATAATAGGGCCTTAGAGTTCTTGGAGTTGCCAGCTAACAACACACCTGAAGTGACAAAACTACCTTATCCTTGTATTCGATTTGCAACAGTATAACACATGTGGCATCAAATGAGATTATCTGAAAGTCATTTACAGAAACTATGGGATAACTATAAACTATCCGATAGACGTTATGGTGAATATGAGTTTGATCATATGATATAATGACTTTGAATGAATATCTGTGACGTATGAATAAGTTCGACCAATGATGCATTTTGGGATAACAGGCTACCCAGTATAATGAAAACGAGAATTCACCTGTTCATATAGTCTGGAAGAATAGAGATAGAAGCGAAAAGTTTTCTTTTGGGGATGCAAAAGATTCTATCTGTTGTACTAAATTCATAGAAGTTAGCATTTATCATAAGTTGATTCCCATAAAATTACCTTAATGGATGGAGCAAATAAATCATTCTGATGTTATTAGAATTATTGAAGGGTACTTTCACAGGTGTCTATTTTAAAGCGATTGTATAGGAGCGAAAGTTCTTGATGATCTTGGGTAATTACAAAAATGGTCATGTCCACAAAATTGCATGTTGTTTTACAAGTCTGAATCTTAAAACCGATATAACATTGTGAAACTGATGGAAAAATGTACATTACAACTCTCGAGATGGTTTAAGGAAACTTATACCGAAAGGTAAAATTACGCTAAGGTTTTGGGCACTTTCTCTAATACCAAGGCTTCAAAGATTGTTCTTATATCATCATCGAAACTTCCCTACATGGCGTGGCATGCAAGTGTCATGACTATATTCCTTGATGAGACATCGATCAGACTTCTTGTCTTAGAGAAAAACATTTGATTCTACATCCTCATTTTACATGTGAACATCTCAATGTGTTTAAAGTTTAAGTAGTGATGGTTTCAATCCATTTAGTATGATCTGTACCTATAACCTTTGCTGGTCTTCTTATCATACAACTTTTACTGGATATTAGTATGGCAAACAATTTTTTCATATTATCATTCCTTTATCACAGCTTTATCACGGAAGCGGCATTGATGTGCCTTGTACCCAATAAGATAGATTCTGAAGACTACTTGAATCTGATTCTTCATATGATGTTGCAAGTAAACAAAATTTTGCATGCATCGACCTTATTGTGGACAATTAGTGACTCCTGCATTTGCGAATCTTTAGTTGAGTACTAAAGGATGGTTTGCTTATCACTTATTAATAAAAACTTGCTCTTATTGATTTAACATGGTAGAGGATTCTCTTATGGATCATGATGGATTCTTCAAACTAATCATCGATTTAGACATGATAAAGAGGTCAACTATCAAACGAGAACTTAAGACTAAGCTTGACCGATTATCCCAGGGTTGATGTATTTGCAACAAAATTAGGAACAAAACTTGAACCAATTATTTTGGGGAAGGTCACAAAGAAAACGGGAAAATGTTACATAGACGACATGATTGGAAAAAAGCATCTTCTTTTAATTTCTTACCATGTTGAAAAACTCTTTATCTTAATTGCAGGAAGTGATAAACATGAGAAGAATGTGATAAGGCTACTCAATTGGGACATTTGTTGAACATTGAAAGAAAAAATAAGGACAACCTAATATAGTCGTCTAGATTTACAAGTGGGCATTAAGCTCAACTTCACCCAATAGAAATGGGAACAAATTTATTTCTTTACTGCTTAACTATGGATGAGAAAAAGGAATTTCGCAATTTTAAAATCGATAAAGGTTCTGATGATTATTGTTTAAATATATCACGACAATGCTGACTCAATGAAAATTATATGGGCTGAAGTCGCATGATTGTCATGCGATAAACAACTTCTCACACTCGCGATTGTGGAGTCTTGCATAAGAATGTAATAATAGTATCATTGGGCTATGCAATTTTTCAGGAAATAATTATTGCTCTAAGGTGTTAGCATTTATATCAATAAAGAAACTAGAGAATGATATTTGATTTGTTAATCTATATATACAAACTAGACGAATATTTCCTCCGTCATTCTTTGACATTATGATCATTTACACATTGCACATCTAGCAAGTAGAGCAAAGATTGATGGACATAATACTATTGATTATTACCCAATTGGTATTACTATGATTCCATTTTTACGATATAATATTGGTTGATAATATTTTTCAAACCATTAACATGTTGATCACACACATAGTGTATAATAGAGTACTCTGAACTTTAAAGTATGATATGTGCGCGACCAAGACATATCAGAAGGTTGGCGTACGGAGGTAATCTAGCGGAGGAATGTGCAACATTTGTTTTCAGATAGTTGATGATGCGAAGCAAAGCTACAATCGTTGTAAATAGAAACTATGTTGATTTAAAAAACATAAAAAGAATGTGTTAGTTGATCTGTTTTAATCTTGGCGTGCATTGGGAGAAAATCTGTTTTAGCTGAGACTTAGTCCCAGTGAACTGCAAGCACATTTATATTCACTATAGATTATGAAGATGTCCATTTCCCCACTACCTTAGGTAAAGATATTTTGTGAGCCATTATAAGTAGCGAAATGCAAGCAACAACTACGATAACCTCGGCCAGCGACTCTCTTTCGCGACAAATTTACCATGAAGCCCAAGATTCAAGCGTTAAGCTTTATCTTTGTTGTCTGGACTTCCATTTCTTCTCAAAATCACATGTTAGCACAATCTGGCATAACGTTTTGGTGGAGTCGTGACCAATACAAATCTACATATAAAACAAAATACCTCCCGATGTTTTCGAATGTCACTAAAACAATAAAGGACCTGCGGTCCTCATCGAATATAGAATGGAATCAGATCAATATAAGTTTATCATGACACTGTTTTTACCAGCAATTATTTATATTTTCTAAAGGTATTTATATACAAATACATTCATAACTTTTTCTAGTTTTAACGTTACACCTTATCTTATATATGCCTGAAAATCTATACAGCGTCTAGAATGAAGGATCTGGAAGAATCTTTTCGGCATTTTTTTGAAAAATTCATTTTAAAATAAGCCATGAAACCCAAGCAGACCAATGATCTTATAAGTTCTAAATCTTTCTTTGTCTGTTTATTTGTACCTCAAATATAATCTGTCTGAAATGGTTACTAACATTTATGAAAGCTGAAGTTTCTTTATAAAGCATTTAAGCGATTACAGCTATTCTGCTTTATTTAGGCGTTTCTCTTTGCTGAAAACATTAAAACTAATTACCTTTGTTGAAAATACATTGAAACTATTTCTATGTTTGAAAAATGTTCGATGTTAGTTAATATGCGAAAAGTGCCTCTTTGTAAATCAAGTACCGACCAACGTGGCCCCATTTTAAAATACTTTAAGTGATGCACCGGACACCGGAGACTTTGGCATCGTTAGTGACCACCGAACTTTAAAAAGGCTACCTGGTGATCAGATGAACCTTGTTGGGATCTATATAACATAATGAACCACCAGACCAAAATGCTGGTGAGGAAAACCTCGACCAACACCTCATCGCTATGTACTTTTCGAGTCGTATTATCGCTATATTCTCCAGTGTCTTTGAGGCATTCATTTTATCACCTATAAATATCACGAATCTAACTTAATTGACTGATGATATAGATTAGTCATAATATCCATAACCTTGCCATACACAATCAAATACGTCGACGGCGGGCACATCTAGAGGTTTCTTTAAATCGAGGCCAAGCCCATTTTCTTAAATAAAAATCAAACTTTTATCTTGAGACACAGGTCGGAACAATAAAATCTTTATAAATCTATATTTTCAAAGCGCACAAACGTAATTTAAGCCTTTCATTTTAGAAATGATTTTGAGTACTCACCTTTTAACCATAATTTCTTTATGATATATATGAATATTTCTAGATTCTCGTCGGATATACAATAACCTACAATTCATTCAAAATCGAAAATACACCAGTTCAATGTTTCATATATAGCATTATATAGGAGCTTTCAAAATAGCCTCATAGGCGGCCCAGTTAGCAAAACTTTCGTGTGATATATACCGATAGTGAACATCGATAATATGATGTGAAATTGACTAAAATGTCCATACACATTAAATGCCCCATAAAAACTATCTGTTTCAGTCAACATGTTAAGGACTTCAGTACCATAAATAAAAATGCGAAACATTCGAAAGAATTCTATCGGAACGTGTAGGCTATACTCCACATTTGTAACTTTGAACTTGTCCAAAGCAGTCAAAATTCATGCTGTTGTCAGAACAGGTCCAATTCTAAAAAATTCCTAAAACTAGTCTAAAAATTTTGGGACTAAAGTTCTGACCTTCCCGGCCTACAAGAATTTCAAGCCATTATATAGCCTTTAGACTTGAAATAACACAAGTAGACAGAATTTTACTGCGCTTTTAAAGTTTAAGAAAATTTAGATATTGGTACTGTCGTGGCTCTCGTATGCCAATTCTTGTACAACAAACAGTTCTGGTCCAGATTTTCGTAAATCTGAAAGAAAGCAAGAGAATAAAATTAAAAAATACATGCTCTCCCTCTGCACTCTCTTGTGGGTTTTTATCTTATATTTCTTTCTTCATTTGTTTAGTTTTTTTCTAATTATTCTTACTTCTTATTATTATTATTATTATTATTATTTTCATATATAATTTATATTTAACCATTCGGGTCCATTTCTACCACAGAAAAATTTATTTATCATAATTGAATATTCTTTAAATGTTTGTCGTTTTGGTTTGATCGTTTTGGTTTGCTTTCTAACTATCTGCTTTAGAAATAAATAAATATTAGTATCTCGAATTGAAACTTTTCACAGATTAATGAATTTAACAGAGACAGACTTAGCAGCCTGATCCAGTTTAGATCATCTAGAGATCTCGAAGAATTCGAGACTTCACTGAACTATTTTGGTAATTTATTAATTACCTTCTTATCTATTTGCCCAAAATTTCATAAAATTCCATAATTGGAGATTCCACCCAAACTTTCCTTAATTGCAAAAGTCTGCGATTAACTAAACGACTTTCAAATTATTGGCTGACCAAAATAATTAAAAAACTGTAGTCTGTATCTGGTTACACCATCTGTACCTCTTGAAGGACAGGATGACCTCTGGAAGATATATTATTTCGGTTAGTACTGAAAGATCTTCCTGGGCATGGCTTCTTGGTAGTTCGAATCGCTGATGAAAGAACCACATGACGAGGATATCCCTGAGTGAGTGGGGAAGCCTCTGGGACCGGAGGGTGGCGATGGAAGTAGCGTGCATGGTACAGGAAGAACACGGGGAACAGGACCCTCACAAATAAAAGTATTTTATTGTGACCCTGCAAGTCTGAACCCACCTGTCGACTTTGTGGTGGACCACAGGCCTCGTGACCGCTATCATGGAGCTGCTTTTGTCTGTGGCACCAACCTCGAACACAGGACACACAGGCTTAAGTACCCCAGTTCTTGTATTGATTTCAGCGGCTGCTGAGTTAGTGTCTATCAAGCTTCAAATCTTTGCCACCGTCGGGATGGCGAAGAAAATGATGTGATTCTAGGATAAATGATCGGCGAAGCAAAATCCTAAAATCGAGAAATAAGAACACTTACCGGCAGCTAGAGCTAAATCTATCATTATTATTTGAATTTTAAGTAAATGTTTGTTTAATTCTAGGTACTCTCAGCTACTTCTTTGATTCTGGGGAGCATAAACAAACCATCAAATCTATGCCTATTATATTTTATGAGAGGAATTATCTAGTTTGATTCTGTGAAATTTATAAAGTGGTTTGTTAAACGTGTAAGTTATCTTCTTTATTAGGATATCTTATTAGATATACTAAGCTTATATTGAATTAATTAATTATTGAATTGTAGTTTGCAAATTATAAGAGGTTGTATATCGAGCACACCTTCTAATGTTGTCTTTATTAATTTAGAATATATTGGTTCTGTCTTTAAAATGATATATTTATTAATGGGTTTAGATTCCACTAAGGACACGGATCTATTGTATAATCTTTTTCCTAATTTATTTTTGTTTTATTAGGGACATCTCATTCATTTCAGTCAAGAGGATATTGCATGGCCCAACCACGAAATATTGGTTTATTAGTTCAGATTGAGAGAGAGTGAAGAGTCTCATTCTAATGAATATGAGCAATTAGTGAATGAAATGAGATCATTGTTGATGAGCTCTTGGAGGATATAAACTCTACGTGCCACTCAGGTTGTGGTTGAGGTCATGTATTTGATTGAGTAGAAAGGAAAAAATATGAGCCTGTTTGTGTATCTTTCATTTTAATATTTCATATGAGCCAATATATTATCTCTTCTTTCAATTAACTCTTAAATCATTTATAGGAGAAGTTTGATATAGCGGAGATCGAAAGATTTTACATTGTCCTTAGCCTCGGGAGTAAATATAGAAATTCTTCGAAACAAAATAAGAAAATTTTGCCTTCTATGACCACTAGAGCCTCTGAGGATAGAAGGTTGAGATATAAGCCCCCATAACCAATCCTCACGATAGTGATTGGAAATGGCTTGCTGCAATTCTAAGTTTTAAACGACAAACAGACTTCGATGGTGTGTTTTATAGTGATTACATACTAATTTCTTATTTTTCCTCCCACATTTTCTTACGTATCAAATACCACGGCTTATAACCGAAAAGAAACAAAGGGAAATAGAGCTAGTGAAGATTGTCTTATCAAAGATTAAGAGCTACCTTTCGATTCGTTTTGAAACAAGTTAGTTAATCTTTTTAAAACTAATTTGTGCATGATAGTTGATGATACAATGGATTTAAATAAATATTTATTTTCTTAACATGATCTGATTAGGGGATATAAGCTACAAACCTACAGAATAAAAAGAAATATTCAAGCTCACAAACACTGGAGGGATGGAACACCTATTGATGATGCATCCCGTAAGTTATAGTAAATCTTAAGCTTAGTTTTTAATAAAAAAATCTTATATGCATTTATATATTAATCTAAGCGAATCTTCTTGCATCTGTTTTTTGGCTAATTTGAGGGATGCATGGTTTATCAAACACAATCACAAATGGAGTCTTCATTGCTCCTTTTTCATTGTCGATGGGCAACATATACATATATGATATTCAGTTTGGAGAAGCATGGTGTATCTGTAGTTGGGTTGGTGCAATCTTACATCAAGTGTTGGTGTAACAAAAAGAATAAATCTGACCTTATCAAAGCTAAAGGAAACACAAAGAGGCATTGAGAATCGTACAGCAATAAATTCAAGCAACAACAAGGACAAGCTGTAACCTTTCATAAGAAACCATTTGACAACATATGTATTAACAAATGGAATGATGCAATAACACATGCAACAAATCTGGAATATGATGCAACCTAAATATATTCTGTTTAAGCAAAGACACCATGATATAGTAATGTTGTGAAGGTTAAAGGTATGCATGAATATAAGATACACTTTTGTTTTTTTTGTTATGTTATACCACAAGAATTTTCTTAGTAAACTATCTTTCTATTATGCAGTTTGGAATAAACATGTAACCGTGAGCTGTTATCATTGATTGGATAGCCTACTGTTAATTTTCCTTCATCTAGATTCTCATGTAGCTCTCAGGCATCGAAATTGCCCCTCTTCATGGTGCTGCTCTTGAGAGTTGGATGTTCAAATACATTGGTTTTTAGTAACAGGAGCTTAGTTGTACAGGGACCTGTTGGAAGTAAACAAGGTTATGTCATCTGGCATTATTCTCCCAGACTGAGGAGTACTGGAGATGGCATGATTTTGGAGGCAATCTCCCTTGACACACGGGCCACTATTAGTGAAGTAGCAGTTTATGACGAAAAAATGTTTGGAGATGGCATGATTTCGGTACTTACTTCCAGATGGTAACAGTGGTTAAACAAGAGTTCAGAATATAATATTTTGGGTTTTCCTTTTATTTCCATAGCATAAATCTATAGTGGCCAGCATATGGGTTTCCTTTTTACATTATGACCTTCCACTAAATATATACATGTTATCATCAAGCCCAGTACTGAAAAAAAAACCTCTACTCGCTGCTCCTATACCGAATATTCAAAAAACATCACATCTCACATAGTTTCAAAACTAAAGCGTGCAAATCTGAAGTGCTAGAACATAATATTTAATTTTCTAAACACTTTGATGGCGATTTCGTAGATTTCCGTGTTTCATAAAATAAGATGTTATGGACCCAGATTTTACTTGTTGCTTCGTGTGTGCTGTCTTTTATTGTTTTTGCTTTAGTTTTCCTGTTTTGGTTTGGGTTCAACTTGGTTTATATTTCTAGGGAATATTGACTTAAATCTCTCATGGAAGAAAAATAACATTCTTGGAGTGTTTTATTTTATCAAACTAACTAATTTTTACGCTGTCTTTATATTACACTTTAATATATTCTATTTTAGCTCCTCTTTGGACCGGACCCATATGTTTTTCTTATATGGTATGTTTTGATCTTTTTAGTTTTATTTTCTTTCTTAGCTGTACAAAGCATTGACTCTGTTGGTGCACTTTTATTTTACTATAATCGTTGGTTTGACATTATCTGGATTGAGAGAAAGATCGGCGATTTTGGTTCACTCTGCAACATTAGTCTTAGTGGATGCATTCGGATCCTCTTCTTGTTACATGGCACTATTTGGACTATTCCCCAGATAAACGTGTCTGATGTCTCGAAACTTGGGTGTGACTCATGAGGCAGAACAATCTTCTGCTACAGGCAAGATCTTCTGTTTTCAATGCTATTCATTTTGTTGATTGGAGTGTTTTCGGATATTTTTATCAAATCAGATATTTGGTTGAATCTTTGTTTTCATTAACTATCTCTGCTGTTTTTTGTTTGATCTAGTGATTGGAATGGGTTCAAGACTAATTTTAAAATAAACGTACATTCTCGATAAATCGATTCTGTTCATCGGTGTGTGAATACCATCTTATGGTTGCGATGAGGAAACGGTGTATGAGTGAATAGCTCTTTTAGTTCTAACGACTGAAAAGTTACATCATACTAGTATGCATTTTAGTTTTTAATTTCTGAAATATCTTGTCTATCGTAGTGGCACAGTTTAACGTCAGTGCCCCATCAACCATGTTTTTAGTTTTGCCCATCTTTTAGTTCTGTGAAAAATGTCACTCAATCATCAGCCCTTCTTACAATTGTGGCTGAAAATAACCTCAATCCGTGCTTGGCACCCAGTTCGGTAAAATATATATCAGGCGGCTCTTAGTTCTTGTGAAAAAATAACATATCAATGGCCGCCCACCCAGTTGTTAAAAATACGTCGCGGCGTCTTTGGTTGTGGTGAAGAGCGGCATCAGCTGCAACGCCGGTTGCCAATCTTGTTGCGTGATTGCTTTGGTTGATTGACAACCGATCGGTCATCTCTTGGTTGAGGCTGAAATATACTGTGTGGGCCCCAATGCACTTTAAATGGTCGAGGCCCAAAATTGTCAGCTATATTGGCATGGTTATCTTTATAACCAGCCTAGTTCACGACCCATTTTCTTAGCATCTATATCCTTTATGTGTTTGCACTTTGAGTCTGTACTTTGGTTGAGTAAGTGACCTAACTAAAGCTCGCCATGTAATTGGATCTTTGACTTACAGGCCATGATGTTCATAAACTAAACAAAAACATCATTATCCGTTGACGCATCATCTATATTCGTCATTATGACTTGGTAAATGGCCATTACGTTCAGAAAAAAAAAGTAATGAATAATAATTGGAGACATGATATATGTACGAGTGCATGACTTTACCCGGAAAGGAGTCTTTTTTACCTCATGGACAAATGGACGGCACTTACATCTACGCTTTACAACAAAATAACATGCGACAAAGGTATCTTCTAAAAATTACATTTTAATCACATTAAAATTTTCAATTCTTAAATATCTATAGATGGACATGCATGGAAGATATTTGATTTTAATAAATAATTTATTACCATAGAGAGGAAAAGAAACAAGTTAGTTTCTAACTCCAATATATTTCATTTAGTTTTTTTTTAAAGGATCATTTTCTGTTTTTTAGTTTGGAAGCCGTATTTTTAAGGGAATTAGCTATTCGATTTCTAAACTAAACAGAGACTAATGAGAGAAATCATAAATAAAATACTATCATATAACAGAGCCAACATATAAAAATAATGAGGAGAAAAACAGAGGGATATACACTTGATCATATGATACATATTCGGTTCCCAAAGATAATATGTTTTTATTTATTTTAACTCATTAATATTCTCAAAACCAACCTTTAAAATATATAGTTTCTAAATAATAACTATTATATTGATTTTCTCAAGATTTTTTATAATACAAGCAAACACAAAAGAGTATTTTTCATTAATATTTGTTTTCTTCTTTTAATATATCAGAACCTTCCTCCATAGCAGTATTTTGAATTCTTTTATTGTCTAAGTTGTCCATCGCTTCAAAAACTAGAGGCAAATAATATATCCTATGATGAAGAAATCATGAATTAAGCATTCTTTAAACTTATGATGGGTTGGAACTTTTACAACTTCTTGAGTTGTAACTAAACCCTGTAACTAATCTCTGTATATAAAACCAGAGCACAAAGCATTTTTTCTAGGCATGTTCGTTCTCTCTCTGACCTTTTATCAAGAAGATAATGTTCGCATCCGCTTCTCTCAACAAATACGAATCCGTTCTCCTTATTTCCTCATCTGCCGCAGTTTCATTTGCCACATTAATTATGTATGAGATTTGCTTCTGAGCTGACTTGGTGGAACTTGTTGCCTCCATCGTGCAAGAAGGTTGCTTAAGATTAGGGGCATCGACGGAGGAAAAAGTGTAGAAGTCTAAGTGGTTGGCACCATTTCATAGTTTGAGTATGCGTAGAAGCAGTTGGAATCCATGTCAGAGTGTTTTGGGGGACAAGCAGGGGTTCAACGTGACGCATTCTTCAATATACTAACAATCTGCTGGGATTTTGTGAAGAATATTTCTAGGTAATCAAATCCTGGTGGCGCTGCATCACCTCCATCACGATAGAGCCCAGAAAAGAATGATCACATGATAACTCGAGGTTGATGACGAGAGACCAGAGAAAAGGTCATTTGAATTTTCCCAAATTCATGCACGCTCTAAAGTCAGGATCAAAGTAGAGAGGGTGTTTGGCTATGTATCTAGAGAGAGAGGCTGATGGGAGAGAGAAGGAGAAGATTAAGGAGTATAGAGGAATGCAGGGGGAGGAGAGGATGAAGTTGAGCTGTTGGGAAAATCATATGATAGGAAAGAGAGGGAAAGATAAAGTGCAATGAAACTAATTCATGGTGTATTCAAACAATAAAGGTAGGACGTAATTGGAGTTGCTGATAACAGTGAGGCAGAACAACATTTATAAAACACTAAGTAAAGTTTGCAATTCATTCTTAGTAGCAAGAGATATAGTTTGATGATTTCTCTTATGACAGTTCTTTTGATTTTCAGTCCCAATCCCCCAATTCTCATAAGCCTATAAATTTGAAGGTGATGTATTACAAATAACTCATCCAATTATCAAAAATCTTCATACAGTGGTGTTGCCATCCAACTAGTTTGATTATTCAAAAAAATGTTCACAAATTGTAACAATAACACCTATGATTATGACTAGTGTTGATTGAAAGACGAGAATTCTAATGAAACACAGGAGGAAGATAAGAGCTTGAGTGCTGGGATCTTTGCAAAGCTCTAGCCTTCCAACATGTTTCAATCACACCCCATATTGCATGGCCTATGTGATGGACTAGTTTGTGGCACCACAAACCCACTACTATCATCATCCTTGTAATTACTTTCCTTTGTCCCTGCAACTACTCTTTAGTACTCCCAGGATCACTTCCCGTCGCCGAGATGCTGCAAATCCAACAGGAAAATATGTCTCACTAGTATCAGTCTCGTCAGCCTATCTTTGTCTCCCTCCAACCATTTCTAGGATCATCATTCCATAGCTATAAACATCCGATTTGTGGATTCTACCAAAATTTCTACTGTATCACTGAGCAACATGTCTAATGGTTCCTCTAGCTACGACATAATTGGATACATACTCCTTTGATGGACATATCTCTAACAAAATCGTAGATCTTGGGAGTAAAATCTGGGTCTAGAAGGATAATGGTGTTTCACATCAAAATGCAAATATCTTTTGTCCTACACCCACAATGTAAGTAGTCAAGTCCTAGCTATCCCAACGCACTTGTATAACTTCTCCCATCCCAAGTGTTTATATTCCACAAAGGAGTTTCGCACATAGTTTTCAAGAGACCCATCGTCATAAACTCATAGATGAGAGCTTTTTGCCACACCCAAAGCAAACCCCAAAAGACTAAATAATATCGACATGAGAAGTTCGCTAATGCTTAACTCATTGATGAATCTCTCTCCATTCCTTTGATGTGTTAAGGAGTTTGATCGCAACAAGGCGTCCATCACCAAACTTGCCTTTGTAGCCCTTAATTATAACCACTCATTCCTAATTGTTCCTTAAATGAATTGGTCATTTCTTAACATTCCAATAGCTATACCTTCTGGGAACTCGAGATCCGCGCCACAATTCTTAACAAATTCTCAATGTTTTGATTAGCGTGAGATCCTCAAAGATTAGCCTATGTTCATTGTTTTCTTTTTTGAAGTCAAGATTATAAGAATGCAAGAAGTAACATCCCAACTCTCCTCGCAAGAATGGGCTATAATTAAAAAGAGAGGAATGAGGTCGCAAATGAAAATTTCGTACATGCATATATAAGTATAAACAAACAAGTACATAGGAAGAGAGGATTACCCAATATGATTTTCTTTGAAATGTTCGGAGATTCTGCAACAAAAAAATCCATACATTAGAGAAACTTACCTGAAACGGAAAAATAAATCCTGAAGGATCGATCCTATGTGAACCCAAGTAATACTACTAGTTTCTTATTCTTAGTTGAGTTGTTTTCTTTCATCTAATTTTATGTTTTAAGATTCAGATTTTGACAAGCGTCATTGCGATTAACTAAAAGTGTAAAAACAATTCAAGCTTAATCCTTCAAGAGTAATAATTTGATTATTTAAATTAATTTTAATTACCATGTCGAATTTTATTTCATTGATTATTAAAATTTGCTTTAAATTTTCATAAAAGAAATTATAAATATTTTGTAAATAAAAATAATTACATATATTTTCTAAAAGATTGAGTGAACATTTTATTTATAAGAGTTTAGAATTTTACATGATATTTTCTAGATATCATGTAATATTATATTGTATATGTAGAAAATGGATTTAGTTATTTTCTTCATCTTTTTAAAGGTTTTTCTTTGATTAATTATTGCCTCATAATGCTTTTATCAACATTTAATAAAATTTCTCATTGTCTATGAAAGCTCATTTTTGTGGTTTAACTAAATGAGCTATTAATTTGTAATGCAATAAAGTTTAAGTAATCGTTATTTTATCCAAATGAGTGACTTGTATATTTACATATTGCACTATCAGTTAATTAAGCAAGGGTGTGGCTCAAGTGGTAAAAGAGTGTGTGCAATGGGATAAGCCTAATTTCAAATAGTCAAAGCATGGACAAAAGCCCTGCATAGGGGGACCTAAGCCGGATGCGTCAAGCCCAACCCCTAACACACCTATATCGAGCATTTGAAGAGGAACATTCCATACCGCTTGCCCGAATCCTAATCACATTGAGCATATCATTTCTCGGACTCGTCGACTAAAGCCTAGTCGAAGTAGGCAAATTTTGCAAAGGCTCAATCTTCAATGAATAAGCAAATTTAGCCAAACCGTCAACATTAACCACCACATACTCCATTCCCATGAGACCCATTATGTGTTCTATCCCTACGAAGCCTACTACCATGATGGACCAGGAGCTAATAAGGGGGTGATGCATGTCGAAACTCAATAGTATAAATTGCTTTAATTGTAATCTTAATATATATGTGTAACTTTCTATAACTTTCTAGCAACTTGAGTGAAATACAAATTCCTTGTGAAATAATACATTTTCAAGGTGGAAACGGATTATAGGAGAATAAATAGATGTAAGAAAAAAAGAAGGCCACTCCATATATATGTATATAGAGGAGAGCACGGAGCCAGAATAAACTGATATTTAATAAACTCTTTCTATAATATTTTAAATTCAATTTTATTTTTATGCATCTATCCTTTTTATATATAATATATTATATATAGATATTTTTTGAGCGAAGAAATTAAAGACTTTTAAAATATGATATTAGTATGAATAAAAAAAAGTCAAAATAAATTCCAAGAAATATATGATTCATTATATAACAAACTTTATAATATTCCTCCAATATGAAAAAAAAATTGTAAAATTTAATTATAATTTCCACACAATATATGTACTTCAATTTTCACAAATAAACTCTCGGTAATCAAGGTATCAATTTAATATAAATACAAAATATATAACACCAACAAACATTTCAATAAATTCATTGATCATTATCATAACATATAATATATTTTACAAAATATTATATAAACTAAGAAATATAATGTTAACAACTTAACATGAAACTTTAATAACAAATAAAAAATTTATAGTAAATTTAATATTAAATATACTAAAAATTATTATTATGAATAATAAACTCAAAATTAAGAACACATAAATTTATCATTTATTCATATAATATTTTACTACATTTAAAAACCTTTGTCAAAAAAAAAAAAAAAACTGACAAAACTTCCTCTTCCTTTTTCTCTTCCTTCACAAGCCTTTGGGTTTCCTTATATTCCCTCAAAAGTAAAAACACCACAATATAACTATAATTTTAACGGTAAGATCATATTTTAGTTATGGATTTTTGTAATCACGATTATATTCTTATTTCTTAACTTAATGGTTAAAGTTTATTGTTTTAAAGTTTGAAGTGGGCATTAGTGATTTTTTATAGAGCATTGATAATTGTTAAAAATTATATATATATATATATATATATATATATATATATATATATATATAATGTGATTAAGCAAGGTTACAGACAAGTGCATATATACGCGTGCGCACAACGCTGCATTGCTGTGCACGCGTGTACTGCAAAGTGTGTGCGTTAGTGCACGTTGGTGTGAGAGTGAGATAGCTCTCATGTTTGATTTATCATGTACCAGACAACACAAGTCATGAAGGACCTCAAAATTTAGCACAATTTTCTTTTGAATGTCTCTTATGCTCTGATTGATTGATGTAAATTCTGAAATTCTATGGAGATGACAATTTATTGAAATTATAATTGTGATTTAAAAACATCTTGGCTACAATAAAAAAAATTACATCCATTTAATATTTTCTTTACCTAACTGTTTGAAAAAAAAATAAAAAAAGAAAAATCAAACCATAGGTGTGAAAGGAGAAAATATGCTTTAACAATGATTCAATGAATGTTAGTGTCCAACAATGTTTGGTCCTGACTAGTTGAAGAATAATCCAATAAAGGCATGATAGAATTGGATATGACAAGTCAAGATAATTTTTAGGGCAAAAAAGATTTATGATAGTGACTTAATCAAGAATCGATAATAAGGAAGATATGTAATATATTTTCTCATCTCCCTCTTTTTCCTTTCTTCTTAGTTTATTTTAAATGCAATTGTTAGAAAGAGCATATGTAAGATCACCTAGTAATAAATTAATAATAAAAACAACCCTTAAATTTAATGAGAAGACGACAAGAAAATGTCCCAGGCTCAAGCAAGCTAAACAGGCTACTGGGATGGGTGATTCCTATGATGGACGTTTGAATTGGATTTGGAATTTGAATCGATGCTTTAAGAATGGACAACAGGGTCGTCTCAGGCTAGGAAAACCCACAAGCAATGATTATCTGGCTTTAGATAGACCAAACTTGAGTATGTGGTCTGCAATCATCAATTCAGTTCCTTGCTGTAAGCCCATAAAACCCTAGGAAGCTTATGACTAATAACAGGTAATAATTTCATGGATGCATAGTAATCTGATGGGAATGTGCAAAAACAGGGAAACATACTTTTTCGGGACACAAAATGGATAAGATTTATTATCATCAGGGCAAAAGCAGTTATACGGATAGGTGCCGAATGATCCGCATATTCCACCGGACTCATTACAGGGCATACACCAATTGCTGACTGCCCCATAATTCACATCAAATCCCTTTGTTCAGCCTTTTCCAGTCTATCTCCGCGACTAACTTGGTCCCCTGTGTTATCCTCCGCTTGGAATAGTTCATCAACAGCGGCTAAACTAGCGGGAAGCGTGACGTTGATGTCGCATCTCCCTAGGATTCCAAGGTAATTATCTAACCTCAATAATGCTTCTTCCAGATAGAAAGCCGTATTATTATTACCACTATCTTCTATCTCGCATGTGAAATTTTTCTCAGTGATATTCCAGCTATCCGGGAGTTCGGACAACACCTCATCGGAGCAACCGTAAAATAAGGTGAGGTTTCGGTTGGTACCAGAATAATCAAACAACGTGAAATTGAGAGTCGTGGAATTGAATTGTTCAGGACAAGTTTCATTCCAGAAACCGGTTCGCAATCGTCATCGTGCTAAGTCGGCAGGCTGATATTGAGTACTCGGAACCAAAGAATCAATATGTATAAGAGGGTAAACACCAGCCTGGCACTCGAGCTCGAACCCTTGAAGCCCACAGAATTGAGGTCGAGCATCTCCCCAGAAAGGATACCCTATGCCTTTCAACTCTCCGCACTCGTACAGACTACTTCTGCACTCCTCATGTTGCTGGTTATCATCGGAGAAGCAGATAGGAATAGCGATGATGATGAAGAAGAAGGTGATGAATAGTTGGAAGAGTTTGGCATCCATTTGGCAAAAATCATGGAGAAGAAGCATTGCAAATCAGAGATATAAAAGATTTTATGTATATGTATTGGTTCAACTGGAACAGGTATGAAAACTGAAAAGGAAAACGACTCGAGTGAAAACTGAAAAGTCAAATGGTCAACAGCCATCTCTATCCCCTCCACTCATAAAATTCCAAAAACCTCAAAATTTCTTCGTCAACTTTGCGAATTTTTATACCTATCCTGAAAGTTGAACTAATCCATATATTACAAAATCTTTTCTTTCCTTTTATAATCCCCATGTGTGTCAGTCAAATCACTCATATAAATCTATCCTAAGTCAATTATATGTAAGCTAAACTCTAGTCTGCACTGTTATAAACTACACTAAGATTTGCTTTTTTTACTTAATTTAATAAAACTTTTGAAATTTCCATCACGAATAAGCACTTTAATAAGATAAGATAAGCTATTTGCTTTTTTAATAATAGATAACGAAAAGAGGATTTAACTAGACATTATTTTGCCTGTCTCGCCTCGCCTACTTCGTGACAGTTTATCGACTTTAATCGTTTTAACGAGTTTGAGTTATTTTCTCAACCGGCATCTTGCCTGCGTGATTGCTACTTAAACCCAAGAATTAAAATTTCAAAACAAGAAAACGTTAATAAAACAATAAATCGCTTTGCAAGGCATAGCTGGGGAAATTCTCTTATTTTGGATGACAAAACAGATCATAGCTTAAATCTGCTCACAAAATCTAGTGACCCGTAGTGCTCACGACTCGGTGATGCTCTGAAATTTTTTCCATTTTTGAGAATAAGTTGCCAACGACTCTGCGGGACAAGATTTTTAATGAAAATTTCGAAAGTCAGAACGACTCGCCAAGTTCATTTAAAAATAAAGTGAATTGAAAAGAAAGGAATTGTTTGGAAGTGTAAAAACGATCCGAATGAAGAATATAAACCATGTGATCCAAATACACACAAAGCTCTCACTCGATTATATTTTAAAAAATAATTTTTTATTATTTTATTTTTATATTTAATATAATAATTATTATTATTATAATGTTTTAATAAATAATTTATAAAATTCATAATATTTTATTTTTATGAAAATATTAATTTTAATATAATAAAAACAAAAGCAGAAATATAAAAAATTAAAATTAAAAAATAAAAATAAAATAAAATGTAACCGGCGAAGTTTGAATTTTCTCATCTCCTACCTACCGCTAATTTTTTTACTGCATAACAGACTAAAATAATCAGTCGTCGGATGGACCTACTTCAGCCTCCGAATCCTCCCACATATTCATAAGAAGCCAGATATTGCTAACTCTTCTGTTAGGCAACGATGAATTTTCTATTTTAAAATGATCTTTTTCTCTCGAATAGAAAAGTCAATATTTTCACTTTTTTCTATTCTGTAATCTTCTCTTAAAATTTATTAGCCATTAAAATTTTAAAAATAAATGGCTGAATGTTGAAAAGTTATTTGAAGCTATATTAAATAAAAACAAATGCCACCAAATATAAAGCTTACTAATGTTTTTATGAACTCCTTTTTCTAACCTATTATAAAATATATCTATTCATATTATAGTTATAAACTATTATAAACTGGTTCTGTATTGTAATCTATTAAGAAGGCTGGAATATCATATATATATCTGTTAATAGATCACTGAAAAACACAAGGAATCTTATTCCCTCCACCTTGTCTTTTCAATACTGACAAAGATATGCTTGGGCTGAATCAAATCTAGAAGAAATTTCAGAAGATCTTCTATTTACACAAAGAGGGGTCAGAAGGTGGTGTTTGAAACACACACTTCATGGGGCTGGGGGGACACCCGCCCAATAGAGGCAGGTATACACCCAAGACCCCAACACTGGTATTGCTGGCCAAAAACATGAGCCACACACACCACCGTAAGAAACTACCTTTTTCCCACACACCAACGCGGTAGGCACTGATGATACGCTCCCACAAGGTCACCGCATGCCGATTGAAGACTCCCTGACCATCACCCCTCACATAATCTAAAACAGCCATTTCTTTTCTCGTTTCCAAAGAAATCTAGTTTTCAGTTTTCTTCTTTTTTCCTTGATTTCTTTTGATATTCAACACTGTTAGAGGTTATTACGTTTTATGAGCCAAACAAGACATCTGCCGTGGTGTTTTTCGCGGGAAAAGGTGGTCGCTTTCCTGCAAAGGATGCCGCTTTCCGTAAGATCCGTATTTTTGAACTTTCGTAGAGACTCGTCGAGCTGACCACTTATACGACCAACCAAAAACCGCGAGGACAAGGCCATTATCGCCATAATCCGCACACGCACGTTTAATTTGTAGGAAGTTGCGCATCAAAATCGAAGATTTCAATCATCTCATTATCAGAAATCACTTAAGTCTACATCTACTTCTATCACTACACTCGTTGAGTCAAGTAAAACCAACAAATGCTTTATTTCCTCTTCCTCCACATGAGTCATTGACTTTTGAGCCACTGACCACATGATAGGTAACTCACCCTTCTACCTCCACTGTTACCCTTGTAGATGGGTCAACATCTTGTGTCCTTAGGTCAAGGACAATTCATCTTACCCCTCTAATCACTTTGACCTCTGTTCTGAGTTTACCATAATTCTCTTTTGATTTAATTTTTATTAGTAAACTCATTCGTACACTTAATTGGGTAAAGATTCATTTTTCCTGAATTATTATCTGATTAGATCTTTCGATGAGCTGATTGCCGGTAAAAGCACGCGAGTCCGGGGTCTCTGCATCCTTGTTATAGGTGTTTCACTGCTGCTTTGTCTGATGGTTACCCATTCAAATTACATTGTCGCCATTATCCTCTCTTCTCTCTCTCTTTCTTTTTGTTGAATAAGTTATATCCTCAATTTTCTAACCTATCTTCATTGAACTGTGAGTCGTGTCAATATGCTAAGCTCCATCGTGTGCATTTGATTCCTATAATCAATCAACGAAGCTCATCCTTCGAGTTAGTTCGATCATGTCAGTCCTATCCAGCTTTGTCCTAAATTGGTTTAGATATCGTTACCTTTGTGGATGATTTCTCTCGTGTCACTTGGTTTTATTTAATAAAAAGTCTTTCTGAGGCTTTTTTTCATTTAGTGTTTTTATGTCAAATTTGAACATACCATGTCTGTTCAAACATCGAGAAGTGATAAATGCCAAGAAATACACCTGAACCTTTTCGCTTCATATGTTACAACATGGGATTCTCCATTAGACCTCGTGTGTTGAGACACCCTCTCAAAATAGGGTAGCTAAGAGAAAGAATAGACATTTTAAAACTTTTATTCCAAATAAATGTCCCTAAACATTTTTGGGTCAATGTAGTCTCCACAACCTGTTTTTTTATTAATAGATTCATCGATCACCTTAATTTGGCTACCTCTACCACCATTGCTTTCCAACAAACCATTATTCTCATCGATCCAAAGTATTTCCGATGATATGTTTGTTCAGACGCCCCATTCAAGTCTCTCTAAACTCGAATTCCAAAGTCTTTAAAGTGTATCTTTAAGCGAATATTCCCTGTTTAAAAGGGTATGTGGTGTTATTTTCACTCTTCTCGACGTTAATAGTCTAATAAATGTTGCATCTTTGAAGACATCTACTTTCCCTTCCGTTTACGTTATGAGTCCAGGGAGAGCGACATCATTGATTTATTATGTTTCCTTACCTGTTCTTGCTCTAACTCTCATTCCTATTAAACCTCCCATTACTCAAAGTATACTCTTTAATGCCAAAACCTCAGTCTCGAATAAACACCAAACAAGTTACATGGATCCAGCTTCACATGATCTTCCTATTGCCGTAGTGTAAACATTAGTGTGTCGCACCAATTTCATTTTGTTCTTATGACCACTTATCATCGTAGTTTTGTTTCTTTATTACATCACTGGACTCTATTTCAAGTTCCTCACAAGTATATGTCTAAAGCCCTGCTCACCCATTGGCATAAGCAAGGATAGAGAAAATAGATGCTTGATCGGATAGCAGATTGACTTGGTCTATTTATCTACTAGAAGAAAGCTATTATTACATCAAGGTTTACAAGAAAGGTTAATCCTTACGATCAATCGTCATCAAAGCTTCATTTTGTTGCTAAAGGTACGCCTGCACTTACGCGATTATTCTCGATACTCTCCGCGACCACCAAGTAGACTTTTGTTTAGTTGTTTATATCTCTCGACAGCAACTCATGGTCGGACCTCCACCAACCGGATATTAAAAATGTTTTTCTTCATGGAGATTCAGAGAAGAAAGCGTATGGGAGCAACCTCCCGAGTTTGTTGCCTCGGGAGCAGATCGTCGAGTTTGTCGTCTCTGTAAATCATTATATGGCTTAAAACAGAGTCCACTTGCATAGTTTGGCAAATTCAGTGAAGTGATTGAGAAAATTGGCTTGTGAAATAGCAAATCTGATCATTCTATATTCTACATAAATTCTCAAGTATGTATCATCTTGTTTGTTGTGTATGTTGATGATATTGTCATCACTGAAAATGATATGGCAGGTATATCTTCACTCAAGTCCTTTCTTCATGGCCAATTCCACACAAAGAACTTAGGGATGCTAAAACACATTGCGGGTGTTGAAGCACATGAGCAAATGGAATCTTCTATCTCAGTTAAAATACGCGTTAGACCATTATCTAAAAGAAAATCGGCAACAAAGCCATGTCACTCCCTCATGCAGATAAAAGTTCTCTAAGATCTTACTAGAGAAGGTGAATTGTTTAAGATCTGGGAGATATAGAAGGCTAGTTAGGACCTAAGTACCTTACAATAACACGCCTGATACTGTGCACTCTATTATGTCAGGTCACATATCTTCTCCAACAGTTGATCATTAGGTAGTTGTAGAACAAATTCTATGTTACTTGAAAGGACCCCGGGACATGGTATTTTATACAATAACCATGGGCATACTAGAATTGAATTCTTTCTAACGCCGGATTGGTAGGATCTAAGGAGGACACAGTCTGTACTTGTATTATGTGGTTGCTAGGAGGAATCTAGTCTCATGGAAGAGTAAGAAATGTGGTGTTGCTGACCAGCGCAAAGGTCAATATAGAGCGATGACACAAATTCCGTGATGGTGATCACGAAGTTTCGCTGAACTCGATGGTCGGCATTAAGACACCAAATTCATCAAACCCTGCGCGACAACCAAGTTGCCCTTTCATATTGCCTAATCCGGTATTCCATAGACGAACTGGCTATTAACAGACATTATCATTTCATTCCGTGAGAAAATACAACTCGGCCACTTACGCGATACAAGACCTGGTAACAATGTTGGATATCTTTACAAAGCGTCCTAAGTGAGGACTAGGTCATCATCTGCAACAAGTCAGTACGACACATTTATACTCCAACTTGAGGGGGAGTGTTTTATAGCATATATCTACTTTACATATAAGGTTATAACCTATTAGGAAACTATCTTAGAGTCAGAATTATTATGAAGGTTGGGATTGATTAGATATATATATATTTATAATGGATCAATGGAAACACAACGACCCATTCCTCCAATTCTTTTTGTTTTTTCTTTTCAACATGGTATCGTGAGCATATGGATCTCGGCTTTTTTGAGAGCCAAAATAAGGAAGAAATTTAGGATATCTCAATACATATATGGCCGCAAGATGGTGTTTTGAAACACACACCTCGAAAGAGTGTGGTGACACCACCGACAAAAGGATGCGCCCAACCATCGACGACCCGCATCACCAAAGAGAACATAAGGCGAAAGTGTTCACCATTCTCAATGACAGGGTCAACGATCGGCGGGTTGAACCCTTTATTCCTCCCAATCGTAGGGCATTCAGAAAGGACCGATCATTACCGGACGACATAAACCCACCCATGTGATTTGTCCCCCACCACAGTAGCTCCAATAGACAAAAAAGCCATGTCAATCCAAATCATTCACGCTAGAAGGCAAATTACCCTATTTCTTCGCTTTACACATCAAGCACTATAGTTCGCTTACGCCAGCTTCGCCATCCGTAATTATAGTCAAGTTAGGCCTTTAATTTATTGGCCAAAAAATTGAGTCAATTTTTGATCCCACCCGATTTTTAGACTACTCGATGTCACCCGGCCCAACGCCTGTCTGCCAGGTTTCGAATTGCCACTCTATGAGTTGCTAGGAAGCATGCAGTACCGTGTTACAAATACAAACTAAACTTATTATATCCATCGATTGCAACAATGGTTATAAGAATCAGAGAAGAAAAACAAAAACACAATACATAAATTTTATGTGGCTCGGTAGTGTGTCTACATCCTCGGGAACAACGACTCAAAAATTTCACTATCACCAAAATAGAATTACATAAAAAAGCATTTATAATAACCAATTTATAAAAATATTTTTATACCTTAAATAGACCGTAATGTACCTTATTTAAGACATAACGACAAAAACTTGAAAACCTTGCACAGTCATTATCTATGAGTCAATCTGTAAATATAAGGATTGATATACTCATATCACCTACAAGATACACCTAATACACATCAAATTCTCACCGTCACAATAATTTTTTTCCAAAACTAATAACACTAACTAACAAGCAGTAGTACTACAAATGAGCTGTTAACCACTGTTGTGATAACGGCACTCTGGCAGTTCATCTGCAAAATCATACTTCGTTAAAGGAAAAAAAAATAAGATAGCTTTGATTCGTGAGTGATGTCTCAAAAGAATTTTTATTTTGAAAAAAATTCTGTAAGCAATACATGTTTTAATATAATGACGGGCCCTTGTCACGTAAGTTTCATGTCACAAAAATTGAGTTTAAAGCCAAAATAATTCTTTTTGTTTATAGTATATATATAGACTTTTATTCAAAATATTCATCAAATTAATCTTTTGTGTTTTGAAAACTACAGTTAACAATTACGATTTTAAAAATTAACCTTAAAATTGCATTTATCAATTACGGTTTTAAAAATTAACATTAAAACCTGAGTTGATAAATGTGGTTTGATAAAGATGTTTACATCCATAGAATGATGAGCTCAAAATTTCAACACATCAAATAAGGTTACATGTAGCATTTAACATGAATCCTGTATACGCACCAAATTACAAAAAATTGCTACTTTATGTACTTTAAAAGATAATGTGATCGCACTATTAGGGCTTCACCCCACAACTATTTTATCCCAACAAAAGGAAATATGCATAAAGAACAAGTGTCATAGCATATTACTCTCAATATGAGAGCCACATGCCATAACAGTAACATATGATTATGATAGTGTTGATTTGAAGGACGAAGATTCTAATGGAAACCTTGGAGGAGAAGATAAAAGGCTTTGTGGACTGCAAGGCTTCTACGCCCTTCCAACATTTCAATTACCTTACTCATGCATGGCCCATGCGATGGATCCTGTCAGAGATGCAATCTACTAAAACCACTACTATCATCTTCCTTATAACTTCATTTTCCTCTTTGTTCTCAACGCCTCTAGTACCCCAGATCACTTCCACAACAGATGCTTATAAATCCAATGAGGAAAATATGTCTCACTAGTATTGTCCACTGTGCAATTGCCCTTTTGTCTTCCTCCAACCATTTCTAGAATCATCATTCCATAGCTATAAACGTCTGATTTATGGGAGACTCGACCAAAATTTCTACATAATACTTCTGGAGCAACATACCCAATGGTTCCTCTAGCTATTGACATTGATACAATACTCTCTTTTGGTGGGCATAACTTCGCAAGCCCAAAATCGAGATCTGGGAGTAAATCTGCTCTAGAAGGATATTGTGAGTGTTTCACATCAAACAAATACCCTTGTCTACACCCACAATGTAAGTAGTCAAGTCCTCTATTATCCCAACTGCACTTGGTGCCAACTTCTCCCATCCCAAGTGTTTATCGGAGCTTTAAAGGGGGTTTTACCTACACAGAAGTTTTTGGCAGAGACCATCATAAACTCAAGGATGGTGGCTTTTGCCACACTCAAAGCAAAACCCCAAAAGACTGACAATGTTGACATGAGAAGTCCTACTAATGCTTGCAACTTCATTGATGAATTCCTCCCCATTCCCTTTGGATGTGTTGAGGAGTTTGACTGCAACAAGGCGCCCATCACCTAACTTGCCTTTGTAAACGCCACCATAACCACCTTGGCCTAATTTATCCTTAAATGAATTAGTCATTTTTAATATCCGAATAATATATCTTTAGGAGCTTGAGATCCACAATTCCTAACAAATTCCTCAATGTTTTGATTGGCGTGAGATCTCAACATTAGCCTGTGTTCAAATGCTCTTCTTTTGAAGCTGAAGATTATAAGAATGCCGGCAAGTAACATCCCAACTCCTCCTGCAGCAATGGCTGTAATTAAAAAGAGAGGGAGGAGGTTAGACAGTTTTGAAAATTTTTGGTACATGCATATATAATATAAACAAACAAGTACATAGGAAGAGAGGATTACCCGATATGATTTTCTTTGAAATGTTCGGAGATTCTGCAACAAAAAAATCCGTACATTAGAGAAACTAATTACCTGAAACGGAAAAATAAATCCTGAAGGATTATGTGAACCCAAGTAATACTTCTTATTCTTAGCTCAGTTGTTTTCTTTCATCTAATCTTATGTTGTAAGCTTCAGATTTTGACTAGCTGAGTTGTTTTCTTTCATCTAATTTTATGTTTTATTATTCAGATTTTGACAATTCAATCTTTAATATAAAACAGAAAAACACCCAATCTTTTAATCCTCACACAATTTGATTATTTACATTAATTTTAATTACCATGTGTCAAATTTTATTTACGATTATTGAAAATTTATTTTAAACTTTTCATAAAAGAAATTATTAATACTTTTAAAATTAAAAAAATAATTACATATATTGTCTTTAAGGATTGAGTAAATTATTTTAATATTAAGCATATTTACAAATTTTACATGATATTTTCAGATATCATGTAATGTTATATTGTATATAGATTAGTTACTTCTTCATCCTTTTAAAGGTTTTTCTTTGATTAATTAATTATTACCTCATAATGCTTTTATCAACATAACCAAAATGAACTATTAATTTGTTGTGCAATAAAGTTAAGTAACCATTATTTTATCCAAACAATGACTTGTATATTGACATAGTGCATTTATCTGTCAATTAAGCAAGCGGATTTGGCTCAAATATTAAAAGGACGTGGAATGGGATAAATCTAATTCCAAAAAAGTGGCATAAAGGAAGGGGCCCAATAGAGTAAAAGGATAGACAAAAGCCCATCATAGGAGGCCCAAGCCCAATATGTCAGGCCCAACCCCTAACGCACCTATATTGGGCATCTAGAGAGAAACACCCCATGCCACTTGCCCAAGGCCTAATCACATCGGACATATCATTTTTCGAACCCGTCAACCAAAGCCCGATCAAGAGCAGAGCCAGCAGCACTCGCCTTCGTTATTAATGCCAACTTAGCCAAACTATCAGCAGCACCGACTACCACATACTCCATTCCCATGAGGCCCATTATGCACTTCGCTCCTATAAAGCCTACTACAATAATGGAAGAGGAGCTAATAATAAGAGGACGACACATGACGAACCTAAAGAGTATAAATTACTCCAATTGTAATCTTAATAGATATGTGTAACTTTATAACAACTCAAGAGAAATACAAATTCATTGTGAAATAATACATTTTCAAGGTGGAAAAGGGTTATGAGAGATTGACTGGAACCTGACATAACAAGTTATTACCAAATAAAACATAAAACAAAGACAAGAAAAAAAAAGGGCCACTCCATATATATATATATATATATATATATATATACATATATATATATATATATATATATATATATATATATATATATGTATATATATATATATATATATATATATATTAGCGGAGCTAAAATTTTAGTTTTCTAGAGGTATCAGCTTTCTCTTTCTCATTAATAAATAAAATGATATTTAATTAATAATAAACTCTTTCTATAATATTTTTAATTGGCACTTTCATTTTACATGCATCTCTTATATATACAATATATTATGAGAACAATTATGTACAAGAAGAGTAGGATTTTAGTACATGATATTAGTAAGGAACAAAATAAAACAAATAAATTCCTAATAAAATATATGATCTCATTATATAACAAAATTTATGATATTCCTCCAATATGAAAAACAAGATGTAAAAGTTAATTACAATTTCCAATAATAAGATATGTATTTCAATTTTCACAACAAACTCTCATAATCAAGGTACCAATTTAATATAAATACAAAAATAAGATTATTATCGGAATATTACTAGTTATTTATTAATATTATTGTTGATCATTGCATTTACATTTGATATAACTATATACACAACATCTACATGTTTAATGACAACAAAACAGGTAATTAACATACAAATTATGAAATCACATATGGGAGGTTAAATTAAATGGAATACACAATACTATTTTGTCATAGCATAAAATTTTAGAATCAAAGATACAAGGTCGTATCATCTCCCACTTCTTCCCACTTGGTCCCCGTGTGACAACCCACGGACCGGATCGTCAGACGATCAGATTATGGAGGATCCATTTAGATAATTTATGATTAGAACTGATCTTTGCAAATATGAGAATTTACACATTTATTTTGACTCCAACCAATGAAAAATTAAAAAGAAAAATCAAAACCATAGGTGTGGAAAGGAGAAAAGATGCGCAATAAATGATTCAACAATGTTAGTGTCCACAAATGTTTGGTCCTGACTAGTTGAAGAATAATCCAATAAAGGCATGATAGAATTGGATATGACAAGTCAAGATAATTTTTAGGGCAAAAAAGATTTATGATAGTGACTTAATCAAGAATCGATAATAAGGAAGATATGTAATATATTTTCTCATCTCCCTCTTTTTCCTTTCTTCTTAGTTTATTTTAAATGCAATTGTTAGAAAGAGAAAAAAAAAACGCATATGTAAGATCACCTAGTAATAAATTAATAATAAAAACAACCCTTAAATTTGAATGAGAAGATTTGGTCAGAAGAAAATGTCCCAGGCTCCAAAAGCTAAAACAGGCTACTGGGTGATTCCTATGATGGACGTTTGAATTGGATTTAAATTTGAATCGATAGTGCTTTTAAGAATGGAAAACAGGGTCGTCTCAGGCTAGGAAACCCATGCTAGCGATTCGGTTTCAGAAAGACCATAACTTGTGTATGTGGTCTGCAATCAATCAATTCAGTTCTGCTGTAAGCCCATAAACCCTAGGAAGCTTAAGACTAAGAACAGGCAGAGGCACAATTTGATGGATGCATTAGCAATCTTACGGGAATGCAAAAAACAGGGAAAACATACCTGATTTTGGACACAAAAGTGGATATGATTTATTATCATCAGGGCAAAAGCAGCTATATGGATAGGTGGTGGATGATCCGCATATTCCACCGGGCCCATTACAGTACATACACCAATCTCTGACTGCTCAATAATTCACAGCAAATCCCATATTCAAAGCCTTTTCCAGTCCTCCTTCTCCCCCACTAACTTCGTCCCCTGCCCAATCCGCTTTGAGTAGTTCATCAAGAACGGCTAAACTAACGGGAAGCGTGAAGTTGATGTCGCAACTCTCTAGGATTGGACGGTTATCTAACCCCAGTAACGCTTCTTGCACATAGAAAGCTGTGGTTTTATCGTTATCATCTTCTATTGAGCATGTGAAATTTTGTTCAGTGATATTCCAGCTATACGGGAGTTGGGACAACACCTCACCGGAGCAACCGTAGAATAAGGTGAGGTTTTGGTTGGTACCAGAATAATCAAACAACGAGTAATTGAGAGACTTGGAATTGAATTGTTTAGGACAAGTTTCATTCCAGAAATCCGTTCAGGCAATCGTCATCGTATAAGTCGGCAGGCTGATATTGAGTACTCGGAAATTAATCCAAAGAATCAATATGTATAAGAGAGTAGCCACCAGCCAGCTGGCACTTGAGCTCGAACCCTTGAAGCCCACAGAATTGAGGTCGAGCGTCTCCCCAGAAAGGATACCCTATGCCTTTCAACTCTCCGCACTCGGACAGAGTACTTCTGCACTCCTCACATTGCTGGTTATCATCGGAGAAGCAGATTGGAATGGCGATGAAGACGATGAAGGAGGTGATGAATAGTTGGAAGAGCTTGTCAACCATTTGGCAAAAATCATGGAGAAGAAACATCGGCATAGGACATTGAGCATAGTATTCAAATCAGAGATATAAAAGATTTTATGTATATGTATTAGTTCAACTGGAACAGGTATAAAATTCGCAAAGTTGACGAAGAAATTTTGAGGTTTTTGGAATTTTATGAGTAGAGGGGATAGAGATGGCTCTTGACCATTTGACTTTTCAGTTTTCACTTGAGTCGTTTTCCTTTTTAGGCAGCAAAAACTAAAGAACTGAAGGTAAAAATAAATAAAAATAAAATAAAAAGACCAATCTGAAGTCGTGCGTGTAACTCCAGTCAGTTGAGGAGTAGAATTGTGTGCAAGAGAGGGGACGGCAGTGTGCTATTCTTTTAAGGCCTCGTTTGGCAGCAGAGAAACATGGAGAGGGAGAATTACCACTCACCCACAAGGAATGAGTGATTTTTTTGTAATCTTCAATGTCAGAAATGGAAAGCATCGGCTTTCCACCATGGCAAGTGATTGGAACTTCAGGTAATCTGCTTTGAAAGTCCGCAGGTCCCGGAGTTTGGGTCAGCGGATGGAATTATTTAAACTAAGACGACCAAGATAATAGCAATAGTAACAATTTTTTTTTTTCATACCTAAAAAAACTAACAAATAGGCATGCATTTGGAGAGAAATACAGAGGAAAATGAGAGGAAATGGGAAGAAGGGAAAGGGTGAGGAGTCAAGGAGAAGAAAGGAGAATTGCAAGTTTTATAATTAATGATACAACATTGCTTTGTTCAACTTCCACTTGTTTTTCTTCCTTTTAAAATCTCCATAAAATTATGTGTCAGTCAAATCACTCATATAAATCTATCCTTAAGTCAATTATATACGTAAGTTAAAACTTTAGCTCAAATCTTTATAAACTAAATAATAAGCTTTTACTACATTGTTTTTATGTACCTCACTTTCTAACCTTTATAATCATGGCCCAACGAGCCTCGCACACATCTCGAATTAATCCACGCGACCCAGTTAACGATCAAGAACTCCCGAAAAGCACTAACCGACGATCATTGTTAAATCCTGCTTTTGGCACTAATCGAAATACCCCATGTTCTCAAGGTTCACTTTCTAACCATTATTACTTAATACTTGGTATTCTATATGATACCTCATGTCTCATCCAAATCAATTTTTATACAACCAAAAAAATTATACAGGGTTCCTCAAGCATTGTTTTTCCAAAGTGGTTGTTTTATGAAACTCTAATAAATAGTATGTGCGCTGTTCAATAAATAGTAAATTTTCATTATAAAATATAAAATTAAATAAAATGCTAAAGAACAATAAACCGTATATAAAAAAATTAGTATATTAACCATTTGATAAGTGTATAGTAGGGACGGAAGGATATAATGGTGGAAAAATGAGCTAAAAAAGGGAAACAGGATGCACACTCATTCCACCAAAAAATATGCATCAAAATTATTGATGTTTATTGATGGATGTGGCATAAAGATGGAAGATATGTCCGGGTAAAGCAAGTGGCAGAACTGAATTTAATTAAAGTAGTGGTGATAAATGGTTACAAAATTGAAGTGATTTGGACTGTGTGTATGTGGGTGTCCAAATAATTCAGTAGATAAGTCAGGGCATTCCAAAATTCTTGGCTCAAAAAAGTAAAAGCTGATGCAGATAAAGTAAAGAAAAGGGGAAACAAAATCACAGAAAACGAAACTTAGGAAGACCAGGTCTCGGACTTTTTTAAAAACACATGAATCAGCTATAATAGCCTAACCATGCATATGATTTATCTGACAAAAGAACCAGCGAACATAGAAAACAGAGACCTAATTTAGAAACGATGGGAGCAGAGGAGTGGGATACATACTTGATGAACATGTTGTCTGATGAGGTTTGTCGCGACAAAAGCAACACGATTTGTTGGAGTTAATGTCGTATCCACAAGTTCCCCCGGAGCGATTGCATTTTTGGCATAATTCATCGTCTGCTCTCCATCTAACCTCAAACCCTCCCCTCAATACCTCTTCCACAACGCCGTCTAATGAACTGTTGACCAGCTCCTTCCAATCCCCCCAAAGAACTGGAAAGTCGTGAGTACAGTACCAGTATTCGTATTTACTTTAGCTCATATGCCAGCAGATATTTGTTGTTAAGTAAGCCTGATGACCTTGTCATCACGTGTGCAAGAGAAATTATAAGATTCAGGATGATCACCGATTAAGGAGGAGGAACAATGGTATGTCAGAGTGAAAGCCACCATTTTAACATTGGAAGTATAGTTGAAGGGATTCCCATCCATAAGCGGCGGTTGAGGACAAACAATATCAGGCTCTTGCAAAGCATCCATAGTTACAATCTTTAGGGTTTGAGATCCATAATCGATGTGAAGGACTTCATATTTTTGGGACTTTAACTCTATGATGGCATGTTCGCCTTCCGGGCAGTAGAGCTTGAAGAAAGGATGACCACAGTACTCCGGCTGTTGACCATCGACCCAGAAAGGGTACCTAATTTCGCCCGCGAAATTCTAATTTGAAATCAAAGGAGAACTGCAGTTTGAATATTGATAATCGTCTAGGCATAGAGAGCGTGGCAAGCGATGGGAGAAGAGGAAGAGGAAGAGGATGAGGGGGAAGAGAAAGAAAGATCGGGAAAAATTAGGCTGCATTTTGGAGGAGATGAAGTTGAACTGATGGGAAAAATTTTACACATACCATGAGCAGATCAACGAATGAGAAGGAATATATGGAGAGAAAGGGGAAAAGATCGAAAGCGCAATGCAACTCCCAATTCTTGTTTTGCTCAGATTCCCGAGTTACTAAAATAGAATATGAGCATCACAGGTCATTGACTGGGTAAACAAATGCCCTTATTTCTATACACGTTTAATCAATGATAACGATTTCTTAATGGCAGACTTTGTCTTATATAAACACTTTTCCTAATTTCATCTCCGATCACACTGTTGCTTATCCAAACTTAACCTACTCTCTCAAGATCTGCTCTGTATTACACTTCTGCTTTCCCATTCTCCACTACGTGGAAAATTACAAAGCATATGAATTAAAAAAGAAAAAAGGAATTCCACAACCCTAGTCTGTGTTATACAATCAGGTAGTCAAATATTTGGGTGTGTTCGCAGAAATTTACAACGTATGACATAATCATATGGTTCGACGGTACGCCGCAGCGCCCGCAGACAACGTTGTATTTTTATACTAATGTGGGACAACCAATAATATCTACAAAATATTAAAATTATTTTTAATAGAGAATAATTGTTTTAAGGATAAGATACACTCAACATTTTAAAATAATTAAAAACATCATTTCAAAATTAATTGTTTTCAAAAAGTTCAAATTACAATGTAATCCCTCATGTCTTAGCACCCATATCTTCGTGTCTTTGAATTTTCACGCTTTTAATCTTGCACACTGAAACTAAAAATAAAACAGAGCAACAAAAGAAATAAAGGGAAGAAGGAAATGGATAACAGTCCAAAATTCCAAAAAAGGGTAAACAGAAACGAAATGGGGAAAAAGAAAGTTAAGAAAACAAGATGTGTTTATTTCTCAAAAAAAGACAACGAAAAAACAGAGAATTTTTTGAGAGATAAAATAAATTGAAGGTTAACTTAATAAAATTTCAGAAAGCGAAGTATATGGATAGAAAGAGGACAAACTGCATGAAAAAAAACTGGTCTAAATTTCAAATGCCATGTGGAAAGAGCTCTTAAACTTCAAATGTAAAATCATTTCTAGTTCAAGCCCATGAAATATGCGCCATATTTCGTCAGTAGCTTTTACGACTATGATCCCTCTCATTCTTATGCAATTAGTTTGAACGATATATTTTAGCGCTAAGATGCATCAACATCGCCCTTTTGGTGACATGTCATGATTCGCCAAAAATCACATTCGAATGCCCCAAGAAGATCTATCCCGCCAAACAAGAGAACCAAGAAAGGAGAAATCGACATGTGTACCAGTGGGAAGAAGAAGGATAAATTCTTGAATCTAGAATTGGACAGCTTGTTGAGTAAGGTTTGTCCGGTCAGAAAAAAGTAGGGTTTATAAAAGTTCCAATCGTATCCGCATCTGCCTCTGCTTTCCAATCAACCTCAAACCCTTCTCTCTAACATCGTCGGTGGATACAAATTTTGGGAAGTGAAGAAGATGAAAACGGAGACGAGAAGGGGTGGAGAGAAATGGATATGCATCTCAATAGGTCAGGAGTGGTTTAGTGAGGAATATGCTAGAATTAAAATTAATTCACCCAAATGAACTTAAGAAGTGAAAGGAATAAATCAAATTAGGTTTAGTGAGATGATTTGGGTGGCATAATCTGGACAAACCCTGGGGGTATCCAAATTATTCAGTAGATGGTCAAGAATACTTCATTTCTCCTACCTCAAAATAAAAATAAAAACACCAAAATAAGAATCTACGAAAGCACATGAATCAGGTAACAGTCAAAGGAGATGAAGGAAGAAGATAACATACTTGATTTAGAAGGATTTGAAGCCGAATTTGAAGTCGCTGGAGGATATGCCTGTGGATTTGGACACCAGATTGGGTGAGAATCGTCACTGGACTGATCACACGCACAAATTGACTTCTGCCAAGTCGAGTTGTGTCGACAAACATCCTCAGAACCAACACATGGTCTGCATTCCATTTTGTCTACATTAATCCATTCAACCTCAAACTCGACTCAAAACCTCGTTTGCATCTAAAGAATGGTTCTCAAAGCCTTGAGCTGAAGTCGCAAGAACTGGAACAACTAAACCAGGCCCACATCTGCTTGCTAATTGATTAGCCATATTTGTATCCGTGACCAAAAGAGGACGCTCTGTCTCTTCATCTTTCGTACACGAAAGATAACTGGTTGGAGGTGGAGACTCATAGTCACAATCATAGAACAAAGTGGCGTTTTGATTGTTCGGAGTGTATTTGAAAATAGAAAATTCACGTTTCTGGGTCTAGGGCAAACAATATTCCCATGGAAAAAATCGGGACTGACAATATTTAGGATTCGATTATCATAATGGATGTCGAGGACAAAATATTTCTGGGACATGATTTCTATGGTAGGTTTATCTCCCTCGCAACGCAGCTGGAACTTGGGATGCCCACAGTAAGGTCGGGAATTTACCCAGAAAGGGTACTTAATATGGCAGTCAAATAAAGATTCGCAGTGCTTAGAATAGGGGATACCTTCTGCGCATGCAGAATCTGGGAAGTCGTGGGAGAGGAGGAAGATGAAGATTATGAGGATGACTGAGATGATAAGTGGGGATGGGAAGAAATTGATGATATACATCCTCAGAAGCTAAACCGCACGGGAGTAGATAGAAGAATAATAGTTAGGAGTAGAGATGAGGATGAAAATATAAACAACACATGCAAGGACTTGAATAGTTGATTGATTCATTGACTTGGTTGACGCTTAATAGGCACATACATTTCTGCTAAAGGAAAATTATTCACCATACTTTCTTACTACTTTGTATGGAAAACGTGGTTGGCGGGACCAAGCTTATCTTTTGCTAAAGCAGCTTTTCATATATGCAAAATTAATTCTTTAATATATAAATAACCAGCAAAAAAATTATTATATTTCAAACTATGAATCAAATTGTATAATATTTTTTGATAAACCTCTATATGACTTTATAAATAATAAATAAAATGATTATATTATGGCAATTAAGAGGGGCAAACCTGTTTCCACTAGGGAGACACCATACATACATGGAGTGACCCCCAACACTTTTTCTCTTTTAATAATGTAAAGGTTGCAGGCAAAAGAACTACGCAATATGGATAAGCATGGCTAGAAGACCAAAAATTTATAGGAAGCATGTAATTGTAAATAGCCAAACACGGCATAATGTGTATTATCCTAGAGGGATCCCACTTCGGATGACCTAATTGATTGACGATTTCTCTCCTTCAACCAGATGAAGCAAAATAATGAATTAACCCACCACCATTAAATCAAGAAGCATATTTTTTTTAATCGCTGCAGATGTTTTGATCGAACAAAAGCAGCAGTGCAGAAAGAATGGAGATGGAAATATTGAGAAGGAAAGGGAAACATACTTGATGACTTGGGCGAATACAAAGCTGTTGGAGTTGGTGCGATCCGTGGGGGCGGCTTTAGAGTTGGACAGGTTGTTGAATAAGGTTTGTGAGGACAGTAACAACTAGGCTGGTCCAAACACCAATTATATCCGCATCCACCTCCAGATTCTGCACAATCTCTACACTCTCCCTCCTCTAATGTCCATTTCACCTCAAACCCTTCGTCTAGAACTTCATGAAAATCAAAGGAATGATTCATAAAGCCCTGGAGTGGTGGTTGTAAGGACTGGATGACAACAGTGGCCACCCTGCATCTGCATAACAATTCAGTCGCCAAAGACGTATTTACCACAACATAAGCATGGTTTGGAACACCGTCTTTCAAACAGGGCAAGTCCCAAGTTGCGGAATGTTCAAACCCCGGGGGACAGTCGTATAACAAAGTGGCGTTCTGGGTGTTGGAAGTGTACTCGAAGGGGGAAAAATTCATGGTTGCATTCCTTTCAGGACAAACTATATCCCCAAAGAAGCCATGGTATAAGACTAATGCAATCGTCAGGATTTGAGCCTCATAATCGATGCTAATGACAGCATATGTTTGGTTCATTATCTCAATGGTGGCCTTAGATCCCCAACAATCGAGCTTGAAGGCCGGATGACCGCAGTAACCGGCTGGTTGGTGCCCATCTACCCAGAAAGGGTACTCAATTTTGCCTAATTCATCACATAGGGCTAGAAAATCGCATTCCACGTTTTGAAAAGCTTCACACAGGATCGATACCGGGAAGTGATTAGAAAGGAGGAAGATGATGGTTGAGATGAAGTAGGCAGATGGGAAGAAGTTCTTGGGAAGCATCTTGAGGAGATATATCTAATGGGACGTGAATTAAGGGGCGGGAAGTAGCTAGGAGATATGAGGAGACTGATGAGTGCTGGATGTTATAGCGAATGGGAAACAGCAGAAAATGACTTGCCCAATTAAATACCCAGTAGATTCAAGGAAGGAATGACTTAGTAAACGCCTCATTAGTCTTTACGTGTGTTGTAGTCATATGTTGGACAGTTCGCGGTGGTGGTGAAGATGGAGAGAGCCAGGAGAAAGAAGAGGCGGTGGGCCATGGTGGTGAAGTTCATGAAATGAGTGAACCAGTGAGAACTCTACCGCCATGAAGCATGACTCATGACTGCTTATATATTAAACAGAAGATAAGAAATGTCCGATATGAAGGTGCAGAAAAGAGATTCTCTGTGCAGCAGCTTATGACTGGGCGGTTTGAAAGTTGATCTTCATCTAATTGAGTATTTATAAGTAGGCAGGTGATTCTTTTTTTTTTTTTTTCCAAACAAAATTTCATTAATCATCAATTAAGTACAATAACCTCTCCATTTCTTCTCTAACCAACTAGGAACATCATAACATATCGTAGGATTTTGTGCATAACGTGATTACCTAGCCAAAGCATGTGCAGCCCCATTTGCATGTCTCCGAACAAAAACAACATTAAAACCAAGCTCAGAGCATAGCAAGAGATGACAACTACCCGTAACAACCCCAAATTCTGAAATATTACGTGATCCATAAGCCAAAGCATTAATCACTACCATTTGTGAATCAGTTTTAAAGAGAACTTGATTGTAGCCTAAGGTGCGCACCCAAGACATAGCTTTTAGATGAGCCAACACTTCATATTCTTTGACAGCAGGAAGGCCAGGAAACTTCAGCATTTTGTAAGCAAGAAGAACCCCACTTTCATCACGTAAAACAATACCTAGACCTGTTTCACCCCTATCAGAAAAAATTACAGCATCACAATTGCATTTAACAAAAGATGACGAAGGAGGATGCTACTTAGAACCAAGGACCAAAAAATCGGTTTTTTCGGCCGAAAAATCGATTATCGGCCGAAACCAAAGAGATATTGACAACCGATAATCGGTTGAGGCAAAATCGCAGGAAAATCGTAACCACCAAAATCGGAAACCCGCCGATATTTTGAGAAAAATTGCAATCGGGAACACACGCTTTTACCGATTATTTTCCAAAAAATCGGCAAAACGCCGATATATCGCCGAGAGCATTCAAGGACGGCTGATAAATCGAAGGGATAGTTTTGCTCATTTTTTTGAAAATCGAACTACATCCCGACCACGATTTTTTCCGTTTTTTATCTAATGTCTGGGTTTCATTCGCTTTAAAATGAATCCAATAATATATTTTTTATCCAATCCACTGGACATTTTAAATACAAGCTCGATCTAACGTCCGTAATGATTTCTAACTAATATATAATGATCCAAACGATCGACGGAACTAAAATCAAATCCAACGGTTAGAAATAAATCACAACGGTTTTTTGACAACTAATGGCTATTTTGACTCAAAAATTTATAAATACCCTTAAAATCATAATTTCATTACAAACTCATTCATCCACATCTAAGTCTACTTGGACTCTCAAATTATTTTTTCTTTATTCTGATCCTAATATTTTTGGAAGATCTTTGTGAATTAAGGTAGTTTCTTTTGTTCATTAATTTTGTTTTATGTGCATATTTTATTTTTAATTTCATCTTAGTTTTATTTTGGTATTGAAGTAGTTTATAATAAATATTTTTATACTATAGTTTTATTTTAGTTTAATTTGATAATATAATTTTTAGTTAATTAATTATATTAGTTATTTAGTTGATAATTATTTTAATTATATTAGTTATTTTAGTTATATAATGTTTCAAACTTACTTATAATTATGTAATGTTAGAAATTTATATCTTCTACTTTAGATATCTTAATAAATATTATTTTAGTTCATATTGGTCACTAACTAATATAATTTTTTAGTTAATTAATTATATTAGTTATTTACTATAATCTTATTTTAGTTATATAATGTTTGAAACATTTTTATACTATAATCTATATTTTTATACTATAGTTTTATTTTAGTTTAATTTGATAATATAATTTTTAGTTAATTAATTATATTAGTTATTTAGTTAATAGTTATTTTAATTATATTAGTTATTTTAGTTATATAATGTTTCAAACTTAGTTATTTACTATAATCTTATTTTAGTTATATAATGTTTGAAACATTTTTTTATTATAATCTTATTTTAGTAATTTGAAACATACTACTTACATGCATATTTTATTTTTAATGTATCTTAGTTTTATTTTGGTTTAATTTGATAATAATAAATTAAGTTAGATATAATGTTTAAAACTTAGATATTAAACATCCTACTATTTAGTAATTTGAAACATATTACTTACATTAAATTGTAGTTATATAATGTTTGAAACTTAGATCTTAGACATATTTAATGTTATAAATTTAGATCGTCTTAGATATCTTAATGATATTATTTTAGTTCATAATAACGTAGATATCATAATATTAAATTATTATATTGGACATCATGTTAGTTTAAATAATCGCTAGATATCATGTTAGAAACTTATATCTTACTTTTATGTTAAATTACATTTATATAATGTTGTTATAATGATATCATATACGAAGATCATATTGATTCGAATTTTATTTTCAATAAAATCACATGTGTTTATAGAATGGCTAGTGGAAGTGGAGGCCAATCCCGTGGAGGTATTAAATACACCTTTGGAGGGACATAAAAATGAAACAATTTGTAATTATTGTGGTTTAAGCATAAAAAGTGGTGGAATTACTCGCTTAAAGTTTCATCTATCACATAGGGATCCCCATTCAAATATTAAGAAGTGTCCAAATGTGCCGTTGGAAGTAAAACAATAAATGAAGCAACTTTTAGAACAAAAAAGTAAATCAAAAGCAAAAAAAGCAACTGATATGGAAGAAATTCGAGCTGAATTACGAGGCACAATTGGAGGAAAAACATCAGGCCTCTACTGGAGCGACTTACGATGAGGAGAAGGGTGATGAGGATGTGGAGGCGGATCGTCGACATGCACCCCATGAGCGAGATGAAATATCAAGAAGCAAGACGTGCATCAAAAAAGCCAAATGAATTCGGAACCGAGATCGTCATAGGATTTTATGAGAGGCAAAGAAAATAGTAAATCTTTATACCCACTCATTTTTTCACATAATTACACAAATAATGTTATTTTATTTTATTTTTTTTGCATAATTGCAATAAAGAAGTTCGTCAACCAATTGATCTATCAAAACATATACAAAGATCACAAAGTGTTCGGCATACGGATCCATCACCGCCAATTGCACCATATATGAAATCCTAAAAAACAAAGGTGGTTCAATCAAGGAAACAATGGGACGATTAATTAGCAAGTTTTTCATATATGAAAGTGTTCCACCTCAAAAAGCGGACTCACACCATTTTAAGAACATGATTTTTGGTGCACAACAAGCAAGTTTGTCTAATTGTATACATATGTTTTCTATATTATTCCATATAATATATTTAATAATGATATTATTATTCCAAGAAATATGTTTAATAACCAACTCTTCTGAATTTATTATATGCATGGATGGGCACTCTAAATTAACATCCTAATATAAACTCAAAAAATTGAAATGATTATAAAGATATGGTTTAAGAATGCAACATACAAAGATAATGGAGTGACATATGATGCAATAACATATGTTATGATTTAATCAAAATAATAAATTAAGATAATTTATTTCATATATGATTTAAAAACTAATAATTCTTCCTAACTCATGATGTTTCAAGATATATTAAAAGACAAACAAATATATATGGCTCATAAAGAACTCACACAAAGTCGATAAATAAGTTTAGTAAATCGTGAATTATTAATGATCAACATTGTGAAACGGAAAGTTGTTGATGAAGAAATACAACTGTATTTGACTCATGTGCAAAGACACTCGAATTGATTTAATGTTTGAAGACATTGTAAAAATGGGATAGCGTTGTTTCGCTTAATCTGGAATGCCTAAAGATAATCACATCATTTACAACCATGCACAGCTGCTGCAAAATGAGACAAGTCTCATGAGATATCATGTTTTTAGAAAGCAACAAGATTTGCAAATAAACTATATTGCCTCTTGATGCCTTCTCAAAAAAGAGTTTATTTGAAGAAAGTCTTTATTAGTAACAATGGTCATCTCACAAGCTAGTCAAGTAAGTTGGACATGAGGTTGTGTTAATCTGTTTGATCATGAACATTGGAGAAGGTGTATAGCTTAGCAACTTACTTTATGAGGCACTATACATAAAGCAGCCAGATTGTTGATTCGTAAGTCATCCTCATTTGTTCACAAGTTATTCGGTTGATGAAGGCAAAATTTAGACCACCTAAAGCTAAAAGAGTGGATGAAACTTACCATCAGCAGATCATCGGATAACCCTTAAACATCCTCTTCATGCAACAAAATTCAACGAATATCCTCTCACTGATATTCACATTTAATAATATTATGTTTATATTATTACCTACATTAATTCTCAATAACTGTAAGCATGCTATCTAAATCAAAATTTCCTGATATAGACCTGGTTGGTTTACACCCCATTGTTTCAATATCTATGATGTTTTTCTAAATTAGATCCTAATGTCAAGGCCTTTGTAATTCTTGGAAAGAGGTAAATTAATGAGTTTCTAATTCTAATTAATTGATTCAATTTATTCAATTTTATTTTTTATTTTAGATTTTTTTGACATTTTGAATTCACAATTTATACTATTCTGTGATGCGACTGGGTGAGATCGGGGGTAGTAATAGCACAAGATCAAAAAATGTGTCTTAAAGAGTATGTTAATTTCATTATAAGTAATTATAAACTATTTTATTATTATATATTGAATATATAATTTTATTACAAATTTCGAATGGTAGTTTTGTGGCAAATCAGACGGCCCACATTATGAGTTTCGCCTTAAAGGTTCTTTCAAACCGCATTATCTTTCAAACTAGAAAGAAATCAAGACATTTGCCTAATTCATACCAAACAAAGAAATCGATCATTATCCTAGGTCTAAAGAATGGTTTTTGTTATTACAAACATGGAAACCTAAAGATCCGTGATATGGAGTGCAGGACTCATAAAGTCGCTTTAAAAATATCTTTCTCATTTCATTTGAAATTTTATTATTTAAGGATAGATGAATCAACTATTTCAATTGGTTAGACCTCTCCATTTAGATAATGAAGATGAAAATCCTGATCCACGGTAATATGTTCTACAGTTGGTGTTAATGTTGGAGCGTTTTAGTCCGTCTATATGAAAGTAATGCCAAGCAATACCTAGGACCTATTTCAACCCGATAAGTTATCGAATCTCTCTTTGATTCAAGCGTTGAACATAGTAGAACGCGATTATTATACTTCACTTCGGGGTTATGATGGCTCAAGTGAGAGGGTAATCTAATAGATGGTAGTGATACCGTTCGATGGTGTAATGGTCAAAGATCCACAAACAAAGTCACATCCATTTAAACATCACCGCGGAAGCACGATTTGCCACACGTTATTAAAGACTGCAAGATCACAAGCCTTAGAGAGCTGTCCGTGGTTGACATTGAAACGCATAGAGGAAGACAACGAAGGATGACACCACGTTAATGAGATTCGCTTTCTACCAATTTTTGGAGTAAAGAGCATCGGAACTAATCTTGATTCATCTGAATGAGGGCAACATATTTCCTTCTTATATAACTGAAGTCATTGTCACCTTCTTCTTACATCCTTCTTCATATTTTATTATAAGAACATGGAATATAATTATCCTTCATGATCCACAAATGTCGGGCCCGCAAATTGAGACAAATTAATAAGATTTCAACGAAAGTAATGCAAGAAACCCCAATTTCCGCATCCACTGAGGCATAAGATTGTACACTATGCATGGCATGCTCAGTTACAAACAACATATTTAACACCACGCTCAAAATGAGATGATTGACTTCATCAACACGGATTCACACTGATCCAAATTATAATCCAACAATTTATAATATGTTTTTGGTAATATATAAAGTAAATGTATATTTTAATAAAAATAATACTCAATTAATAAAATAAACAAAACCCTGAATTAATACAAATGTCAAGGGTAAATTGCAATTTATTAAATTCAACCCAAAGCCATTATAACTTAATAAAACATAATGCCAAAGAGAATTTTTTTACTAATGGAATGAGAATATTGAGAAATTATTTGACTAAATGTAAAATGGGAAAGACTTAAATTGAGTTGTCAAACATGGCCTTCACTTTAATTGAGGATAAGTAATCAAATTTGAATTCTTCATTTGTGGGTTTCAGAACGTTTGTAAGAAGAATATAAGAAAGGAGAAGTATAAGAGAAGAGAAGGAATAGATAATGTGTTAAAGCAAGTGAATACACACTTTAGAATAGTTGTCTTGTCCCGCGATTTAAAATATCTTATTATCTTTATTATATTCAGATTTTGATTTACGAGATCAATAATGTTATAATTTACATACAAATATCATAATTAAAAATTATTTAAAATTAAGAATGATTTTTAAGTTACTTATCAAAATTATTTTAAAAGGATATAATATAATATCATTTAGATTTGATTTTTTTTTACATTCTTTACTGGTATTTATATTTTGCTTATAAAATTAAATTATTTTTATTAAAATATATTTAATTAAGAAATAAATTCTTTTTATATGATTTATACAAAATATTTTATTCAATAGTTTTTAAATTGGTAATTGTAAGAATAACATATAATAGAATACAATATTTTATATATTTTTATATTTATTTCTAGCTATTATAAATGATTAAAAATATTCATAAATTTATTAAAACATTCAAATTAGAAAGACAATATATTAAAATTTTGCAATATATATTACAAAGGCTTTAATTAGTGGATGGAGCGTTATGCAGTTAATTCGGTAATTTCACTTTTAAAACTGAAATCAGAATTTCGTTACAAAATCTGTTATTTACGCAGTAATCCGACTTATTCTGTGATCTCGGATGACAAAACAGATTTCACCGTTGAATCGCCTCACGAATCTATTGTACCGCCAAATTTGTAGAATTCGAGACAAATAGTTGACACGTTTTCGAGGCATCGCGAATTCAGAAGGCCAGAAAATACTTTCAATGCAACTAGTTCAAGATATAACACGACTATGTCTCCATAAGTGAAAATGAGGAGAATGATGGAAAAATGATCATTGATAGAATTTCAACGTCAAAACCCCAAGAGTGACATAACGGTCATTTTGGTAAAAACATTAACAGACACAAAACATACAAAGACATCTTCCATCATGAAAACGTGAAATTACAGTATAATGGAATATAGAAGAGTTCCCCGCCCTTCCAATACTGATCCATCTGTTGGCTTAACAACAGAAACAGTCCCACTGATAGATACTTCTTCGCGTTTAATCCTGATTTAAATGGCTTCTAACCCATGGGTTTCTCCTACTCGCTTATTCCCTTCCTTTTTTGCATTTCATAACGCCAGGTTTAACAGGTTCAGTGGTCACTGATCAACCAAACCCGAACCCAACGACGAACTTTAATGTCGACGCAACGCCATCCGCCAACGAAGACATCGGGGTCAGCAATTCAGCTGAATCACGCCGTTTACGCGCTCCGAATGGTTAAACCGTCACCAGCGAATCCATGACGAGCAATTATCCGGAATAGCATCCAGTACTTCATCGTCCCCAATAGAATAATGTGTTTAGTTGAGTAATTGAATCGAGTTGCTCGTGTTTGATCGTGCTTCACGTGAGCTAATTTTGATATAATTGATGGTGAAAGTCTCGACATGTTGGTGTGATTTAAATTATGTGAATATATAAAGATTATATGTTGCATGTGTTATTGAATTGTAAATGGAATTGGCGTCATGCATTATATGCATTAGGGCACACTTAGGGCGATAGTGAGTGCATGAGGTAATTCTTGAGAGAATGGATTCCGAGGTTGTCTAAAATAATAAATGTCGAATTGGTAGTCAAACATAATATCAATCGTCGGAGGCAGCCCAATTGATATACATCGGAGGAGTGAATCCATACATAATATCAATGTGTCGGAGCAGATTATTATATATATATCGGAAGGTTGTCAGGAAATAAAAACTAAGGTTCTCATCGTGGCTTAGGCACGTGTGGGGGAAGTCGAGGAGGACTCGAGGATATGAGATGATCAGGTTAGACATTGAGTAGGATCGTCGTTTCTTCCAAATGTGTGTTTATTTTGGAGCATTGCGCTATGCGCCCAGGTGGAGAATAGTGTAGGGTGATTCATTTGCGACGTCGGCTCGCGCAGTCGAAGGATATTATTTCACGGGTATAGGGGCGTGCGAGGACGGCTCGATCTAGGGGCGAGGTTGTGAAGAGAGCGGGTTGTGGCTTTGATGATTTTATACATGTATTAAATTCTGCAATTTTGATATATGTGTATTATAGAGTAAATTATTAACTCTTAGAAGCTATTGGACATAGTTGGTATGTTTCTGGATATTATGAGTCTTGTTTATGGGCCCAGTGGCCATTTACTCATGTGATATATTGAATTTGTTTAGGACGAGGTTTATCTAACGTGTGTATTTGGGTAGAACCGTTACAAAGGAGACTGGCCCGGAATTTTTTGAAATGGCGTGGATGGCAGAGCATCCATAATATTCGGGTTGTGGGTAGTCAATGGATCCCGGGAATTGGGGCGTCACGACTTAGCTTGAGCTTGGGTATACGAATACCCTGGGGCTCGTTTTGGATATCCATCACCCTCGGTGTGGTGCGATGTAAGGTTTAGGTATGAGATTACCTAGGAGGCCTGGGAAGAAAATTAGAAACCCAGCTGCATGTGTTTTGATTGTGATCATGTGATTGTGTGATTGATGTTTATAACATGTGTGTGATCATGTGGTTGTTTGATGAATGAATTGTGTATACCATGTATTTGTGTGTGTTGTGAGTGATTGGGTGCTTAGTAATTAGCACATAGATGTGTTAGAAAATGGTGGAGTTTTATTGTGTGTAAAACTGGAAGAGAAAAGAAATGAACTAAATTTTAATAAATTTAGTTAGTTTATTGGATAATGAAATCAAATTTTAATAAATTTGATGTTGAACACTAGGATTTAGTGTGAGAACAAGGTTGAGAAAACTTTGAAAAAAAAAATGGTCCAGAAAAAAAAAAAATCACAGACCATTTCAGTTTTGGACAGAAACGAGTGGGTTTTGTGGAAGCGGAAAATTATTGATTTTGCACAAGAAAAATAACTAAAATTTCACAATTAAAATTTGGAGTGGTATGAAGTCTGAGTAGAGAGGCTACGGAAATGAGGTGAAAAAAAAATTTATTTTCTAAGGTTTTCCAGTGAAAAACTGAAGAAAATGAATAAAATAAATTTTTATAAATTTATTTGAGTGTTCAAGAAAATGAAAAAAAAAAAAAAATTTATGTGATTTTTCCAGCTGCTGGAAATAATTGAAAAAAAAAAGATAAAGAAATAATAAATAATGATAAACGAAAAATAAATAAAAATATGCGAGAACACGAAATGACTCTGCCATTGAGCATAAGACACGGAGTATTGGCGCGCGACTGAAGCGATCTTCATCTTGAATTTGTGAGCTGTACCTTGGTATCTGATATTTTAAACAGATTGACTCAGTATTGTTTCTGAGTCACTAAATGAACATTGTTCATCATAAAAAAATTCGAAAAAAAAAAAAATCAAATCAAATCAAATAAAAAAAGACAAAATTTTCGAAAAAAATAAAATTTTCAAATTTTGAAATTTTCGAAAATAAATTTTAATTAAAAAAAAAATATATATATATATATATATATATATATATATATATTTTAAATGCAAAATTGATTGCCTTCTGTACCTGTAAATGCAGGACAATGCCTCTGATTTATGTGTATGATTAGTGTCTGAAATTTTGTGTTTATGCCTTAGAATCTTTGTGTAAAGTAGCTTGCCATTTAATTGTGTAGATGGCTAGTAGAGGAACGGCGTGAGGCGTCAGAGTGCTAGTGGTACCATCGACATTTGACCGATCGTAGGTGTTTGTCAGCGAGCCTTTGATGAAGTTTGTAGGTGTTGCGGTAATTTCTTGTACTTGGTACGCATGCGGGTATTGAGGAGGGGACCTAGTAACGTCCGGAGATTTGGGCGCACCACCCTCGGAGCATTCACGGGGAGAGGAGGTCGGTGTTAGACCATTGGTTCTCTGATTGAAAGGTGTGAAGTTATGGAAATTACCTCTGATACTAAGACTAGTGTGATCGGTACAGAGTGAGGCCAAAATATGGTGGAAAAGGGCAAGGACCTCTAGAGACCTTGGAGGAGCCTTTGTATGTGAGTTCTCCCCTAGGGATTAGGGAGAGAATAAGGATGATATATCGAGGTTACGAGTTGGAGATCTCGGGGACTCTACTCACAGTGGACCTGAGGATCATGGACATGTCAGAGTTCGATGTCATCACGGGATGGATTAGGTAACGACTTACGAGGTCGTTGTATCGATTGTGAGGCGTGGGAGAGTTCACGCTACACGCGGGACGGTACTTTTTCGCATGGTGTTTCGGGGGCAGAGCATGATATTTTCCCGTGCGGTATACGAGTTCGAGGTGTCGGAGACGATTAAGCGGGTTAATTTGAGCCTTACCACCCCAGAGGGCGGAGAGACCGGACAGATCTACCTCGGGTAGTATGCAGTATGTGGATGTTTTCGGGGATGAGCTACGGATACCTCCACAGTATTAGAGTGGTATTGAGTTACACCACGGTACTTGACCCATCTCTATGACTCATAGGATGGCACCGGTTGAGTTGCGGGAACTCGAGTCCGGTTACGAGGCTATTGGGCTGAGGGTTCGATTAGGCAGAGCACTTCACCATGGGGCGCTCGGTTCTGTTGCAAGAAGAATGACAAGACCCTTGTGCATTGATTCTGGGACGGTTGAATTTGGTTACGATCAGAATAGGTACCCATTAGAGGATTGGCGATTTGTTTGATCGAGTTGAGAGGAGCCTTGAGTCACACTCCAGATAGACAGCCGCCTTTGGTTACCATCGGTGAGGTTAGGGATATCGTTTCCCTAAGGTGGCGTTTAGGGCAGCGTTATGGGCACGCACGAGTTTCTGCGGTGATGCCCTTCGGATTGACGAATGCGCCAGCAACATTCATGGATCTCATGCATAGGATATTCCAACCCTATTTAGATCAGTTTGTCGTAGTCTTCTTGGATGACATCTTGATATACTCCCAGTCAGAGTGGGAGCATGAGTGTCACTTGAGGATCATTTTACAGTTATTGAGAGGCAAATGGTGTACACGAGTTCGATGGAGTGCGAGTTAAACTGCTGCGGTGAGATTTTAGGACAAGCGGTGTGGCATCGGGCTATTCGGTGGACAGGAGAAGGTTGAGGTGTGATGAGTTAGGGAGAGCGTCAGTCTTGAGATGCGTGGTTTCTTGAGTGGGCTGGGTGTGGGGAGATTCATCGGATTTCTCGGTCGGCTATGGCGAGGTTGACCGGAAGGAGAGTCGAGTTTATTTGGGATGGCCGTGTGGAGGCATTCGAGAGTTGAAAGAGGAACACTACGGCTCCTATCTTGATAGTCGGACGGGGGACGAGAGACGAGGAGTACACGAGTGTATTGTGATGTCTCAGTCGGGCGGGATGTGTTTTGATACGGTCAGGAGGGTAGTAACATGGTTCAGTCAGGTTGAAGAATCATGGCGAAATTACCCACTTATGACATGGAGTTAGCGGCGAAGTGATAACACCTTGAAGATTTTGGGTGCCCATGCTTATATGGCGAGGAGTTAGGGTGTACTCATGCAGAAAGTGGAAGTATATCTTCTGCGGCGGGACCTCGATATGAGGCGGCGCAGATGGATGGAGTTCACAGAGGATTATGACTTCCTTTGCATTCCATCACGGTAAAGCCCAGTGTGAGTGGCTAATGCTCGGTCGGAAGTCACGAGGAGCGTTAGCTAGTATAGCTTCTCGAGTGGCAGTTACCTTTCGAGGCGTGGGACGAGTTTGGGCTCTGATACAGTGGAGACTCGGGGCATATTGGGGAGTTTTAGTGGCTGCAGGTCTTTGTTGAAGAGCGAGTGATTAGGCGGGACGAGAGATAGTGTCTATCGGGGGCCGGTCTGATCAATGCAATTGAAATTTGGACCACCCACGGATGGTAGTCTTCGGTATAGAGGGCGGGTAGTGGTTCCCTGATCGGCCAGATTTGAGAAAGAGAGGAGATTCTCGGGGGTTTCTTGCTCTGGGTTACCGTGCATCGGGTGTACGAAGATGTACGGGATCTTCGTCATTAGTATTCTTGGAGCGGGATGAAGAGACCGCGTAGGAACTTTGTTCGACGATGTCTCACATGTCCCGGCGAGGTTAGATTTGAGCGCAGCCGGCGGTACGCCGACCATTGGAGGTGGTGAGTGAAGTGGGAGCAAATTTTGATGGATTTTGTGACCAACTTGCCACGGACACCCCAGGGACATGATGCGGTATGGGTGATAGTGGACCGGCTCACGAAGTCGGCACATTTTCTAGCCGTGCGGATGACCTTCACATTGGAGAGATAGTTCGGCTACATGGAGTACCAGTATCCATAGTGTCGGATAGGGACAGGTTCTGATGCGCTTTGGAAGAGTTTCCGAAAGGGTATGGGCCTTCCTGGTGGCTTGATGATCACAGCGTTTCACCCTCGGACAAATGGTCGGTCACGAGAGGACTATCTGGTGATAGAAGACATGCTGAGCATGCGTCACGGATTATAAGGGCCGGCTGGGATGGGCATTTTGCCGCGGTGGGTCGCCTCACAATGATAGTTATCGGTGAGTATCACGGATGTACCGTATGAGGCAGCGTATGGGAGCCATGCGAGTCAGATTATGTTGGGCCAGAGGTGGGAGAGGCTCCATCAGCGGTCCCCGATCGATTAGAGACACCTCAGGAAGGTGAGCGATGCGGCGTCTTCTCACGGCTCGGGGCGGCGGAAAATTTATGCGGATGTGCGGCTGATGGGGCCCTTAGAGTTCGAGGAGTTGGGGATCACGTCTTCTTGAATGTGATGCCTAAGAGAATAGTCGGGTTCAGTGAGCGTGAGCCATCGTAGGGTTCATTGGACCTTCGGATGCTCGAGAGGGTAGGCTGTGCTTGTCTGGGTTGGCGTTACCACCGTGTGTCGGGTGTCACGAGGTGTTTCACGTCTCCATGCTAGAGGAAGTATACTCGGATCCGAACAATGGTGGATTGGGGGCCAGTTGAGGTTGACGGATGGGACGCCGAGGAGGGACGGTGCGTGTTGATAGCGTGATCGGATTTTCTGACCCATGAGCCAGTGAGGGTTAGTGAGGGGAGTCTTATGGAGTGTATGGGTGGAGGAGGAGTCCGCGTGGGAGGCGCGAGGACACGATGCGGGCGTATCAGCCTATTGTTTAGGGATGAAGGTACGTGGTTTAGTCGTTTAGATTTAAATGATGACCATGCTGTTGAGTGCGTTACATATGCATGTGGTGATTTAAGATTGTCGAGAATTTCGGACGAAATTCCTTTTAAGGAGGGGAGAATGTACTAAGACGAAAATTTCAATTTTCAAAAGCTGGCAAAATCGTAATTTAGTTTCAAATTGTTATTTTAGTTAAAATCGAATTTATTCTCTACAGATCTCGGATAATGAAAGCAGTTTCACCGTTAGGAATCGTCTCGTGAAATCTAGCTTCTTACGTCAAATTTCGTCGAATTAAGAGACGGTAGGAGTTGACACGTTTGAGGAGCATCCTGGTCGAGTCATAGTAAAAAAGCGATTTTGATATGTGAAAGTCGCATATAACAGCATCTTTCATGTGCCATAAGTGGCATGGTAGAGAAATGATAAAATGGGCGTAGAGATAAGGCTAGAGATGTCAGCGCAGGAAAAGAGAGACATAATGGTCATTTAGAAATTGTATTAAATGAGAATAATGCCAAAAAACAGCATGTACGGGACGTGTCTTCTCCAATTAGAAAAGGGAGGCAAGCGTGACTTGGAAAAAGTGGCGATGAGGTCGACAATGGTGGTTTAATTGAGAGAGAGTCTTCCTTCTCTAGAAATACGGGTGATCCAGATGAATGCAGTCTTCGGGACAAAAGGAAAGTTGCTGCGGAAGGCCGACGTGGAGTGCAGTTTGGGGGTTTCAGCAAAATCCGAGAGATAGGGGTTTCTCCCTACTTGGGTTTATTCCTTTTAAGTACTTTCTTGAATGTTGGTGAATGAGTAGTGAGGGGCCGTTTAGTCGATCCCGAGCAGGACGAATTGATATGAATTTTTGAACACCCATTGGAGCAGCCGTGACTGCCACGGCTGATTGGGTTGTTAAATTTGGAAATATTGTATTAAATCATGTGTTGGTTTGTATAAGGCCGGAAATGGCGGGGTAAGAGCAGGTTCACTAAGTGAGCGGAGTGATTGGTGATTTCTTGGGAATAATGCTTAGGGTTCTTTATTCTCGAGAATGGTGTTCACAAAATAATTTTTGTGAAATAATGTGTTTGGTTGAGTAATTCAAATCGAGTTGCTCGTGTTTGATCATTAGTCCACGTGAGCTAATTTTGATGTAATTGATGGTGAAAAGTACATGACATGTTTGTGTGATTTAAATTATGTGAATATATGCATGATTATATATTTGCATGTGTTATTGAATTGTAAATGGAATTGGTATCATGCATTTTCATATACCTTTGGGGCACATGAATGATAGGAGTGAGTGTGAGGTAATTCTTGAGGAGAATGGTTCGGAGGTTGTCCCAAATAATAATAAATATCGGAGGGTAGTCGAAACGTAATATCGATCGTCGAAGATGGCGATTGATATACATCGGAGTAATTATACATAATATCAATCGTCGGAGGCAGTGATTGATATATATATCGGAAGGTTGTCCACAAATAAAAACTAAGGTTCTCATACGTGGCTTAGGCACGTGTGAGGGAGTCGGGGAGGACTCGGGATATGAGATGATCAGTTAGACATTCAAGTAGGATCATGCATTTGCTTGAATGTGTGTTTATTTTGGAGCATTTCATATGCCTTAGGTGAAATGGCATAGCCCACTTAGGGTGATTCCACTGCGAGGAGCATTAGCTCACCTGTCAAGGGATATTATTTCTGAGTCACGGGAGCGATGCGGGAAGCGGCTCGTCCCCAGGGGCAGGTTATGGTTGTGAAGAAAGTCGTCAGGCTTTGATGATTTTATACATGTATTAGAATTCTCTAATTTTGATATATGTGTTGTATAAGAGTAAATTATTAACTCTTAGAACCAGTCAGACATAGCTGGTGGGCGTTTTACAGATATTGCTATGAGCATCAAGCATAGGGCCCAAGTGGCCGCTTTTTTACTCATGTGATGTATATATCGACCTCGTTTTAATAAAGCTTATACAGAAGTTGTATTCGGGTGAGCCCTAAGAAGACCTACCCGATTATGGCGCTGCAACCCGACATCCACTTCATTCATGCTGTAGTCAACGGACTTCTGTGAATCTCCGGGGCTGCCGCCAAATTGGAACCTCGCAGCTGTGCGGTTCGAAACCCCCTAGGCAATGCAGAATTGGCGAGTTCGACTGGCCTTGCAACAAAGCTAGATGAATAAGATTTGATTCATGATATGATCATATATCGATCAAATTTCAGAACTCAATGCAGAAACCGAAATATCTACCAAAAATCGCCGTATAATTGTGTGCAATCGCGAGATTATTCACGACACACGCAGCCATCGCCAATATTTCCGATATTTCTATCATTGGTTACAACTCTAAGGTTTAGTTAGGAATCCATCCTAAATCTAGATGTCTTGAAAGTTAGGTTGGGAAAACCCTAGTTTGCATAAGATGGCAGGGAATCCTTCCCTTTGGGTATGGATTCTGGTTTATGATATATGAATACTGTCAGGTAGGAATTTAATCCAACCACAAGTATTAAGCCTGGTTTGTGACCCAAACCCATGGGTCCGCCATCACCTCACGTCCCACATGGAATACACAAGTGGATGCTGGAGCCATCCGACGCCACTGTAAAATCTGGGCAAGAGTCTCCTTTGTACTGGGAGCTCTACTCCAAAATGGCACACTGAGATGAAACCCGTCTCCAAACAAATTAATATGAGTAATCATAAACATGAAAGTGAAACGCACTCACCTTGGACCCAATAACTATACTCATCATGATACAACAAATTATATCCAATAGTTTCAAAAGAGTTAATCAATTTTTATACAACACATATATTAAAATTAGAGAATTTCTAATACATGTATACAATCACAAAACCAGTGCCACAATCCCTTTTCTTCTAAATGTACCTCTATGATCGTGCCGTCTACTCGCCTCGCCTCCCGCACTGTGAAATATAATACCCTCGACAAAGGAAGCACGTCAAGAGGAATTCACCCAGTGCGGCTCACTTCTCTCCAAGCAGAAGATATGCAATGTCTAAATAACCACAGACATTACCACACATTCAAGTAAATACATGATCCTACTTGAATGCACTTGATCAACTCTTTTAGAGGCCCTCAGGCTCCTCACACACACTAAGCCATGTATGAAAACATCTTTTTCAAAACAATTTTTATTTGTTTCGAAACTATACTAAAGTATGGGTAAAAATATGGGACTACCCTCAGGCGAATGTGTTAGGAGAGCAACCAGAATCCTCATCGAAATGATACATTTGGGCGAGTCTCCCAACCCCATTCTCAGGAAATTCATCTGCAGTGAATTACCTTTCCAAAAAACGTTTTTCGTTTTCTTTCCAATTTTTCATGTCACATGCACTCACTATTAAGATTTCTAGGTACCCAGTGCATATGAAATGCGTGTGATCTTGTTCGATAACTTATATAACACATGCAAATATGTAAACATGCACATATCACATAATATCAATCACACAATCATGTCATGTAATTAATCAATTCATACATCAAAATTAGCTCTTGAGCTAATGATCAAACACGAGCAATTCGATTTAAATCAACTACGACGGCTTAGCGTATTTTGCAAAAAGTATTTTGTGATCAACATTCGAGAGCATTGACAAAACCCTGAGTTCTTGTTCCTTTCAAAAGCTACGATTTATCGGTTCACTTGAGTAGACAGGGTTTCCACCAGTCATTTAGGCCTCAAACAAACCAATACAAGATTTATAGAACACTTCCATCACACATTAGCTTGAAACGGTCGAAGTAAAGGCGATGCGGGCTGTTCGTGAGTCTCAAATCAAGCATTTCGATTCCAAAGGTTTGAGCCCAGATCAAATGGTCGTTGAGGGGCTCGACAGCGAAACATTTACATGGTACTTAGCAGAAGAATAAGAAACCAGTGGGGAGAGCTACCGAGGTTTGAGGAAACTCCACGTCGTACCCCCTTGAAGCCTCTCGCGTAGATGAGTTCTCACTTCTTGTCCGGCTGTAGAAGCCCGGTCGGATCTTCCAAATTCCTAAAGAGAAGGTGGACGTTCTCTCACTAAAAACCAAAGTAAACTCTTTGTCTCCTCCTCCTTACTACGTTTTTGGTCTTGTTTAATGAAGAGAAGAACTTATTCTTGTTTTGTCTTTATTATCATTTAAATCTTTTCCTTTAATACCAATCATGTTCTTATTTTTCTTTTTCCCGATTTTGACATTAAACTTATCTGAAGCGTGTTTTCATCATTTTTCTACTCATACACTTATGGCACATGAGTACTTGTTATGTGACTTTACGTTTGTATCGAGTCGTTACGGCACCGGCAGCGATGCCTCGAAGCGTGCCAGCTGGCTTGTCTCGAAATTCCACGAAATTTTACGTGCTAGCTAGATTTCGCGAGACGATTCCAACGGTGCAATTTGTTTCGTCATCCGAGATCTAGAGAATAAATTCGGGATTTTAACCCGAAGTACAATTTAAATAACCAAAATTACGATTTTGCCGCTTTTTCGAGAATTGAAATTTCTCGGGTCTTCACGGGGGTTTGGAAAATCCTAATTCATCATTTGGTGTGGTTGAGTTAGAACCCGCCCGGTAGAAATGTTTTTTCTAGAAGTATATGGAGTTTTATTGTGTTTTTTAAAGTTGGTTTATTTCAGAAAATGACCAAAAACAGCAAAATTTGGGCAATTGCGAGGGTCCTATGCCACGGCGTAGTGATCCCACGCAACGGCGAAGGGATCCCACGCTACAGCGTGGCCGAGAAGGAAGAATGGCCTGGCCTCGGGTTCGCCGGGCGTAGCCACTGTTCACAGCATGGAAAATTGTTGTGTTTTGTTCTGTTTCGTTATTCCGTTATTCTAAGGACATGTCTATAAGACTAATGAGGACCCTTTAAGTGTATATAAGGGTCCATTCATGTTAAAAATATAAAGGAAAAATTAGACCGTACCTCGCCCCTTCGACGAGTGTGATGTGGGCAAATTTAATGCCTTATAATAAGATAGGAATTATATGATAAGAGTCTGCTATAAATACAAGTATATGGATAATTTGGTTATATGAAAAGTACATTTAAATATTTAAAAGAAATTATTTGAAAATGAATATCTGATAAGTATACATGATATCAGTAGGTATTCATGTATATGAGATATAAAGATTAATAAGAAAATATAATAAAACAGATTGTCTACCTAAGACCGGGTAGTTGGATAGATAAGCATGCCTATAGGGATACGATTCTGCCGACATACGGTTCACAGGATATTGAAAAATTTTTATTTGAGTATGACATAGATCCCATTTGGATCATTATAGTGACCTCATTTTGGTCATACAAATATCAGCATCTCAAAAATACGGTGTTAGTACCTTCGGGTACATACGGAGAATCAGCATCTCAAATGCCGGTGATAGTGCAACCGGGTACATCGAGTTTTTCTCCACGTAATCATAAAGATGTTGGGACATAAACGTAAAGAAAATGAAAGTATACGCAAGGAAATGTATAAAGTATATGATATAATATGAGAAACATAGCCTTTGCTATCTGTGATGATATCTGAGCAAAGTATAGTATGAGAGGACACGAAAATATATGAAATATGATGAAAGAAACATGTTATGAAAAGTAGATATAAAAATGGATAAGTATATGTAAAGGGTTATATTTGTCATGAGAAATATGCGTAATGCGTAAAGTGAGATGACCATTATTATGGGTCCGTCATGTGAATAAATTCCACATTTAAGTTATAAAGGCATGGCGGATTGTTTCATCGGGTGTGGGTATGAGGGGCGAAGCGAGTCGGGACATTATGTGATAACAGCCAAAGTGACATGTCGATAGGTCTTGCGTGCGGAAGGCGCTTGGTTTATTTTTGTATAAGTATTGTTTTTGTAAACAATGTAAATATTGTAAATGTTGAACATTTTCCATCTATGGTAGCTTGTATATATATTTTTTGTAATCACGTTCTTCACGTCATATGGTCTGAGTTATTGTTTAACATTATATTAATGCCAAGAAAAAAGCTTAAAGTTCTAAGAAGTTTACTTAGTCAGCAGTATCGAAGCCCGAATGGGGTGCTTAACACGACCGTACCAAATAATACGAGTTTGACCAAGTTTGACCAAGTTGACCAAGTTTGACCAAGTTGACCAAGTTTGACTTTTTCGAGGAGGAATAATTTTAGGTTAACTAAGACACCATTTCGAAGGCCTCGTCGATACGAGTTCATAGACGGGTGGAACGTCACAATCAGGCTTACACGGATAAGAGATTCTGGCCATTAGAGTTCAACGATAGCACTTTATCGGTGCCCAAGTTACGTCTTCAGACTTTTGCGGCGACCCTAGGCCCTATATAAGCATAACTTGTGATGCAAAAAAATACCCAATGAAACACCTCTTGAGCTCCCAAAACCCTAGAGAAAAATTCTCCGAACTTGTGGATCAGGAGTGGGTCATTTGAACCATTCGCGGCCGTGGAAGATTGCACAAAGGGCGCCAGAGCCGCCCACGTGCTGCGCCCGAGCCTAGGGGTGCGCCACTGCGGACGAAGCCGGCCCGTGAATTTCCACGGCGTCGGCCTTGAGGCCTTGGGGGATACGGCGGGAGAAAACGACGGCGGTACCTTCCGGTTTGTCACCGGATTTTTCGATTTTTCGGCCACTTCAGGCCACCGCAGCTCCTTTCCACCCGTTTTGGGTATTTTGAACTCATCTACGTGGTCCCTTTTTTGCGGATTTCGCCGCAGTTTGGAGTTACAAGCAGCCGAGGTGGCGAAGCTTAGATCCTTTCGGGTTCAGAGCTACCAAACTATTTGTTGGACCCGAGGTAATGGTACCAATGAATTCTTTCAGTCTCTTGGGCTTTCCATTGATATGTGGTTTGTAAATTTTGGACATCGTTTGGTTAGGTTTCCATTTTTAGGTTGTTTGGATAATTCACAGGAGTCGGAATTGGGGAAATAAATCTCAAAGGCGATGGAATTTGGCAAGAGTGAAGTTGTATTAGTGAAATTGGATGTTTTTAGGAATTATTGGACGGTTCAATTTCGAGAAATTAGCTCCGTGTGAAAAACCCGATTTTAGGTATCGGGCATAGGGCACGTACGTAATTGGACTGTCGGAGTCGATTTTGATGGTTTCATAGTTCCTACTTGATTATTCTAAGGCCTTGAGGCATCCTAAGGTTGTTAGTTTCAGTTATTAGAACCTAAAGCGGGTTTATCATATTTGATGGCTCGCCGGTAGAGAGGAGAACGATCACTGGGAGCGGAATGTTGACGTCGCATAGTCGATGGAGTGTAGTTTATATGCTTTTAAATGATTTGGGATATTATGTCGATATATACATTATGATTTAATACTTTACGTATATCTTGTTTTTGATCGGATGGTTGGTTGCATTCAAACATAGTTTTTCGGTTTCATATAAAACAAGTTATCATTTCATGTGAATTTTGTCGACATTTTAACTATTAGAGGATTTTCTTTGTGTTCGTGGATGAGTCGGTGGTGTTTGGATATTTTGGGTACATGATTGAGGTTGTAAAATTATCTTGAAAAACTATTGTAAAAGAAAAAAGGGGTGGATCTTGAGATTTTATTGGTGACTCGTCTGGTATTGTTGGAAGTGCATTATGAGAATGGGAGCGGTTTTATTAGTTACTGCGTTGACGTGAGGTGGACGATCCGACGGTTGGGTATTTTGGGTTTTACCGCGTTGGCGTGAGGTCGATTTGATCCGGCGGTTGGGTATTACGGGTTTTTACCACGTTAGCGTGAGGTCGGTTTGATCGAAGCGGTTGGGTATTTTTGGGTTTTTACCCGCGTTGGCGTGAAAGTCGGTTGATCGCGACGGTTGGGTATTCTGGCGGAACACCCGCGTTAGCATTGAGGTCGGTTTGATCGACGGTTGGTATTTTGGGTTTTTACCGCGTTGATGTAGTCGGTTTTGATGCGGCGGTTGTTGATGCAGGTTTACGGCGTTGGCGTGAGGTGGTTTGACCTGACGGTTTGGTGATACGGGTTTGCGTTGACGTGAAGGGGTCGGGACGACCCGAAGCGGTTTTAGTATTACGGAGTTTCTGCGTTGGCGTGGTGGTTTGTGACGACGGTTTGGTATTTTGGGTTTGCCCGCGGTGACGTGGTCGGTTTACGAAGCGGTTTAGGATGAATTACATGATGCGATTACAACGTTAGTTTGTAATGGTATGGGCGTTGTTGATATTTTAAATGTGGTATAACTATTTTAATACTCATGGTTTTGGTGCATTCGTGGATTATTTTTATCACTTGTTGATGACTATAAATGTTTTGTGCTTGGCTTTATGTTGTGTCTGATTCGGATTATGTTTTCTTACATTGGGACGGCTAATTTGTTGAGCATGATGCATATGTTGAGACTTAGGGTAAAAATTTGAGTTTTTGTGAAATGTTTCTAAGCAGGGAACTTTACAAGAGTGAACGGAAGGTTTTGAGAGGAAAAACCATTGAAATATAATAAGGTTATTTTTCATATAAACTATGACACTCTTTGAAAGATTTATTATCTCACATTATTGTTTTTAAAAATCTGTTCCACACTAGGTCAGACGATTCGTAGGAATTTATTCGCGCCCAGTTGGCTGTGCGTTCTCACTTGGTGACGTCTTCTGTCGCATTTATCCCCGATACGAGTTTGTTAGCCAGTGGACTTATTCATTTTACTTGTACCTAAATCAGCAAATCTTTTCTTGAAACATTTCGATATTCGTATGAAACTTTTACGAGACCTCATTTATAATTGTTGCGGGTTTATATATATATTTATGTATAATTGGGTATTAAATTAATTCATGGTGTTACTCCCTTCCTTAAGGTGGGGTTCCACCGTATCTTCACAGGGATTATACGGTGGGACCGCTCATTGGGACCCGGAAATCGGGGAGGGTAGCAAAATTCGAGATGTATCGGCTTGGTATCGAGCTACAGGTTTCTAAATTCCTTGGGGTTGTACATTGTTGTGCGACTCGTCCTGTGTTTGTATACGTTCTAACCTTATCATTGGGGCGGTGCATTCTTTTGATTCTTAGCGATTCTTCTTCCTAATGGCGCCCAGAGGTAGACGTAGGTCCCAGCAGGCTTCGGTGGAAAGCTCTGGTGCACCTAGCTATGAGGAAAATCTTGTCGAGCGTTTGGCTCGATCACTGGAGAGAAGTGGGTTCACTGGTAGTACGGTTGATCAGGCTCGTAGGCTGGGAGCAGTGAGTTTTGATGGCGCCACGGATCCCATGGTGGCCCTATCCTGGCTTGATGACCACGAGAGAAAGTGCTGGGCCAGGGGTATGCGGTGTCGGATGAGGACGGAGTCGAGGATAGGCGGGTTTGCTCGGAGTAATGCAAAGGAAATGGTGGGTATGAGAGGGACTAGGAAAGCGTCACTGAGCGCGGTTCCAAAGGGGTGCACTTTCCCACTTGTTTGAGTTTGCTACAGGCCTTTGTTGAGACAGAGCACAGAGTTAGGGCCCCTTTCGCTCGAGGGTAGTATGACGAGTTTAAATCTGGCCCGGAGTTCGAGGAGATTATCGATTTTTGCTAATTTGGTAGATGAAGTCGAAGAAGCAAGAAGAGAGGAAGATTTCTCGGCCAGTTTAGTTGAGGCGATAGCTTTGAGCCTCTCGGGGTCCGTCATCCGCGATACGATCGATGAGAATGCGCTCTGGGGTGAGAGGCGGAACCACGATACGCGGACTAGGCGTCGATCTTACGATGGATTGTCATGGGAACCGTCGAGGATCATCAGAGGGGGTGGTTCCGGCTTTGGATCTTCGGGCGACGAGGAGGATCGATGGGGATATAGGCGATGGTCTTGGCGGTCGAGGTTTTTACGAGGAGGTGGACACACCGCGAGTTACGGATTTCGGTCGGCCAGTGAGTGGGCGGTAGCTATTTTAAAGGGATGCGCATGCGAGGCGGTCTCGGATTCGACGTGATGTGTTTGCGGCCGAATTCATGATGGAGCGTACGGTGGGGATTGCCATGTCGGTGTGGGCGGACGGGACATTTCGGGAGGGGCGCCCATCGGGGATCGGCGGACTAGAGTTCAGGATCGAGGTGCTTTCGAGTTCCGGCGGGCTGAGTGGGCATGGAGGGGCCGGATGCGCGAGTGTTGAGCCGATTGGGTGGGTTTCCACAGCGCGCGTGAGACGGCGGTCTACACCGGTAGGGTAGGGACGGAGAGGACGACCACACCTTTAGAGCGGAGTAACATGCTATGACGGTCCGGAGGCCTGGGGCACTCGACGTTATGAAAGCCGGGTACATTATACATTTTTGGTGGCGATGCGCGTGTGCCCATTGACAGGGAGCTACACACTCCTTTGTTTCAGCATTGAGTATGTTGCGAGTCGGGATGACTGGTTCCTTTGGAATGGTTTGGAATTTCCACGCGCCCACGAGAGTCTCATGGCTTTAGTCGGATGCTTAAGGGTGGCTTGTTTTCAATTGAGGGCCCCGAGAATATGGGAAGCGGTGATATTAATAGATCACCGAAAGGGTTGGATATGGTCTGCCCAGGATGGATTGGCTAGCTGTATGTGATGGATTGCAGCGAGGAAGTAATATTTAGACGATCGGGACACCGTAGTAGTCGCCATGGAGAGCGGAGACGGAGACACCGCCAGGTTTGATTTACGCCATTTATGCTAGATGTTTCATTTTACTTCCAGAAAGGGTTGTTCGAGGGTTTCTAGCTCATATAGTTGGCTTCGTAGCGGCGAAGCGAGATTAGAGGGACCGATACCCGTGTGGGACACTACGGATGTGTTCACTGACGAACCCGGGTCGCCTCGAGCGAGAGGTAGATTTCCCACATTGATTTGGTCCACTGATGCGGCTCCCATTTCTTTACCACCTTATAGAATGTATAGAAGTAGAAATTTGAAGAATTGAAGGCTCGGTGAGAAGGCGGTGGATGGGGATTCATTAGGCCTAGTACTTCACCTTGGGGAGCGCCGGTGTTATTTGTGAAGAAGAAGGATGGTACTTGGAGGTTGTGTATAGACTACAGGCAGTTGAATAAGGCCACCATTCGTAACAAATACCCTTTGCCTCGGATTGATGATTTATTTGATCAGCTCCAGGGTGCGTGGTGTTCTCGAGATTGACTTGAGGAATCGATACCATGCGAGTTAAGGATTAGGAAATCGACATTCGAGAGCGGCGTGGGGCGAGATATGGACATTTATGAGTTTATAGTGATGTCTTTCGGACTCACTAATGCTGGCGATTTTCATGAGATCGATACGACAGGCCGGGTTTAGTCCATGCTTGAATCGGTTGTCATTGTCTTCATTGGCCGAGCATCTAGTGTGCTCGGCGAGTTGGAGCATGAGGAGCATTTGGGTTTGGTGTTGCGGAGACTTTGAGCGGCATCGGTTGTATGTGAGATTTAGCAAATGAGTTTTGGTTGGTAGGAGTGGGTTTTACCGGACACGTGGTTTGCCAGCGTGGCATTTATGTGGACCCTCGAGAGAAGTAGGCGTGGCAAGGCCCAGGAAGCGATAACTACGGTGGCCGAGGAAGTGCGGGTTCCTGGGGTTAGCGGGGTGTGTCGCGAGGTTCATAGAAGGGTTCTCAAAATAGCGGGACCACTTCCTTTGTTTGGCCCAGGAAAGGGGTAAAATTTGAGTGGAGGCGACAAGTGTGAGGATAGCTTCCGAACGAAGGAAAGTTAACATCAGCCTGTTTGTGACGTACGGAAGGCGGCGAGGGGGTTCGAGGTTTCTGATGCCCATGCAAGGTTTAGGTTGTGTGTTGATGCGACATGCAGAGAGTGGTGGCGTATGCTTCCAGACGATTAAAAACGCAGAGCTAAATTATCACCACCCATGACTTGGAACTTCTTGCTTGGTAATTTCGCATTGAAGACTTGGAGGCATGTACTTGTGCAGGCGACTTTGGATATTCACAGGCCATGGGACGCCAAATATTTTGTTCCACACGGGAAGGAGCCCCCAAACTTAAGGCAAGAAGGTGGATGGAGCTGCCCAAGGATTATGATTGCACTGTGACCCACCATCCGAATGCAAGGCAAATGTGGTGCGAGACTTTTGAGTAGAATGCAGGGCTCTTTGGCTTATATGCAGACAATACAACTCCCATTGATGATCGAGTTGCGAGAGTTGGGTGTTGAGTTGGGGTTGCATGTTTCGGGAGCACTTTTTGCTGGTTCGGCTAGGCCGATGGTGTAGATCCAACTGCCAGGGGGCTGTTGGAAGTCCCTATTTGATGGGCGTGAGAAGAAGGGTCGAGGAAGGGACGGTCGGATTTTTCTTTGTTGGGAGACGATGAAGCCTTGGTGATGGGTTCTAGACTTTGTGTTCCGGCAGCTGAAGAGTTAAAAAGGAAAATACTGGATGAAGCCCATAGTTCCGCCTATGCTATGCACCCCGGTAGCACTAAGATGTATCATACACTAAAGGAATATTATTGGTGGTCAGGGATGAAAAGAGAAGTTGCGGAGTATGTATCCAAGTGCCTCATGTCGTAGTGAAGAGCGAGGAGAGACAAAAGCCTTACGGACTTAGCGACCTTTACCGTTCCCGAATGGAAATGGGAACATCCTGATGGATTTTGTATTTAAGCTCCCTCGGCGGCTGGAGACATGACGGTATTTGGATAGTAGTTGGTGAGCTCACCCAGTCCGCACATTTCCTACTATTAGGTAGGAAGTTTTCCCTCGAAACTAGCGGAACTCTTTATGGAGTCATATGGTGAGTTTGCATGGGTGCGGAGTGTCGATCGTCTGCATTGAGATCCGCGATTCACTTCGAGGGTTTGGAAGAAGATTGATGGAAGAACTAGGTGTCGAGTTGAATTTTGAAGATCTTGCCTTTCACCCTCGGAGGCGATGGACAATCAGGGAGGACTATTCAAACTTTAGAAGATATGTTGAGGTCGTAGTGCTACAATGCGAAAGGACATTGGAATGAGTATCTACCTTTACTTGAGTTCACTTATAACACGACTATCCCTTTCGAAGCATTGAGATGTATGCACTTGTGAGGCTGCAGCATGGGAAACGATGTACTCCTTTATGTTGGAATGAGACGGCGAAAAGAAAATTGCTAGGTCACGGAATTGTACGAGGCGGCCGATGGACAAGGTTAATATTATACGTGCGAGCCTTCGCGGCTCGGAGATGAAGCGAAAAGGTATGCGAGACCAGCGAAGGATCTTGAGTTTGAGGTTGAAGATCAAGTGTTCTTGAAGCTCTCTCCTTAGAAGGGCGTGAATGCGTTTTTGAAACGAAACTAAGTCGCAATACATTGGACATGCTTTGAGATTGTTGAGAGGGTAGGTCCGGTGGCTTATAGATTGAGACTTGCAGGAGGGAACTTTCTCGAGTCCGTAATGTGTTCCACATCTCCATGCTCACATAAGTATATTCGAATCCCTCACATGTGTTGGAGACACGGAGAGGTTGAGAGTGAGGATGACTTATCCTATGAGGAGCAGCCGGTCACACGGTCCCAGGTAGAAAGAGAAAGGAGCTTCGCAGCAAGACAATATCCTTAGTGAAGGTCCTTTGGAGGGAACCACCTAGTAGAGGGCGACTTAGGGGCGGGAGAAGACCAAATGCGGAGCCCGATGCCCTCACCTCTTCCATGACACTGGAGGTCACGAGATTTCGTGAATGAGAAATTTTCCCCCAAGGAGTAGGTTGTAACGACGGTACAAATATCTGAGTTTGACCAAGAGTTTGACCAAGTTGACCAAGTTTGACCAAGTTGACCAAGTTGACCAGAGTTTGGAAAAGCTTTTTAGGAGGAATAATTTTTGGAGTTAACTAAGACACCATTTCGAAGGCCTCGTCGATCACGAGTTCATAGGCAGATTGGAGCGTCGCGTCATTTCTACCCGGATAAAAAGTTGCGGCCATTAGAAGTTGAGTAGCACTATCGGTGCCCAAGTTACGTCTTCAAACTTTTACCCGAGCGACCCTAGGCCCTATAAGCATAACTTGTGATGCGAGAAGGGAGCCACTAGCCCCCAAAAAACACCTGCAGGCTGCTCCCGAAACCACTGAGAAAAATTCTCCAGGCGTGGATCAGTGGGTCATTTGAACCGTGCGGCCGGGTGGAAGATTGCACAAAAGGAGGTGCCACCGGTGCCCACCGTGCTACACGCGCCGGCCTAGGGGGTGCGCCACTGCCGGACGAGCCGGCCACGTGAATTCACGATAGCCGGCCGGGCGCGTCGGGATGGCGGAGACCGGCGGCGGGCGCCGCCCCCGGTTTATCGTGGGATTTTTCGATTTTCGGCCACTTGAGGCCACCCGGCAAGCTCCCCTTTCCACCATTTGGACCTTTTGAACTCATCGTGGTCCCTTTTTGGAGATTTCTGGCGCCGTTTGGAGATTCTGAACAAATTAGTAGAAGCTTAGATCGGTTTCAGGCCACCACGGTATTGGACCAAGGTAATGGTACCAGTAATTCCTAGTCTCTTGGGCTTTCCATTGATATGTGGTTTGTAAATTTTGGACATCGTTTGGTTAGAGTTTTTCCATTTTTAGGTTGTTTCGAGGGTAATTAGAAGTCGGAATTTGAAATAAATCTGGCCCGGTCAAATTGGCAAAATTGAAGTTGTATTAGTGAAGTGGATGTTTTTAGGAATTATTGGACGGTTCGTTTCGAAGTGGCTCCGTGTGAAAACCCCAATTTTAGGTATGGGCACATGGGCGCACTACGTAGTGGACTGTCGGAATCGATTTTGATGGTTTTACGTAGTTAACGATTGTCCCAGGCGCCGGGGCATCACAAGGTTGTTAGTTCGGTTATTAGAACTAGGGTTTTTTACTTTTTATCTGTATTACAGGGGCACTCATGGCCCAGGAGTAGGGAAAATCACGTAGAGAGCGGGGTGAGGCGTCATGGTCGGTGAAGTGGTTTATAATGCTTTTTAAATGATTTGGGATGACTATAGCCGATATATCTATTATAATTTAATACTTTACATATATCTTTTGATCGAGATGGTTGGTTGCATTCAAACATGATTTTCGGTTTCATATAAAGCAAAGTTATCATTTAAATGTGAATTTGTCAGCGTTTAAGCTTATTAGAAAGTTTTCTTGCGTTAGTGGATGATCGGTGGTGTTTGGATATTTTGGGTACATGATTGAGGTTGTAAAATTATCTTGAAAAACTATTGTAAAAGAAAAAAGGGGTGGATCTTGAGATTTTGTGGACTGACTCTGATACGGTATTGTTGGAAAGGTACATGTGAGAATGGGAACGGTTTATTAGTTACCACGTTGACGTGAGGTCGGTTTGATCCCGACGGTTGGGTATTCTGGGTTTTTACCACGTTAACGTGAAAATTAGGTTTGATCCGACGGTTGGGTGATGCAGGTTTTTACCGCGTTGCGTGAGGTCGGTTTGATCCGAAGCGGTTGGGTATTTTTGGGTTTACCCGCGTTGACGTGAGGTCGGTTTGATCAGGCGGTTGGGGTATTACGGGTTTTACCGCGTTAGCGTGAATTGGGTTTGATCGACGGTTGGGTATTTGGGTTTTACCACGTTGATGTGAGTCGGTTTGATCAGACGGTTGGGTGATACGGGTTTTACCACGTTGACGTGAGGCCGGTTTGACCCGAAGCGGTTTGGTAATGCAGGTTTGCGAGTTGGCGTGAGGTCGGTTCCATTTGCGACGGTTTTGGTATTACGGGTTTGCCGCGGTGGCGTGGTCGGTTTGACGGCCGGTTTGGTATTTTTGGGTTTGCCCGCGGTGGCGTGAGGTCGGTTTAGAAGCGGTTTTAGGATGAATTACGTAGTGCGGTACAGCGTTGGTTATGGTAGCTGGGCGTTGTTGATATTTTTAAATGTGGTATAACTATTTTAATACTCGTAGTTTGGTGCATTTCATGGTTATTTTTTATGCCTTGATGGTATACATGTTTGTGCTTGGCTTTATGTTGTGTCACCGATTCGGATTATGTTTCTTACATTGGGACGGCTAATTTGTTGAGCATGATGCATATGTTGGACTTGGGGTAAAAGTTGGGTTTTGTGAAATGTTTACAGCGAGGGAGCTTTCTGAAGTGAGCGGAAGGTTTTGAGAGGAAAACCATTGAAATATAAAGGTTATTTTTCTTATAAGTATGACAACTCAGCGAAGTTTATTATCTCACATTATTGTTTCATCATTCCCACCCCAGGTCGGGCAGGTTCGTAGGGCCTATTCGTAGATTTGGCGTGGGTTCTCTCCGCCACGGTGGCGTGCTATCGCATTTATACGATACGAGTTTGTTGTATTGGACTTATTCATTTTTACTTGTACCCACCCAAATCCATAATACTAACTAGAAACATTTCGATATTCGTATGGAACTTTTACGAGACCTCATTTATAATTGTTGCGGGTTTATATATATATTTATGTATAATTGGGTATTAAATTAAATTCACAGCCGGTGTTACTCCTTCACGTAAGGTGGGGTTCCACTGAAGTATCTTCCCTAGGGATTATCTGATTGGAGACTTCCTTAGCGGGACACCGGAAATCGGGAGGGTATCGCGGGTCGATCTTGTCGGGCGTCACAGTAATTAATAACGAGAGCGCGAATCGGGTTGGTTCCTTGTCGAGTCGGGCACGAGAAGAGTATTCTGAAGATCATAAATCAAATATTGTAATGGAGCCACATCGATTAACCCGTTTTGGTTTTAAATGATTATTGTAATGTAATTTCTCGATAAATTATAATAAATATCGTCTTCAACAAGTGTATATTTTCTTATTTATTTCTTTTTTATAGTTCAACAAAGTGTTTCCATGAATTTCAAAGTATTTTTGTTAATTTTTCTTTCACAAGAATATTTTTGTCAAAATATCCACTTAGGTATTTCTGGAATATTTCCGATACATCAAAGCAAAATCAATCTGGAATATATCAGTAAAATCAAATGCGATATATCCATAATTGCTATTTTGTTCCTTGCTTAGAACATTCATATGCGCTCGAGAATACGAATGCTATAAAACAAAAAGTGCAATTTTCTAAAAAATAGTAAAATTGTAATTTCGGTCGAAATGCGGAATTTTTAAATCTCGGATGACCGAATGGACTTCCAGTTGGAATCGTCTCGTAGGAAATCTGGCCGTGTCGAGATTCTAAAGGCGTTGAATTTCATATTTTTCGAGGCACCGAGAGTGGTGTGGGACACTTAGCGTATTTTGAGTGGCTCGAGATGAGACACGTGTCAAGTGTAGGATGAGTCGAACAATGAGCTCAAGTGTGGGCCATAGGTGACATGTGGCATCATGTCATTAGAGGGAAATTCATGGTAGATGGATAAGAGGATAAGGTGAAATCAATGAATAGTAATGGGAATGTGACAGAGTGGAAAGTGAGAGACCGATTATAACTTGACCAAGAGCACATATTGTGATTGGATAAGGGGAAAGGAAAATAGAGAGAGAAAAGAAAGAGAGAGGAGAAATTCTAGATATATAGGCTCTGCAGCCTGCAGATTTCTCGGCGATCGGATTGATCAAATCGGCGAGATAAGAAAGCGAGAGTTGATCACTGCTGCGAGGAGAGCTGCAGAGTGGTGGGTGTAATTTCGACCAGCTGGGAGGTGGGGGGTTTCTCTATGGTTATTCCTTGGCTAAGAGCCATTTTCATGGATTGGGATATCTTGAGGCTAGATGAAGTAGTGTTTTCGATTCAAGATTGGGCGAGTGATGAAAACCACCCCCAGAGTGGTGGTTAGACCCGATTTTGAGACTAAGATTGGATTGTTCCACATGACTTTGTGTGTTGTTTGTGTGTGATCTTTCAGGGTTAAAGATGGTGGTTTGTTTATTAGCTCATGTATGAGCTAATTTTTGGAGTGTTAATGCTATGAATGAATAACATGTTGCTTTGTGTGAATTTCGTTAATATATGCATGTTTGATATATTAACGTAAATTAATAATGAAATGGCATAATACATTATACTTATTTGGGTAGCTTATAAAAGTAAGAGTATGAGTCACGTGGCATGAAAAACATGGTTGTCAAATGAATTTCGTGGAAGATTTTTAGAAGAATTGTCTTGGAGAGTTGTCCCTTGGTTTATATCGGAGGATGACCCATAGTATTTAGAGGGTTATCAGCCAGATTCACCTCGAAGGGTTATCGAATATAATTTATCGGAAATTGGTATGCTCAAGACAAAACCTTTTGTTTTGAAGCGTGTTTTTACCGGCGCTTGGAGCTTGGGCATGCGTGAGGGGGGAGTTAATGCGGAGAGCTCGAGGGGAGTGGGGAAGGGTGGAGTCACATTCTCATCCCAATAACATGTAAACATTCGAGTATGAATCGTGAATTGGCGAATGTGTGTGTTTCTAACTTAATTCTGTGTGAAAATGACTTAGGTGGGGGTGGCACGATGTAGGAAAATTCAACTACTGTAGCCATTGCTCACCCCATCGTGGGGATCCCCCCCTTCGGGTACAAGAATTATTCGAAGGCCGGCGACTCATTAGGCGCTTTTGATAGAAAGGTGACGTGTGAACTTTTGATTATATATTTTGTAAAAACATGTATGAAACTTTCCTGAATTGAAACATGTTTGTATAAGGTGTAGTTAAACTCTTGAAAGTATTGTAATATAGTTGGAAGTTTATGTTTTGAGTGAGTATGGATGTATGGACCGCGTGACCATTTTTACTCATGTTTAGTCTGGGTGAGAGACACTCATTTTGTGGCATTGAGAAGCTTCGATAGATACACGTGCTGTCCGCGAGTTGACGGGTTGTGGCTTGAACCCCAATTTAGGCGTCAGGATATCTTGCTTGATTTTTGCTTGTAACCGTTCGTATAAAACTGGCTCCGAGCCTTGGAAGACAACAGAGTTATTAGGACGTTCTATTCTATTCCATAGCCTCTCATTGCCCTCACGCCATATGCTCCACAAGATCATCATTACCTTGCTTATCATCAAGTACCTTAATGATTGTAGAACACCAAACAACCATTGTACATAAGTATGCATATTAGATGCTATGTTATTCACCGTATCAGCCAAGCCAACATGTTGCCAACACTTTTGAGCAAAGTTGCAACCAAGGTTGGTTTTGAAAAATTGGAAATATCGATCGATATTTCAAGGATATCGTGTATGCATGATGGTGGCGCGATATATCTACGTGATAATCACGATCAGCGGAATTTCGGATTTTTGCAATTATTGGCGATATTTCGCCTATATATCGGTATTTTACCGATTTTTCGATATATTTCCCGAAATTTTACCTATATATATCAATCAACTGTAAAGTCAAACTCCATAAAATGGAGTTGTTAAGGGGGGTTCAAACCTTGGCCAAAACAACAGGATTCTAACCTCCCTTCCACTAGGCTAAGCAAGCCTTTGATATATATATGGTGCAAATATTTTATATATTGTCTTTATTAGTTATGAATGTTTTTTTTAATAAATTTATGAATATTTTTAATCATTTATAATAACTAAATATAAATATACAAATATATAAAAATATTGTATTCTATTTTATGTTGTTATTACAATTACCAAATTTCAAAAATTAACTATTAGACCAAAATATTTTGTATAAATCATTATAAAAATAATTTATTTCTTAATTAAATATATTTAATAAAAATAATTTAATCTTTTATAAACAAATATAAATATAGTAAAGAATGTAATATCAATCTCTAAATGATATTATCATTCTCTATGCTTTCAAATTACTTTTGATAATAAACTTAAATATATTCTGCAATTTTTGAATAATTTTTAATTACGGAATATTTATGTAAAAATATCCGTAGATATATACGATATATACGATATATTGTCTACGATATATCCAATAACCGATATTTTCATCCTTAGTTGCAACCAATAAATAGATGTCATGAGTTCTCAAAAGCATTATTGCAAAAAATACAAGATAATGACAAGTCTACCCCATGAGAGCGCAACGTATCCCTATTTGGAAGAACCCCATTTGCAGCACGCCATATAAAATTTTTAACCTTCAAGGGAATTCTAAGTTGCCACAACTTATGCCAATCCCCAAGGACATAGAGATGAGAAACAGAAGATAGTCTTTCCATGACAAGTCTATAAGCCGACCTAACAGTATACTCCCCAAACTTGCTATAATGCCAAATACAACTATCAACAGATATTTTGGGGCATAGAGGAATGCTAATAATAGCAGCAACATCCCGTGGAGAAAATAATTCCGTAAGGTGCTCAACATCCCATTACAAGCGCCCAAAAATCATCAAGCCCTTCACCATCATGCTAGACGATTCAGGAGGTCTCAACCTAAAAATTTGCCTCATCCCTTAACAAAGGGTCAACCCATGCCTTGATGGTACTTCCATCTCCCCACTTTCCATTGACTTCCACAGTTCACCAATGCTTAAGAAACCCAAATGCCCATACAAAACTTGGATTAGTTCCAAGTTGAGCAAAAATAAAATTCTCCTGCGGAAAGTATTTAAATTTTAAAAGACAGTTAACAGAATATCAAGGCTAAAGAAAAATTTCCAGCCTTGTTACCCCAACATTGCTAAATTAAACCCATGAAGATTACCAAATCCCATACCACCAAACTCTTTGCACACACATAGCCTGTCCCGATTTAACCAAGCAATGCCACCTCACCCATTCCGTTTTGTACCCCATCAAAACGAGTTGATCATCCTTTGGATCTCGTCAGGAAGCAAGAATCCATTCTTACAGTAAATAGGGATCGCTTGAACCACCGCTTTAACCAGAATCTCCCGGCCTCCCTTAAAAATTGGCTTCGCACGCCAAGATTGGATTTTTTGCCAAATTCTATCCTTTAAAAAGTTAAAAACCAACCTTCTATGTTTTCCAATCACAATAGACTCCACTGGTATGAGTTACTAGAAGCATGCATACATACATTGGTGTTACAAATACAAACCAAGCTTATTATATCCATCAGTAATCTAAAAATCCTGAATTACCGCATCCAACAGGAAGTGCGAAGGAAGATCCTCTCTGTAAAGGACAATTGGTTTACCAACAGATTAAATATACAACTAATTAAAAACCATTCACACAAAAAATAACACACATAATATCTCAGCCGCCCAGAGTGAAAAATGCATATTCTCATTGGAAAGGAAACCCCATGCAATCATCCGAACATTATCACGTTTTTAAATATAGCACCCGCTGACTACCACCAAAAGATTTTCACTATAGTGGGCATCTTTAAGACAGTTTAATCCTCTCTTTTTCTAATAATAACCTTCTCATAACCCACATAACAAAAATGACAGGAAATGTAGCCTCGACACTAAAATTGAATCCCCGATGGATAAATTTTTATGCACATTTCCAGTAAGAAAAAGGAAAAAAGTTGACTTTATGAGGGGCTTCCCCTTTATAACTCACTTGCTATCAGTAAAATCTGCATCAATGACATCACCATCTGGTCCCTTTCCTGATGACTCTGATGGCCCAGCTTCACTTCCAGGCGCAGGTCCTCCTGCACCAGGAGCACCTGGCTGGTTATAAAGGGACTGACCCAGCTGCATAACTTCCTGGTTCAGAGCAGCCATGGCATCCTTCATACCCTGGGTGGACCCTCCTGTGATTGCATCCTTCAGCTCCCCAAGTTTTGCCTCAACCTTCTCTTTAACTTGGGCAGGAACCTTGTCTCCCAGCTCCTTCAGCTGCTTCTCTGTCTGGTAGACAACAGAATCTGCTTGATTCTTTGTATCTATAGCATCTCTCTTCTCCTTGTCCTCCTTTGCAAATTTCTCTGCTTCGTTAACCATCCTCTCCACCTGCATATTTTCCATCAGAGTTGCCCCTCATTGTGAGTACAAGTTAGAAGTTGAGCAACAAATACTAATAACTTTATCTTGTTATACAATCAGCTACCTCTCCAAAAAACCCTAAACAAGCAAGTAATGGGCTCTCATGGCTTCTGCTTGGAAGATTGGGCGGAGAGTGGTGTGTCATGTGTGAAATAATTCACCCTAAGACAAAGCATGAGTTGTTCTAGAAGTCGAGCATCTAGGAAAACATACCTCATCAGTGGGCAAGGTGCTAGCACCTGTAATGGTGATGTCTTGTTTCTTCCCTGTGCCTTTGTCAATGGCAGTGACAGAGAGAATGCCATTGGCATCAATGTCAAACTTGACTTCGATCTGAGGAACTCCACGAGGTGCAGGAGGGATACCATCCAGTCGGAAGCTGCCTAGAGACTTATTGTCCCTTACAAACTCTCTCTCACCTTGAAGTACATTGATCTCAACACTTGTCTGTCCATCTGCTGCTGTTGAAAACACCTCTGATTTGGAGGTGGGCAATGTTGTATTTCTTGGGATGATTTTTGTCATCACGCCACCCAATGTCTCTAGACCTAGAGACAATGGGGTCACATCCAACAGCACTATGTCACTGACATCTCCAGATAAAACACCAGCCTAGTATCAACCGGACACAAAAGGATTAGTTTACTTAGAGGTCCTGTACTCCAGAAACCATACCAAAACTATAGGCTGACAACAGAAAACTGCACACTGCAAGATATGAGAGTATAATGCACCTGCACAGCAGCCCCTAGGGCAACAACTTCATCAGGATTGACTGTGACATTGGGATCCTTTCCAGTCAGTTTCTTTACAAGCTCCTGGACAGCAGGGATACGTGTTGATCCACCAACAAGGATCACCTCATCAAGATCTTTGAAGGACAGTTTTGCATCCCTCAAAGAATTTTCAACTGGTGTTTTAAGCCTGAAAAAATAATTCTGACATAAGACACTAACCTTGAAAACCAACAATGAAGAGGGCCACAACAAAAGCAACAATTGCCATAAAAAAAGATGCTCAAGTTTTAGTGCCCAGAGTAAACAGCCCTTAACTGAACAGCACCATCCAATATAAACCAGCAAAGAACGTGTAAGCATGCAGCCAATGAGAAACATGGTAGAGACGAAATTCTACCTATCAAGTAAGTCAGAACATAATTCCTCAAACTTGGCTCTTGTAAGTGTAGTCTCAATGTGCTTGGGTCCATCTGCAGTGGCAGTAATGAATGGCAAGCTGGAAAAACAGAAATATCTGCAAGTAAAGTTCATATGGAAAAAGATATTATCATCAATAGGCAGTGGACAGACAATCAACATACCTAATATTTGTTTGTGTCAACGATGATAGCTCCATTTTTGCTTTCTCAGCTGTCTCTGTTAGACGCTGAAGAGCTTGTTTGTCCTTTAGAAGATCTATGCCCTCATCTTTCTTAAAATTTGAAGCCAACCAATCCACAACTCTCTGTTTGAATGGTAACATATATGATAAATATTTGCTCTAACTAATCAAAAGCTAACATTAGACATGGACAGAGAAAGAGAGAATTAAAAAAGACAAAACATAACATTGTTCATTGCAGGTACAAATATGCCCAACCTTGTCAAAGTCGTCACCACCCAAATGTGTATCTCCTGAAGTGGAAAGCACCTCAAACACTCCATCACCAACCTCGAGAACTAGAGGGGCAAAAAAGAAAAGAAAGAAGATAAATGCAAAGAATAAATCACACTTCACCAGCAAGCATAATGACATTAGGTTCTGTCATTCATAAAGCATTTTCCTACAAATTCAAATGAAAAAGAGGCTGAATACAATACATAGCAACTCAATTTTTCTGGCATTTGCTGATTATATATACATTAATACATGCTAAGACCCATGTGAAGTTGCAGAATGTAACCTAAAGATGGATGCACATTCCCTATCAATATGTACATGCATTTACAATCATATACAAACAGTATAAAACAATTGAGTGAAGACAACGATATAGTCAGTCAACTGTGCCACATTTTGAATTGGGAAGAAGTCCTACAATGCATGATTATTACTAGTAAAAACATAGCAAAGGAATTCCAGAAAGTAACAGGCTGAGAAATGGAAAGTTTTATGGAACATGACAAACTAATAATGGCAAGTTTAGAATATAAGTCGAGTTCTATATCAATCTTGGTACCTGAGACATCAAAAGTACCACCCCCAAGGTCAAATACCAAAATCGTTTCATTGTTTTTCTTTTCAAACCCATATGCCAGTGAAGCAGCAGTAGGTTCACGATGATCCTAAGAACTTCTAATCCAGCATGACCAGCATCCGGCGCCAAGGTCCTCTGCAATCATTGAAGTACAAGGCATCCGTGACCGCCAGCTTTGCAATCTTTATCTGGTCCAGAAACTTTGAGGCATCAGGTCAGCAACAAGCTTCTCTTGCACCTGACAAAGAAACAACAGGGAGACGCAATTTATGCTAACTCACGAAAATTGGCAATATGCTCCCTGGATTTGTTGGTAAGCAAAAAGGACTTAAGTCTCGTCCTTCCATCATTGCTGATAAACTCGTCAGAAGAAAACTCTGTCCAATTCAAGATGTTGCAGGCAACAAGAAAGCAATTGCTGGAATATAACATGAACTCAAACTCAATCCCATTAGTTCTCCCAGATAATCAATACAGATATAACATCATGGATTAGCATTCAGTTAAAAACCAAATCTTCATTTTCGTTTCTAGTCCTTTATTTAATTACTAAATGGCCCCAAAGAAAACCCAAATCCTCCCACTCAAATAACATCAAATATGCACAAATTGTAATTATATATGTATGCAACCAAAAGAACTGTATAATTCAACTGAAATAAACCAAAGAAAATCATTACCTGGGCTGAAATTTCTTCAGCAGCGAACTCGCTCCTGATAGCGGGCACTCGAGTCAATGATTCCATTCTCACTCTTACCACCCGATACACCTGCTTGGATTCTTCATCCACCTCTGACATCTTCCTCCCAATGAATCGTCACGGAGGCTGTGCTGTGTTCTCTCGGATTAACCACGGCCTGCCTCTTAGCACCTGACCAACAAATGCCGTTCTTATAAGCAACCACCGACGGCGTCGTTCGCCGCCCTCGGCATTCGTCAATACTATCGTGGGCTTCCCCCTCCTCCATCGCCGCCACCGCCGAGTTCGTGGTGCCTGGAGACTATTCCCACCTCACTTTCATTCACAACACGAACAGGTCCTGTCTAGTACAGTTCCCGTCTAGAGTCCCTTTTCAGCTTCAAGAACGCGGTCTTCGGTAGACCAAAAAGATGCTGTACTGGGGCTCAATCTCGCTCAGCACAATACCGTTCTAGAAGACGTACTCTTGGCTTCTGCTGATGATGAAGGAACCCCAGTAGTTCCCCAAGACCGTGAATCTGAGCCGTCGACGAAGCCATTTCCTAGCGTTCAATGATTCGAATTCGAAAACTGAACACCAAAGCCCTGACCCCAAACCTATAAATTTAGGGTCACAGCTACAGCGGACAGAGAGAGCTGGACGAAAAACCCTAAACCTAGAATTCGGGAACGAAGAATTTGCAGCCAAGCGAACTAGAAGATAAGAGAAGGGTTTAGAAAGAGAGTGAGGGTTAGGTGTTGCCACGTGGAGGGTTCTAGAAAGATCTGAAAATCTTTGCCCGTTTGATTACGGGCAGCCTTTCTTGGCCATTTGATCGACTTCTCGGGCTGCCCCGTTGTGAATATCGAGGAGCTTCTCTGAATTGACTGCGCTGCCTATTGCTCTTGGCCTTGTGGGCTTTCAAACAAGAGCTATGATTAATGGGCCTTTGCCTGCGTTATATTTTAAATAGTTTTTACTCTAATTTTAATTTTAAATTAAATTTATATAATGTATATTTAATTTAAATCTATCAAAATTAAATATATTAGTAATAAATAGATTATAATTTTTACATGAGAATAAACTTTAATAAATGCCAATGATAATATTATAATAAACTATACATGTTTTTAGAAACAATACGTGATAAAATGTAACTGCTCTCGCTGTAAAGTTCTAAACATCCCACTTACATGGAGTTGAATGTACCCAATAAAGAAGTTTACCATATCGTATCCGATCCATGCCAAAGACACTAATTCTACCCTGTACCCAGACCAAAACCACCTACGCTGCTGAATCGGTCGATACAGGCACCTAAAAACCCGTGAAAGGAAAGCCTGCACTCCCATGATCTACGCCACTTGAGCCAGCAGATTTTACACATCACGGGGTCTTCATCCTTAATAATGGCCCACGAGCAAGAGTTAAACTCTTCATCCAACTTATAGATGACTTCAGATTTACCATTCACAAAGAAAGAACTACTATTTCCTTATAAACACCGGGATTAATTCTACCATGTAAAGGTATGCTGCGCTGGAACCGCGCCTACGCGCAATTAATCTTTTTCCCTTGAAAAAAGGATTAACTTTAAAGATCTGAAAAGCGCTATTGACACCCTCACGTCACCTGTCTCATCGCTTTTCTGCATATAACGATCGCACAGGATCGACTGGGACGACCTAACGACCCAACCCGCTCCAAATCTGGGAGCCAACGATAAAAGCATCATCAAGTTATATTTCTTATAAATATTATAAAAAGAGAATAATAACATTTCGCCAAAAGAAATAATTGCTTTTATTTATTCTATAATAAAATTAAATTTAAAATCAAAACATTTTTTTATTTGAAATAATACATTTGTTTTCATGAGATAAAAATGTTGTTTTACTATAAGTATGCATTTAAATATGCAATTATAGATAGAGTGATAAGCCGAAATAAAAAGATTCTCATAGCCTCGAGTTTTATTATTTTACCTTAATAATCAACTCTTAGTCTTATTTTTAGGGTTGTTAATTCATTAGTTATATTTTTTTATGTTTTTATAGTTGACTTGTTACGACATATGCATTGACAGATAAAAGTTATATCAACTTAATATATGTTTGACGACTAAATCCAAGATTTAAGATGGTTGCGATTATTAAGTTCGTTTTATCATATTACTTTACTATATCATCATCTAATTTTTTATTTTTTTTATTTTGATATAATCATCTAATATTTTTAATAATCGATATTCGCTGATACAGAGCGTATTACTAGGATCTCCAAACGCCCGCGCCGAGTACTCGCCTTAGTCCCGACGGCCGACGGCAAAAGCCCCTGCTCATAGTTAAACCCACTGCCTCTGGCTTATCGGCCATGGCTGAGCTTAAAGTTCCAGCCCACCACGCTGATTCATACTTATACTCACTACCACTACTAGGTTAGTTTCTGCCAAGGCCATCGAATCCCTAAATAAAAGAAAGATAATAATGAACTGATAATATACCGCGCATCAAGACAACCGCTGCATTTGCATGGCTATAGAAGGTGGGTAGGTCTCTATAGACACAACATTTCATAAACCGCGCTTATGTTTTCCATTATTTAATACTCTGAGATACTTTATACCATAATAGGGAAGCTGAATTCCCGACCATAAAAGATGATGAGAGTCAAGGGTTGTGATTGACCTCCCCATTATACTAAGAGTAACAAGGGTTTTGGTTGGACTTCATTATTAGAAGTGAACAAAGCAGCACAATTTTATGAAGTTTTTAAATTGTATTTAAGTGATCGAATTCCTAGCCATAAGGTTGTTTATAACCACGGTCAGGATTCACCCCGCCATAAAGTGGGCATTTTATAACCATGTTTACTACACTCCCACCATAGTAAGATTTATACCATTGATTGTGGTTGACCACTACAAAGGTGGATTGCTAGCTGTATTATAGTTAATCCCAATACAGAATGGTTGAAAATTCAAAATTCAAAAACCATAATATCAACTGAATTAAATTACAGGGAAGAGAATTGTAAAGAATAAACCATAGCAACTATGTTCACATGCCATTTCAAATCAAGTTCCAGAGCCACCTCCCACATGTTGGGAGCTCGAAGCGTTCAGTTCATCACTGACCACTGATCTACGCACCCTATGAGACTACTGATATTACTTCACTGATCACTAAATCTACCACGCCTTCACGCTGTTGTTCCTCTATGTAGCTATGATATTGGCTTATGGGTCTGTGAAATGGTGGAAGATCTTCAGCCCCAATCAATGTTCCGGTATCAACAGATTCGTAGCACTGTTTGCTGTCCCCTGCTTCCCTTTACTTCATCTCCACCAACAACCCATATGCCAAGAACTACAGGATTCAGGAAGCTTGATGGTGCAAATATCGTTCAATGCATAATATGCAAGTACTCCACCCTCTCCACAAGCTTAGTAACCTGCCGAGTATAGAGAGTTAGTCTCAGAAGATAAATTGATCTCTACTAACATAATATATGAAGTTCTCAAGGAATCATGACCAGCCTCATCTGAGCTTCCTATAGAGAATTCTCCACCATTTCCAAGTAGGCCTTTGAGATTTCTTGAAGTTATCTGCAAAAATCGAACTATAAGGCTCTGCTAGGAACCCGAAAGTACTAAGAAAAATAAAAATAAGTTTAAATTTAATGAAATTATTTATATATATATTAGTCAAACTCATTTAATTTGTTTATCTCTATTAGATAAAGGAATAAGAAATTTAAAATATGAAAACTTTGGTGGAATTTTAACTTTTATATTTTCCATACCTAAACCAAACAAGAGTAAAATCATTTTCAGTTGTTTTTTTTTTCTTTGCAATTTTGGTTTCAAACGGAGCCAAAATGCATTATTATATTGTCAGTGAGTTATGAGAAATAAAATTGTGTGGAGCAGTGAGTACCTTGTCATACTTCTTCATGATATTAGAGAATGCTAACAGGTTCAAGAAACTGAAAATTATCAGTATATGGTCAGCCTGAATAAAAACTGATGATTAGCAGAAAGTTAATGAAGAAAAGAAGAAGAAGAGTTTATCAGAAGAAGAAGAAGAGTTTATCAGAAGAAGAAGAAGAAGCAGTGTTGTTACCAATAACTTTTGAGAACCCTGAGATTTTTAAGGAACTGAACAAATGCCTTGGTCATTAGGTCCTGTGCTTTTCTGAGCTCTTCCTTGGTGAAGGACAAATCGGAAGAAGATGTGAGAATGATTTTCAAAGTCGATATGGGAGTTTCGTCTGACATCCTGACATGATCTAACACTTCCAGTGAAGCAATATTTGGCTTAATCACTCTGGAATGGTCCTTATCACTCTGTTCTCGTCTCAACTCTGCCCAAATACTCTAATGTGTATTCTCGTAGAAGGGCATGTATGGAGATGATTCAGAAGCTTAATGGTGCAATAGTCGTTCTTCAATACATTATGGTAAGTACCCACCCCTCTCCACAAGCTTAGTAACCTGCAGAAAAGTATAGAGAGCGTTTCAGAAGATAAATTCGATTCTGACTTAAACATAATATATAAGTAAGTTCTCAAGAATCATGACTAGCTCATCCGAGCTTCCTATAGGAGAACAAACATTTCCAAGCAGGCTTTATTAAATCTTTCCATATTATCTGTTTTTATTTATTCCACTTGCAGCAAAGCACATTCACAATGTCAGATACTAGCTCGATGGAGTACTCCTTTTCCTCAAATACTTATATATTTGTTTCAAAGAAAAAAAAAAATATATATATATATATATATATATATATATATATATATATATATATATATATATATATATCCAAATTCAGAATCTGTCATATTTAATCTTAATCTCTCTATATACCAAGTGAAATGACTAGGATTTTTAGCAGAGTTCCTTCCATTCATCAGAAAGCTTTTTCAGAACAAGAACACTTGCTTCCAAATTATCAAGATAAATTAGGTCCAGGATACAAAAAGAAAAAATAAAAGAATTTAGTGATGCATGCACAAAAAAGAAAGAGTCTCAAACGAACAGATAAAAAATCAACCAAAAATAACAATCAGAAACCGCTGACCCATTGCTTGTACTCAGTCAGGATTCTGATTTAAACACCAAGCAAAAATATCAACTGCTTCCCTTGATAGATCATGAATACCTGCATATAGAGCACATCAAAATTGCCAAAATGAAGTTAGAAACCTATTTACTTGTATTTTCATACAATAATAAAAAGAAATGCAATTAGAAGAGTTGGTTACCTTCTCTCCAGTGGGCCTTTACATGGAAAACTTCATTATGCAGAACTTGTTTCACAGCCACTAGAGGATCCGAAGAGGGCTAAGCATCTTTAAGGTAGGATACATAGCTTCAAACCTCTCAGTTGTCAAATGAGACATGGTGAACTTTCATACATTCAGTCACGACCCAATGATTTATCTTGTAAATCATATAATGTAAACATAAATGAAATTTCAAAAGCCAAAAATAAAAAAATAAAAATGCCTCTTTAACCTAGTTTTAATTCACGTTGTATACAACCTCCTGTACCAACTGCAAAATTAAGTCTTTGGACTGTGGATTATAACTTGATTTGCCACCCACCATAGGAAAGCATATTTGTCCACATGTAATGAAAGACAACCAAATCACCTCAAGAGGCTACACAAACCGGGCAAAGAGTTGGACTAGAAACGTAAAGCAGGGTTATTATCCCCTGAAAAGTCATATCCATTATACACTATACAGGTGCATTCACCTGAGCAATCACCCAAATTGTGATCAGTTTGGTCTTGTGCCTGATACAGATGTATTCACCTGAGCAATCACCCATCAAAACAATAGATATATGTTAAAGAAATAGCCTAAGAAGCTTGACTAATACATGACTTAACCTAGAGACTGAAATTGCTACAGCAGCTTTAGCATCTCATCCCATATGTCTGCAACTGAAATTTACCTCAATATCTACTTGCATACAATTCAATTGAATTTTCATCTGCAAGGCTAATTAAGAAAACTGATTCAGTTCTGAGTATACAGAGCTCAATTCATTTCTAAGAAGAATTGAAGTTCCAGAACCTGTGCCCATTCTGGGATATTGCCATCATTCACCACAATCCTGTTATTATCACCAGTAGCATCTGGCCCTTTCTCTCCTATTGTAAGAATGTCATCTTCTTTGTTCAAAGAACCAAAAATCTGTTTTCTGGCCTATGCAAACAACTGAGAATAATATATAGATAAATATATGAAATGCTGCATTAGTAGACATATATAGCAGAGAAAATGAGAAAGCAGACTAATTATTGAGATTAACTTAGGACTAGGAAACAACAGAAAAAAATAAAAAGATGTTGTAATTTAACCCTGAAAAAGGGACACGGGTGAAATGGGAGAAGAACAATGGCAATCACAAAATCTATAAATCAAACGGACCAAACTAGATGCATTTACTGTGAGACTTGAAGACTGTGAGACACAAATCAATGCCCAGAACATGTTCAAGTTGTTTCAAGCATTATCATGATGTCGAAATCTAAAACTGATTTACAGGTGCTGGAAACAAGGTAAAAGTTGAGGCTGTGCAAAACATGTCTATGAATGTAAAAAAAGTTCATGTCTATGCTGGCAACCATTTCACCTCACTTCAAGGTAAAAAATATATTCACAATCAGAGACTCAGTACATTTATGATTTTCTTTTATTTTTAATAAGTAAATGAAAGAGACAGAGAAAAGAGTATAGAACAGAGAGTATACATGAAACAATTTATCAAAGGGAAAATAAATTTAATTTTATAATCCTAATGGTTCTGCATAATTCTCAAAACATGAGTCATATAGAACAAGAGGTTGTAATGTATCTTGCAGAAAATCTTTATCAACCAAAGGGCCCAAAATCCCAGAATCTTACCCAGGTTCAAATTCATCATAAAATATCCTTCTGTCTAGAACCTTCCAACATGTTTTGCAACAAGTACAATTCAAATTACCATTTTGGAGAACAGTTCATAATTTTCACAACAATCATTGAACTAAACAACAAAAAAACACAGATTCAATCTAAATTATTGAAATAAAAACTATCAAACGGTAAAATTGAAAACTCACATTATCATACAAACAAGCCTTCCATAATCCTGAAATATGCCTCCTTTGTCAAGATAACTGCAAAAAACAAGGAAAAATGTCTGCAATGGTAAGTGATATTCTATAATATCTCTATAGGTACACATCATTGCGTTGATGCAATTGAGAGGATTAGAATCATGTATATATGTTGGTAAGGAGCTCATGGCATCCAAAGATTCTCTTATCAAATAGAGGCAATCATGGATTGATCTGATATAAGAAAACCTAATCCTCACCTGTTTTCTGAGGATTGATCATGCATGAGATTTTCCCACTGAGAATGGAGGTGATGATGGTTTGGGAAGGACCACCCATTTGTTTCCAAGCATGAGAGCAACTGACATATGAGGTCATCATTGGGGTCTTCCCTTGAACACACACAACAAAGCAATAAAAACCCGCCCTATAAAAATCGTCTTAAGGCTACCTGAACAGTAGCCAGATTCGAAAGAAAATCATAAGAACAAATTAATGTACCAGGAAAACAAAGTTCTAGAAGCAGAGCCATCCCAAATACCCATCAGCAAACAATTTCAACCTAAATTAAATGAAATAAAATAATACTCAACAAATATAAAAACAATTACCTTAAAGATTGATTTATTGGGATGAGTTTTCGAAAATGTGACCTTAAATTAATCTCTAATTCCTGTATTGATAAAAACCTCAATCCACCATCCAGTCTACGATACGAGAAATCTGGAGAATACAGTTGCTACCGCAGTGGCGGAGAGGTAGAATGACAGCTGGATCCAAAGACCTGACGATATTTGAGCTGTGGTGTGCCAAGGTGCACGAAAGCGAGGCAAGAGTGGCCGATCCATAACACGGTTCTCTCCTGCCACACCAAAATTGTTAATCACAATCGCTTTGGCTTTGAGAGAAACGACACAACGGGCAGTGTGAACGAGCAGAGAGAGCGGAAACGACGTGGTGGGGGCAGAATTTGAGCGAACTCCTTGACTCTCGCTGAGCTCCATTGGGTATCGCTGAAGTTAGGCTGAGGCCCGAAGGAGATACCGATCAGAGAGGTTTTTTTATATGGTCGAAGTGGTCGCGAAGGGTTATATCAATGACATATATTCGCGGTGAAAACAAATTTGCGCCCATTGATTCACAATAGTCAATATAGCCGTGATTCTAATTTTTTTTTTCAATTTAGCTTTGTATAGTAACGCTAAACAATTTTCACAAGGTTGGTAAGAAATTAATTGAACCTGTATATATGTATTTTAGCTACAAATTTTTTTGACCCTGCTAAATTATGTTGACAGATCTTAACTTCAGAATAAGGCCTGCAGGCCGCCTAAAACTCCTTTAAGATACTCATTTAAAAGTTCCCACCCTCCACTTGTGTGAATATGCTTTTATTTAAATCGATTGGCTAATAAAATGAAAAAGCAGTTTTAAACAATTCAAAATAAAAATACTTCATTTAAAAAATTTTATTCATCGAATATAAGATTTAAAACGTATTTAAAAGAGAGCATCACTATAAAATAATACAGGAGATCCAACTAAGGCCGACACCTACTTATTCTATAATCATTTATAATTTTCAACCATAAGAAATAAAAAAATACAATACATTTAACGAAATATTTTAATCACTATTTTTTGGGGCGACGGCACTACGCTGATCCATCTACGCTTTGATAAATGAAGATCGGTATCATCACAGAATTAATACTTGATCGCTACGATCTCAATATCTCGCTAAATCCAATCTTTAAACATACTATCGCTCGATCGGGTCAAGCGACAAATTACATCGCTTTTGCTAACCACTCTTCCACCTACATAAAAGTGTACTGGACGACCGCATCACAAGTGACGCCAAGCATTACATCACGCAGGTCATGGCAAATATTACGACGCTTTATTCGCTGCTTTTCCACCATTCTAAAATTTCCCAAAATCTTAATCATTCCTCTAAACGAAATTGCTTATACTAAGATATATATCTATATCTACTATATTATTCTAGTAACTAATTATTACCCTTTTTTTTCTACTTTTAAACATTTCAGCGCTTTTATAAAAAAGATTTATGAGTCATTGATTTACGATTTATCAAACTAATATCATTTCCATATTTTTCTTTATAAATATTATATATAAAATATATATAATAAACTAATTTACTTCATTTTTAATTTCTTCAATTTTATTTAATTCTCATCAGAAATAACTCGCAAACCATTCATTTAGAACATCAAATTCTTAATCTAGCATTCTACAATTAAACCAATATAATAAATCAAACGTATTTCTCCCAATATTTTTTAATCTTTATATCATCAGAAAAATCAGATCATTAAAAATTTCATAACTTAAATAATTCTCGATAATACACAGTACAAAAATATTTATTTGAAGATCGCACTTCAAATAACCAGTATTTCAAATAACATTTGTTGGACCCGGGGGTTGTTGGAGCCTGGAGGGAAGGGGAGAAGGGGGCGTGTGGAGCCAGGGAGAGGGGGAAGGGGAGAGGAGAGGAGAGAGAGGGGGGGTGTGGGCCGGGGAGGGGAAGGGGGGAAGGCCTGTTTTATTTGGGCCGTGGGGGCTGGTATAAGCGTAGAATTTTCTTCTTTGTGGTGCGGCCATTCGGAGTCTAGCGCTATTCTTTGGTCGGGCGACTCGCCGATCCGTTGGAACGCAGATATTCTGGAATCTGAGTTGTTATTTGATGTAAAGAGTATTACCGTTACATGATTGTGTGTGTTTGACCAAGGTTCAAAATACCTATAAAACAAGTAAAATTGAAAATATCTATAAAATAAAATAAGAAAAGGAAAAACTGGTGATCCAACATACCTATAAAATAGGAAAAAATCGAAAATACCTATAACATAAAATAGGAAAAGAAAACTTATAGAAAAAGGAAAATAAAAAATACCTATAAAATAGGAAAAAGGAAAACTTATAAAATAAAAAAAAGGAAAGTATTATTACCATGATATCATGCCAATTAGGACCGATAATTGATATATTAATGAAATATTATCTATATATCCCTTTTTTTTGGGTAGTCATGAGAGCTCCCAAATATGAAAAAATGTCTTTAAATCATATTACACACACATTAATTCTCATACCAGTCAGAAGAGACTACAAAGGTGATAAAAGCTCTCTGCTTTATGTATTGTCTTATAAAGTCGAACTTGAGGCTTATAGTTAAGTTGTAATGAAACTGACCCATCTTACAAACATTCAATGGTTATATCCCAATTTTTTAATCCTTGACCCACACAAGACTCTCCCCATGCTATAGTTATTAATTAGTATGGTGGGAACATGGATTGCCTCCAAAGATCAAAGATCAAACTGTTCCTATGGAAAGCTTGCATGGACTGCCTCCCGACTAGAACTCGGTTGCGCTCAAGGGGGATGAAATTAAATGATGCCTGTGTGACGTGTGATGCTGCACCAGAAAAGCCCCATGCATCTCTTTACAGAGTGCAATTTTGCGAGGGAGTGCTGGAGATATAATGCATCAAACATCAGCCCAAGGGCAATGGAAGGCTTTAGAGAATGGTTATGCCGGCTTTTGGAGGAAAAGGACAACAAGAGCATGAGGAAAATCGTTGGGGTTATGTGGGGAATATGGGGTCATCGCAACTCAAAGCTGTGGAGAGGAACTAGTCAAACACCCCAACAATGTGTCCACGCTTGCTATAGATTTCTGAAAGAGTGGGATGAGGCTAACAAGGAAAAGGAAGGGAGGAAAGGAGACATGCAACTTCCGAACCCAGTAAGGTGGAGTACGCCACCATCAGGGTATTTAAAGTGTAATGTGGATGCCACCATCTTTTATGAACAGAAGGCCATTGGGGTGGGTATGATTCCGAGGAATGAAGCAGCACAGGTGGTTGGATGTCATATGAGAAGAATAAATGGTTTTGGCTCCTCGACGGAAGTAGAGGCTATCGGCATAAGGGAAGCTGTACTATGGCTTGAAGATAAAAGGGTGACCCAATCAATTGTGGAGACAGATGCTAAGGCAGTAGTTGATGCCCTCCATTCTTCAATGGAAGATATATTAGAACTTGGTCAGCTTATAAGTGATTGTAAATAGCTTTTATCAAGAAACCACTTCACACTACAGAACATGAAGGGAAATGCCAATGAAGCTCTGCTGATGCATTGGCCAAATTAGCTATCTCACTTGACTCTTTGTATAACTAGGAGGATGCCTCCCAGCACATACACCAAATTGTCTCACGAGATGTTCCCATTCTTTACTATTAATGAAAGTCCTATTTTACTCAAAAAAAAAAAAAAAAAGGGTTGGGCTTGATGGACCAATTCATTTTGTTTTGCATTTTTTGAGAGTTGAATTAGAAAATTGGTGGCTCGAATAGAATTCGGGTTTATTGGCTCGGTGCGAATAAGCCCACAACCTATTAAAACTCGGTGAATACATATAATATTTTTCTAACTATTAAAAATAATTGTTTTTCTATTATAAATTTTCTTTTTAAAATATGAGATTATTGTTTACAGGAAAAAAGAATAGTTATCATAATGATTTTAAATAATTTTTTAATAAAATAAAATAATACAAATATTAAAAATAATTAAAATTAAAATTAAAAATATATAAATATAATTAAAATAATTTATTTTATATCATATAAGTATTTCAAAAAATTTTAATTTTGTAAAATTGTTATTTATTATTATTATTATTATTTTAATTTTTTAATGTCTAACATGTTTTGGCCCACACTCCACAATAGGGTTAAATTGAACTAACCAAACGCTAATCCGAATAAAAGTTGACCAAATTAATCCGACACATTTCCAAGCTCTAATCGGTCAAACCTCACAGTCAAAGCTTTCTGCAGTGTAGTTGTCTTAAGTTTTTTTAAGTTCTCCAAGAGCAGCTCCTAGAACCTTGAGGATGAAATTGATTTGCATTTCCCTACAAAGGATGTATATGCCTTTTTATGTTTCTGCATTGCCTGTATTTATTGTTGACCATCTTTGCAGTAATACCTTTATCTTGCAGTGATTATGTAGTCTAAAGGCAATAGTTCTAAGAGCTTGACATCCATTTGGAAGAACTCATATCAGAGCTTAATGTTCAACTCTTAAGGTTGGTCTTTTTTGCGTAAATGTTCGATTTCATTGTGTTTTCTGTTTTCTGTAATTGATTTTGTTTATCTTTCTTGTCTTTTAGGGTTTGGAATTCGGGGATGTTTTGTTTTGTTGTAATTTCTCCGAATTTCATTCCGTTTGAGTTGGCGGTTCGATTGTTTTGGACCCATTTGGATTGGGAGTCCGGATCTTTGTGAGTTGATGTGTGTGTTATTTTTTTAAAATTTTGAGTGGGAGTTTTGGGTACGTGAATTTGCATGATTTAGGTTTTCTTTGGGGATTGGAAGCAGTTGAAATACCACTCATCCATGTCGATCATCCCAAAATCATTTATCGTCAAGGTCTAGAGTATTTAATAATCAATAATAAAGAATGAGTTAAAAGTCCAATAAAAAATGTTAATACAGTTTCATATATCAAATTTTTTAGATTCACAAAATTAGAGATATAACATTTTTTTTTCCTCATAAATCTTAAGTACAAATAAATAAAATATAAATATATTTTAAACCGATGTTCATCATATTTTCTATTTCTCAAATAATCTCACATCATAATCAAATCTCTAAAATATTTTAAAAACACAAATATCACGCGTAGTTACCGAAATATTTGTTTAGATAAAATGTATTATTACAGCTAGTTGTGATGAATTAGATTACTAACCAATGACATATTCTTTGGTTTCCAAAAGCGTTTTTAACAGATAAAATATCAAACCCAATACATAGGTTAATAGTCGTTCAATCAGCTAGTATAACTAGTGGTAGGCGTATTTGTAAAGAGTTTATCTTATTGACCCGATGTCGTATTTGCCAGTTTATCTTTCGTGGCCGATTGGTCGGTATTTGTCGAGTTAAATGCCGGTGATAGAAGTCATGTTGTCGAAGTTTATCTTCGTTGATAAGTATATAAACCAAATTCAAATATTTTTTCATGTTTCCAATTTCACAAAATACAAATGTATATCTTTATAACTTTCAATTTTTACGATAAACATTCTCAAATCCATTTTCCATGCAAAACACGTATTTGATCCATGCATGTGATTTAAATAACTAGAAAATTCCAAAACTCAAATTAACATATACTAGCAAAATATTTTATTTTATAAGAAAAGTTGTATTAATCTTCATTGTCTGATATTCCAAGATATTAGTAAAACCAAAAAGCCTCAAAAGCAAGGTTTTAAATTCCGTTCGTTTCGGCCGGAGCGGTAGGAATGTCGGTCCGTTCAAAAGCGAGAGCGGAGCATGTAATGAAAAATTTCGACTTTATGTCTGTAGTTTGTTCGAGTAGAATTCTTAGAATCGTGAGAAATATTAGGAATAAGAGGAATAAATTTACTACCCATTTTAAAATTTATTTGTTTATTTTGTATTTTCTTGTATTAAATATTTTATACTTGTTTATTGATTTATGCAGGATTAACATGCTTAAAACATTATATTAATTTGGTGATTTAAAATTGGTTAAGGTATTAAAATATTTATGTTTATTTGATAATTTAATTTTAATTAATGTATTATAAAATAATTTTTACTTGATAAATTATTTTATATAATACTCTATATTAAAAATTATATATATATATATATATATATATATATATATATATATATATATATATATATATATATATATATATATATATCAGTGCAAAGTAATCTGGCCAGAAAGCAATCAAAGCACTTGAAATATTCCGTTTCGATATCCAATCCGAAATGGCTACCGAAACGGAATTTAAAACCTTGCTCAAAAGACTCATAAATCACCTTAATAATATGAGCAATATCATATTAAATGAAAATAATATTTTCTTCGCACTATAAGTTTTATATCTCCTATTTTTCTTTTCTAGGAGTCCAAAATGTTTAAACCTAAAATCTCGAAGACTATTTAACTTGAGAATTTCAAATAAATTAGGGCGTTTTCCCAAAAGCCTTAACATCACAAATTTTCCAAATCTAACAATTCCTTAAATCCCTAAAAAATTAAGGATTTTACCATAAAACATTATTTTTAGTTGAAATCCCCAAATATATTATGAACAAATGGTTCTTTGTAACTTGTAGGAAATCCTTTAAGGTTTCAAATCTAAAGTTTTGTAGCCGAAATCTTAAAACATCAAATACCCATTCGCCAGCCAATTGCTCCAATCTTATGTATTTCTTGCCCCACATTTATAGGGTTTCGTATTTAAAAGTTTAGGAAACCTAGTTTTCAAATCTGAATTTTAAAGGAGCTGCATTTAGTAGGTAAGAAAATTTTCACATTTTCTCTATTCAAAACTTGAAAACAAAGGAAATACGTTTAGTTACGAGAATAAAACAAAAACGAAATTTTAATAAAAGAAAATGAATCTCTTATTTTGCATTTTATATATGATAGAAAAATTGTTATGTCAACATTTCGTATTTTCGGTCATCGAAAACCGCAGGATTGGTCGATTAGGATATAAAATGAAAACACGGTGTGGCTATTTTCTTCTTTTCTTCCTTTAGTCTTCTCGCCGATTTTATTACCATCCCGGGCTGAAGCAGGATTGTGAATAATAACTGCATTTAAACAGCATTTTCATTGTTTTAATTAAGCTTCGTTTTGAAAATGGTTTCTGAAAGCAGTTTTCTTGTCTTTATGTTGACGAATTCAAGTGCGACACGTATTTTAAGAAAATGAAGCTAAAGATTAGAATACGTGAAATTCGTAATGAATTTTGGATATAGTTAAAAATTTTATTGATCTAGCGGGGCTGAAGTTTGAAAACTCATCAAAATATATCAAATATCAGAAACCCAAACCAAGATTCTTATACAGCTCATTGATCATTTTTAGGAAGTTTTTAGAAAACACAGAAGCGCATTTTAGTAGGTAGAAAATTTTACATTTCTACATTGGCTGCCAAAATAAGAGCAGCGTTGAATTACGAGAATCAGGCAAAACAAATTTTGAAAACGAAAATGAATTATTATTTTGGCGATTTATATATGAATCGAGAAAAGCGTATGTGTTGTTTTTCGTTTAATTAAATCAGCAGGGTTTGGTCGATTAGGATAAAGCAACGCGGGTTGTATTTATTTTCTTGCTTCTTGTACTCGTCTTGAGCTGATTTTTAATACCGTGGTACCATGGCAGGATTGTGAATAGTAACTGTTTTAAGCAGCATTTTTATTGTTTTTCGTTAACCGTTTCGAAAATGGTTTTACAAAACGGATTTTCTTATTCTTTATTTTCAATCAAATTCAAATGCAAACGTATTTCGAAAATAGCTTAAATATTAGAATCATTAAGAAAATTTTAAATACGAATTTTTGGATAGAGTTAAAATTTAGTGAACTAAATAGGGTTTTAGGCTTTGAATCTAGACTTTTAAAACCTAACTACAAAAATCAAAGGGAAAAAGAGATGCTACTTTGGGGTGGAAGTTAAAAAACTTGAAATCTCTAATTTTGAAACCCTAAAAACTCCTTTTATTTCGCTTTCTCTTATATAACTTTTAGAAAAATGAAATGAAGAATGAGTAAATATGAGTTAAAAGAATGTTTTTATATTAAGTAAATTTCATATTTTTCCCTCGAGCCCCTTCATCTTTTAACAATTGTAAAACAACCTCTCTTCTTTCTTTTGTTTTGTTTGTTAGAAATCCAGGGGTAATACATAAGCCTAGCCCAGACATGGATGACTGAAAATCTTGCTAATGATAAAAACGAGTCCACAAAAAAAAAAAAAAAACCTTAGTAATTAAATTCCCATTCCTGGGGTGGGTTGGGAAGATAAGGGGCTTTTTAAAATAATACTATTATTTTAAAAAATATTATTTAAAATAAGGTATAAAAATAAATATTTAGGAATCATGATCTTGATCTTAGGTAAGTAGCATAATCTCGTGTTTTCAAAACAGATTCGATGTAAGGATTTTGAAGTTGTGTTTCATCACGTATTAAATATGCGATTTGGTGTAAAATTTTGATCGTGTTTTAACCAACGATTTGGCATATAAAATCCCGAAGTGATGTCTTGGCAACGATTTGATTATAGGAGGCCCAGTCGTGTGTCTTGAAAACCGCGATTCCAGTGTAAATTATAAGCGTATTTTTAAAGGCATAATGTAAAATTTTGAAGTTGTGTTTTGAAACAGCGATTTCGGTGTAAATCCCAAAGTCGTGTTTTAACCAAATTTGTTATAAAATTAGAAGTCGTGTGTAGCGCGATTTCGGTGTAAATTCGAATCGTGTTTTAAACCTTGATTTTGATGTAAAATTACGAGTCGTGTTTTGAAGAGCGATTTGATGTAAATCGCTTTTATTTTTATCGATTAAATTTTTTTTTTCTAATATCTGCATATATGTAGTTTATACTTACGTGACCAAATTTACCATAATTCCCTAAATATTCTTATAACTCTAATATTTTAAAAATTATTTTTTTAAAAAAAAATCCGGAAGATGAGTCGCCTTGAACCCAAAGCTCTAACAAACTATGTCTTTTCATTTATGAAATTATGGCATTGCAACCCAAATGCATATCCAACTTTTAGGTCATGGGAACAGAAGAAAAAGGGAAAAGAGATCACCCAGCTCAGCCCAGCAAACTGAGACCCACAAGAAAACATGGTCACGCAATATCTAAAAGCTTTATCTCAATCCCCCACCATTATTGTCCTTTCTTGTTCTCTCCACTAGCAGCCCCTACTCCCTGTTGACCCATAACCCCCCCTCTCCAACTTCCATATTTATGTGTGATGGATAATTTTTCAAAAAATGGGTTTTTGGAATATACTGTTTGGATGGCCATGGAGGAAGATGATGTGTAATTGATGTTACCCTCTAAAAAAAGGTACTCCAACCAACTCCTTTTATCTTTTGGCCAGCCCACCTGTGTGTGACTTGTCTGCATCCCCTTCCATCTTTCTTTCTTTTTCTTTTTCTTTTTTTGTATATAATTGTCCTATAAAATGTTTATAAGCTATGAGAATTGGGTGGCTAACCAAACTCACTGATGTAAAACTCATTCAATAGATGGCTCATCTCTTTTTTTATTATTATTATTTTCAAATTTTAGTAGTTCGAGTCTGTTTACGCGTATCTCGATTAATATCATAGGTCTTGAAATTAATGATTAGATAAGTCTCCAATGAAAATACTTGAATAGGTGGCAATTAAAGTAAACTCAAGATCTTAGGCAATGATTTACCTTTCATGGGTAATATCGCCCGTCTCCTTATTCACGCCTCATCAATAACTTTCTAATCAACCCATTTGCAAAAGAAATAAAAATGGTATGTTCGGTTCTTATTTTTAAAAATTGTTATTGAAAATAGTTTTGAAAGCATGAATATCTGATTTTAATGTTTTTTGAAAAGCCCCATTATTCTTTCTACAAATTTAATATTTTACATTGTATTATATGTTTTAAAACAAAAAAAACTATAATTAAATATGTTTTTCGCAATTTATTATCCTTTATAAAAAATTTTAAAAACCAGTAAACAAAGCCAAAATTTCTAAAACTTGTTCTGCAGTATATATATATATATATATATATATATATATATATATATATTCAAGTTCCCAGCTAGTTGAAATGACCTCGTGATTAGGGTATTTGACTTGTGAAGTAGGTAACTCTATGAATGAAATTATGCCCAAAACAAACTATTAGGTGAGATGTTGATCATATTAAACGATTAAATGAAAGTTGCGAAAATAGGATGTCGAATGTGTTTGTAATCACGAATAGTGTTTCTTATTTTTAACGAGTGTTTTCTTCCCAATGATAGGTCATAAAAATGGGGTCTTAATTTAATAATTAAATATTTTTATTAAAAATATAATTAAATTTAACGATTTATATTTTAATGGGAATATTTTTAATAACGATCCTTGATTTAATGGATATATTTGTATAGTAACGATTTTAAATTTCAGAATTTCAAATTTTGTCCGCGAAAATTCAAATTTCAAATTTATTGTTGAAATTCAAATTTGAAAAATTTAACCATGAACCAAATTAAAAGTATGAATTAGATACATAAATATGATCGTTTTTACCGTGTTTTTCGTCAATATCTTCACGTTATTCTTTATAAATTGATATCTGATTCTGCTAACTATTTATCATTTCGTATTTTCATTCGTAGAGTTATATGAATCGTTTCACAATATTTTAAAAGTCCTCCAATGTGAAGAAGAAGATAATGATGACTTGGATATGTTGTATGCGTTGCAACTAGAAGGTCGAAGGGTTTAGTCAGGGACGGATAAGAAGACATCGTGGATTCCGTTCCGGGCAGCGTAATGGTTAATCGTGATAGAGGTTGAAGGTCGAAAGACTCTGTCGTGACTATTTGCTCTTGCGTATATGAAAGTTTTTTGAAGGAGGTTCGAATGAGTCGATCTCTTTCTTGGTGTAAATGAGGTTAGGCATCGATCCCTACTTCATCCAAAGAACAAATGTCGTTGGAGTTCTCGGTTTGTCATCCCTTCAAAATATAATAGTATAGAATTCTTGCTTACGGAACAGCCAGAGTGCGTGAATGAATACATCGGAAATTGGAGCAAGCAGCATACGGAGAGATTCTGGAAGGTTTGTAAATTTGTTATTTCAATGTTTGGCGACCATTACGAGGTCACGAAGCAATATCGATATTGCTCGATTGCTACAAGCGGATTCGCGTGGCTTTCTGGCATGTTGGGAGTATTGATTGCGTGCATTGGAAGTGGAAGAATTTGTCTGCTGGCGTGGCGATAATATGTATCTTTGGTCGTTATCGTGGGCAAAGCCAATCGTTTTAAAATTTGTGGCATCTCAAGATCTTTGGATATGACATGCATTCTTTGGTCTAGCTGGTTCATTGAATGATATAAATGTTCTAGATAGGTCCCTATTTTTTACATTATTAATAGCGAATGGTCATGCTCCTCCAGGTCAACTATATAATTAATGGTCATGAGTATAGAATGAGATATTAGCTAGGCGATGGTATTTATCCAAATTGGTCGACATTTGTAAAAACAATTTCGTGTCCACAAGGTTTGAAGAAAAAACATGTTGCTAAAGCACAAGAATCGACAAGAAAAGATGTAGAACGGACATTTGGGGTACTTCAAGCTTGTTTTGCAATTGTTCGTGGACCAGCACGTTTTTGGGATGAAGAAACACTTGCAAATATTATGAAAGCGTGCATAATTATGCATAATATGGTCATTGAGGACGAATGAGATATTAGTAACAATGACTTTGATGGAAGTGATGCCATCACTTTGTAGAAGTATCACATGCGTATACACGAATTAGAAGACTTCATGCAAATGAATTAGCGGTCCCGAGGGACGATTATTCTTCGTTACTATTTGTGGTGAATCTTATCGAGCATTTGTGGGAGCGACATGGCGACTAATAACTTTCTGTCAATTTGAGTTGAGATTGTATTTTGATTCAATTTCAATTTGTGTCTTTTAATTCCAAATTTCAATTTCATGTTGTATTTTTATTCCAATTTCAGATATTTGTATTTTCAATTCCAATTCAATTTCAAGTTATCTTTTCAATTCCAATTGCAACATAATAAATAATGACTACAAATTAAAAAATAATAGCAACATAATAAATAACGACTAAAAAATTAAAGCCCCACTTTTCATAGCTTGCCTCTATCTTGAGGTTATTCGATATGTTATTTGCGAAATTGGGTGCGTAAACTTTTTTTTGATAATATCAGTTTGTGATTTAAATCTCATTTGCATTTGAATTTCTTAGCGTGTCTTTTCTTGATTAGCTTGTTCTGATGTTGCTCAATCTTTATCTCAGATTGGCGTAAATTTTGTTGTGTCATTTCGACTTTTTTGTCAGCTCCTTCCATTCTTTCATTAGGTGTTGATGATCAGTGATCTTTGGCGTCGGTTCAACCTGCTTTTTGTTTAAGTTGTTTGCGAAGCACTTCTGCTAATGGCGTACTCGAGTTAAGGAGTGGACGAGGGGTTGATATCATGCAAATGAGTTGAATAAGCGAGTTGCGTGAGTTGATTGTGGGACTCTGAGTTGAATGAGTTTTGCTCTGTTGTTGGTGATTATGGAGTCCATTTCGCTCCATTTTCAGCTATATTCGATAATGCTCGTATTGAAGCGGTTTTCCAATAATCTTAGCAAACATTTCTTTGCTTCATCAACACAGAAAAACATAGGATTATTCGATTTAATAGTTCAAATATCAAATCGTAATAATTATGCAAATTAAAGTTTATGTCTTTACACGTTATTTTTGCTCGGTGTGTCGGCTTTGTTCCAGGTCTTTCGATTTAGTATAAAAATCGTAGATTTCTTTGCGTTTGCGTTTATATTAGTCAGCGGCTTTTAATAGAAGATTGAGAATCTTTTCGTGATTACTGTGAAGTTTAAATATTCTATTCTTTGCGGAATCTTGCCGCCTTGTTGTTAAATTCGAGTAATTGCGTCTTTCTTTCGTAAGTCAGCGCGAGCATGGAATTAATTTATGTACCCTACGTAGAAGTTAACTTTTTGTCATACTGCGATTTTCTCAATCTTGGAGCAGCTTCATTTTGTACTTGCGCCATCTTTATTGGGATTCTGCTGCGAATAGTATCGTCGTATAAATCGATTAATGGATTCATGTGAATCGGTTAAAACTAGTCATGTGCAAATCCATCTACAAAAAAAAAAAAATTTCTAATCAATTTAAAAGAATGACAATTTATAAAGTATACAAATAAATATATCAATTATAAAATTTATAATCAATTTAAAGAATGAGCAATTTATCAATTAAAAAATTATCAAATTATCAATTTAAATTTAAAAAATCAATTTGTCAATTTAAAGAATGAACAATTTATCGATTAAAAAATTATAATCGATTTAAAGAATGGCATTTATAAAGGTATCACAATGAATACATCGATTATAAAATTTATAATCAAGAATTAAGAATTTATAATTTTAATTTAAAAATCGAGAATTTCAATTTAAGAAATAAACCTTAATCTTATTGCGTAACTTTGCTTTCTTACTCTTCATAAAGCTGGCCGACGGCTTTTGCGTCACAGACAACAGAGCTGGGAGTAAGTCTTCTTCCTTCTTTCTTTCTTCCTCTTCACTCCTGTGCTTTCTTGCTTCCTCTTATAAAACAGGCGACTTTACGCACCTTGACGACAGCAAGGGCTAGGGTTCGGCTTTTCTGATCCTGATGACAATAGAGGGCTAGGGTTCGAGGAAGGTGGGGTTCAGGAAAAGTAGGGTTTGAAGCGGATTACGAGAAAGTTTAATTTTATTTTTGAATCTCTGTATTTTTATAGAAATTGAGAATGAAATATAATTAGTTGAGAGCGAATTTGAGGATGAGCCGGTAATTAAATGGCCAATTTATTTTCGTCTCCCACAAATTATGTCTCTTGAAAGGAGTTCATGCGAATATGGCCTTTGAATCGCGGATGACGTTTGTCGAGCACGATGTCGTCTCAGTTAGACATTAATTTTGTGATTTTGGTGTCAACTGCGGAGTTATGAGGATATGTACTTTTTGATGTATTTCGGGTGGAGTTCTTTCTTAGATGTAAGGATAATAGTGGGACTTTATGGAATATGACTCCAAATCCTAGGCAATGTATATTCATACATCGTCAGATAGTTGATAGACAATTGATATATGACTTTGCTTCGTATACAGGTTGGTGGAATAATGTTTGCCTGCTTGGATAAGGTCCAAATTTCAAGGATTTTTAATCATTTATTAAATATCATTTTAGAAATATAATAAAAATGGGCATTTTAAGAAATTATTTGAAGAAAATTAAAATTATTTTAAAATACAAGTTAGTGACCAAATTACCATAATTGGGATAATTTTTTAATTTATTTTTATTTTTATTATTTTGATTGTTTTTTCTTGGACTCGTTAGGATTCAAGCTAGGCTTGTAGAATACGTAATTGACTAATAATAATACATGTGTGCTAAATGGTTTAATTCTATAAACAATAAACAATGACTTATGATTTTTTTTCAAAAAAATATTATTATTTATTATGGAGGATTTTCATGCATGATGACATATATATATATATATATATATGTATATATATATATATATATATATATATATATATATATATATATATATGACAAATGGAAGCTTACTTGTGGGAGCAAGTGTTATATTATTTTATATTATAACAAGAGACAAATTACAGGATTGGCTAGGAGAACACTTTTCCCTAAAAATACATCTATATAAAACAAACTCCAATTATTTAATATGCATGCCATGGATACACAAATATTAAAAATATAGAAAATACTAATAACAATAAAAAATTTATTTTTAAGAGTATCATATAAATATTTTTGCTTGTTGTTGGACAGTGATAATCATTACAAGCATATATAATTTTATTGTATAAATTAATTCATACATTAAATTAAAATAATAATGATAATAATAATAAGTTCAGGCTTCAAATGCAGATAGAAGAAATTAAATAAAGATAAGTAGGAAAATACAGTGTAACTACTTGGAATTTTAGCTCAATGAATGTAGCTTGAAGATTATAATTAATATATTTGAATATTAAGATGCATTATAAGGGAAAAAAAATCTAAACAGGACAAGACACATCCCAAAACTAGAAGTAAAGAGAATATTTTCTTGGATGAATTGCATTTCTTAAAATCCCTTCACAAGTGGCCCATAAGTTTTGAAATTTGTTATTAAGAAGAGTTTTTGAAAACACATAAAATATTATTTTGGTATTTTTTTATATTATTTTTGTTTTTTGAATTTAGTGTTTTTTGTATTTTCTATGTTTTTCAAAACAAAAACAAAAATAATGGGAATCAAATGTATGTTTAATGTTTTCTTTGTTTTCCTTATTTTTTAAAACAAAAAACAGGTTTCAAAAATTGTAACCAAATATGCCCTATATTTCTTTTCTACCATCTTTTTACATGTTTAAAAACTTAAAATTAATTAAAAAAATTTCTTACTAAATAAAAAATACAAAATTTATTTATTAAATTCATTAGAGTTTTTGGACCATGATCAACAATTCCTATTTTTAAATATGATAACCTTTCATTTGAGGCAATGTAAAATGAATAGAGATGTACGTTATGTTTTTTACATTTTTAAAGACTTAAAATTCCCTTGTAACATCTTTACAATATTTTTAAAACTCAAAATCAACTAAGACTTCTCATTTTTACTTGGAGAAAAATCAAATAATATTTATTAAATTCATCATAGTTTTTAAACCATTGTCAACAATTCCCCTTTTGGATCTACAAAATAATTGCCTGTCCTAATCTTTTATTGACCAACGCTTTTGACAGCTAATTTGGCTTGATGCAAACTTTTAATAAAGTTTCATTAAAAATCAATTAATTGATTATGTTACGAAAAACGTATTAGTATTTTCTTTTATCCGGTTTTATATTGTCCATCTTTCCAATAGAACTATCCATACAATCTACAATTCAAATACCCACAATAGCTATTCAGTGAAATGATATGATTAAAGTCATATTTACAACTATTTATAAAAGTAAAATTAAAATAACAAAAATGATTCTAAACAAGGAAATTAATTTACAATTTATCAAAATTTCTATGATTCATAGAAAAGGATAGTGCAAAGTATAGTCTCTTGAAGATTTTGAGGTTGTGGATCGTCGGACGTATTTTTGTTAACGTATGCGCATAAAGCGAAGCAAGAAAGCGATGGTGAGTGCGCGCCACCTCTACGTCACAAGTCGGATCGAGGAATGGAGAGTGAAAGAATTTGTCTTTTCGGTCGGAAATGCTATCTCTAACGGTCTGATCCGCCAACTATCTCGAGGAGGAAGATGATTCGATTTCCATGAAAAGTAGATGATTTCCTTTCGAAACGGAAAGGGAAGGTAGCACATAGTTCGCACGTTATGACACATTATTCATTTTAGATATGGCGAGTAGCGCGCATGCAATGCCTAAAAAAATGTTTGATGCGCCACTCGGTGGTTGCGTATGCCAGCTCGTAGGTGAATCTTCCGTTCAAAGCGAGATCGGTGGCCAGAAGCTAGCAGCCCCAGCACAAAGATGGTAGCGAAATTTAGATGAGGTGTCTTTCCGGACATTGTATCTCTTGCTTAGATTAAATTTGAGCAAATGAAGATAAGCGGCGCATGGGCGGGCCGTTATGCGTGAGACCAGGTCATCAGGGGCTGTGTTGAAGAGTGCAGGTGAAAGCCCACGGTACCCACACAAAGCATTAAGACGGGGTTACCCAATGATTAATTGGTATAAGACATTAGGGTGGGGTTACTTAATGATCACTGATTCAAGTCTCGTCAAGGTTATTAGAAATTTTATTCGATTGTTAACTTCAGAGTCCTATAGGATTAATCGAGGAACGCATTGACTTGGACATCCACGATTATCAAATGTGTCAAAGCTCGCTTTTCGTTTGAATATAAATATGATCAGTTGATAAGCATGAAAGGGTGCCACCAGTAGGTCTACTGACCTTAATGTTTATGGGCAGCCAACCAAACCAGGTTCAGTGCAGTCGGTTACTTACTGGTCAAGTCGGTTTAGTTGTACTTAATTAACAACAAATTTATTCTGTAATTATATTAATTGCATATTCTAACAACTCTTTGGCCATTACTAAAACAGAATAATTTATGACATATTATATTCACCGATCAAAAAATAATAATTTATGACATATTATATGATCTCCCCATTCCAGCCCTTCATTGTCAGCCAACCCCAATAAACTTTGACAAGCAATGTATGCCAATTATGGGGCCCATTGTTCATTTATACACATCCCAACTCACACATTTGATGTGGCCAACTAACCCCAAGGAATTATTCTTATTTTATTCCATCATATAGATCATATGATTAATCCTCTTCACCCAATTATGTGTCACCATAGAAATTATGTTACGTATAGATATCTTATCGAAAATTGTGATGGGTATATTTGGTTTCTAATTTTAAAAACTATTTTTAAGAATAATTTTTAAAAACATAGAAAACTTATAATTTTAAGATTATATGAAATTGTTATTTAGATTTGAATTTAGTATAAACCAAAGTTCTTTCTGTTTTTCTTATCCTTGGAACCAAATTAGGATATTATGTTTTTAACAAATTAGGACTTAAATCCTTGGTGATAACCTTTTTTAATTAATAAAAGTGTGTAATTTCTTTTAAGCCTAGTGGATTTTGGTCACATGGGGCCTAATCTAAGTATGAATATCTTATCGGATATAGATTTATGAACTTATAAAATTGGGTAGGGTGGGAGGTCAAATTCCAGTTTGCTAAAATAAGACTATTTCGTAGTGAACATAAAGATATCCCATAAATAAACATTTAGCTAGCAAATATCACAATTATATTAATTAGATGGTAATTTGGTCTGCAAAATATGAAGATGGGTTCAACCCTACTTTAAGGTAACATTTATTAATAGTGTCATCCCCATTATCTGACCAAGATGTGGCCCAAAAATGGGCATTATTCCTTATGAAAAATATATATATATATAAATGGTCACAAACTGTACTAATAATAGCACATTTGAGTGGAACTTAGGGTCCAACATGTGTACAATTCTCATAATACAACACTTTTTTTTAAAGGTGAACATCATATTCAACCAAACTCTCACTCCATTCCCAAAAGTTAATCACTAATCACTAAGAAAATATATTGTTTATGGCCATAAATTGTCATTAAAAAAATAATGGATTATGGCTCAAAAGTTTCTTGGTGGGTGCCCTCGTAAATAATGTGGAGAAATATAATTAGATGTAATGCATTAATTTATTAATTTTATCCATGTTCTTTCCACATGGATAACCATAATCTTGTATTTATGGTTTTATGACCAAATCACCACTTGTAGATATAGTTTGTACAAAAAGATATATGTTCAAATTTCAAAATGAGAAATTTTTCCTATGACACTCATTAAAGTTTGACCAAGTTTTAATTTCTATTAATATTTTAGAAATTTTTTCATTTATTTACTTTTAAAAGTTTGACCAAGTTTTAATTTCTATTAATATTTTAAGAAATGTTTTTTTTTTCATTTATTTACTTTATTTTACATCCTTATATTCTATTTTTATAAACACTTGAGTTTAGGATTTTCCTACACACTCACCCCTTTACCGTTGAGCCATGGCAATAAATATCAAATAATCAAATTTTTTTTTTTTTGGCATCATCAAAATAAATTGTTATTGACTTGTAAGTAATTCAAAATCGAAATTTCAATATTTGTGAATGTTTATCAATTAAATATTAACTTGGGACTAGTTCATATAATAAGAAATTATGATAAATAAGTTAAAGATCTAATTCTGTTTTACCGAACTAAAATGTATTATAGTGATATTTTATAATTTGATCACACTGGTCTGACTTTAAAATTTTTTTGTTTTATCTTTTACTTCATTTTTTTTGGTGATTTAGTTATATTTTTAGTTTATGTTAAAATAAAATAGATGAAAACAATGTCATGTGGAGAAAAATTCTTTATAAATGTGATTTAAAAAACTATAGGGATATTTAAAAAAACATTATTTCCAATTCAGGTCTAAAATTTTAACAGGCCAATTATTCCAATTTTGATTATAATATTCCTAATAAAATAATCGTTCCCGAAAAGAGAATAAAAAAATGATAATAAAAGGCCTAGGTTTTCCTTCATATATTTTATTCAAAAAAAAAAAAAAAAGGTTTTCCTTCATATGAAGATAAGGATATATGAACGTTATTATTTTATTTTCCTCATTTAAAAAAAAAACGAGTTATTAACACAAAAATAACATAAAAACATTTTAATGATGGGTTTATTATAGTTTTAATTATTTTAGCTATATGATATTTCTAGGAAATTTGCGTGATAGTGGTGATTAAATGTCTCGTTCAGGAAATATTTTTATTTCTAAAAAAAAGAGAAAAAGAAAATCTTACATTAATTAAATTAAATTTTTTAAAAGTTAATAAAGAAGTGATTTCATTGTTCTTCTGCGTTTATAATACACTCTGCTTCGAGTTTTCTGTTCCCTTCTACTCTCGACGGCTTTTTTCAGATCTCTGCATTTCTCGCAAATTAGACCTTTTTATTCTTCTATCAAATGCTATAGCCATTTTTACTTTGATCTGTTCACTGGCAACATATCTTCGATTCTGTTTGTTTGGTTACTGAGAAACCTGGCGGAAAAGAGACTGAAAAAAATTTGAAAATTTAAAAGATTAGGTGGACTGGAGGAAACTTAAATCTCAGCTCAAACGTGTTACGTGAGTGATTGTTGAAAAGGGGATTTTTGTGTGTCATTATTATTTTTTTGTTTAAATTTTGGGAGTCAGGATTTTCTGTTCTTCCCCTCCCTCTCCTGCCGAAAGGATTTTTGTGGCTGTGGAAATGTTGGGGACTAGTTTGCAGTTTGGGCTGGTTCATGGTGAGGATCAGTTCTACATTCCCGTGAAAACGAGGAAGAATCAGAATCAACAAAGGCAACGGCTTCAGAAAGCTAAGAGTGATGTGACTGAGAACACTTCTTCATCTGCAAAGAGCAAAACTGCGATTTCTGAGAAGAGAAGTTCGGAGGCATCGTCAAATTCGATTGCGGGAGGCCTCGCCTGAGCTGTGCGAAACCTTCTATATCGGTCGTTTCTTGGAATCGACGACTCCTTTTGTGCCGGCGGACGTCTCTAAGGTTTAAATAATCTGGATACTCGTATGCGCTGTTTGCTTAGTGGGATTTAGGTTTTACCTTTTCTTTTCCTCCTCTATCTTGACGATCAACTGGACAAGCGACCGGTGATTTTTCCTGTTTGTTATGTTCTGAAAAATTTGTAATGTTTTTATTTTGCAGACCAAAATGAGAGGACGGAGGACTTGTGATATTAAGTTTCAACATTACTTCACACTGGGTGATTTGTGGGAATCTTTTATGGAATGGAGCGCGTATGGGGCAGGAGTGCCTTTGGTACTGGATGGGGGAAATCCTGTTGTTCAATACTATGTCCCATATTTATCAGGCATCCAATTATACGTTGCCTCTTCAAATTCGAATGCTAAGTCAAGGTATTACTTTTACTTGTAAGGATTTGTACTATGGTATGCTGAATCAAGGGATTAGTTTTACCTGTGCAAATTTGCATATAGATGAGTAAACTTCTGATGTCTGATATGATGCGAGTACAGGTTTTTTCATTTAAATATCATTTGTATAATTTTCCTTTCCATTTGGTAATGGTTCTTTGTTGGTTTGCTTTAAGATGTGGATTTAGACCATTGTTGGTTCTATGAATCCAGACCTTTCTTTGTTCTTGCAATTTTCCGTTTTTGTTCTTTTAGAACTTTAAATAAAAATCTTGTGGTTGAGGTTTTTGGTTCATCTTTTTTTAAGTGTTTAGTTGATTTAGTCATAATCTTGGGCCTCCGTAGCTGTTGGAATTGATTTATCTGAGTTGAAAGAGATTCATGATAGCCGTTTCTCCATGCTGGGTGTGGGTAATTGTCCCATAAGCTTAATTTGTTTTTTTTTTCGTGGATAATCAAATTAGAAACTGCATCTTTCTTACGTTGTGGCGCATAGTGCATTTGGAACTAGAAATTTGAATGTTCTTTAGTACATCTAATTGAAGAATTGAGGGACTCTTGTACAAATTATTCCGGTTTTCAGTCAGTCATGACTATGGATTGAGACTCTAATAGACTGTCTCATTATAGCAAGGAGCATTCTTTTCTTATACATGTCATTCAATATTAATGTTCTTGTGCATAAGAACTAAGGTTATATTCATTGAGTGTATCCTCCTGATGTTCATGAGGGTCCACCAAGTTTTGATATTTGATCATGGATCACAAGAGTTTTTCTTCTTAGGCATTTCTTATGACCCAATTGTTAAAGTTTTGTGAAGAAAGAAATTAAACAGCAATCTTAAGTGTTCTGTGTATTCATCAATTGCTAAAGAATGGACATGCCTAATTGGGCATTTATGATAATCCGGAATGCTAATAATAACAACATTAATAGTCATTGTCATTATGTTGATATTAATAATGATGCGAAGGATTATGAAATACTGACTTAAACCACGCCAAATATCAAGAAAAAATATTTTTTAAATGCGTTTCTCATCTTTCTTCTGTAAATTTTCTTTCTTGTTTGTTTTATTCTTGGTTTCTTGTGTAAGAAAACAACCAGATGATATGGACTGAAGCAAGTTCAGGAATGGTCCATTCAGTTGGCAGAGATAGCCATTTTATGTGTATCTTGGCTGAGGTTCCTATGGTGTTTCAGGCATAATTTTATAAATCAAACTGCCTCCCTACAAGTCTTAATTTCTGATAATTCAGGAGCTATTACCTTCAAGGTAAAGAGATCATTACTGTGTGTAACTATTAACACATTTTGGTTGTATATACCCTGTGTGGTGCCTAATTTTTAGTAAAGGTTGTGTACACCATGTCTTTTTGTCCATTTTTTTGTCACTTGATTGCGTGATGAAGGATTTGTGTTTTGCTTTTTGAAGTTTATTTGGTTCCATACCGATTAAAAGTCATTTTGAACCGACCTTTTTGTCTGACTTAATATACCAAAGATCTTGCTCTCTGTTGATTTGGCTGCAATCTTTCCTTTTGCTTTTCCACTAATCTACAGTGGTTTGATTCCATTTTTATGATATGTTGATATCTTAATGATTTTCTTTTGGAGACTTCACCATCTCTGTGTTTGCATGTTTGTTTATGCAATACCTGTTGGTGTGTATGATATGGTCTTCAGGGTCATGACTGAGTTTGACCTTTTTCATATGGATAGGCAAGCTGGCGAGGACAGTGATGGTGACTATTACAGGGACTCAAGTAGTGATGGAAGTAATGATTATGAATTTGAAAAAGGAATGAAATTTTCTAGGGAGCAGCGGACTTGTCACCATCCAGCAAATGGTGTCACTCTTCGAGCAGACCCAGGATTGTCTTTAGTAAGAAAAACACAGTACAATTCAAGAGGCTTTTCTAGTGATGATGAGTAAAGGGGCTGGCAATTCTCATGGTCACCTGCTCTTTGCTTGAGTTTCTTGGCGCAATCCTCCTCATGAGTGAGAACCATTGGCCAGAGCAAAGTTAAGTACTTGTTTCTTATGATATGGACTTGAGTAAACTTCTGGTCTTGTATGTTTGAATTGGCTGCCTTGTGTCTTTTTGCTGTATTATTGCTACAGATACTAGATCTTGCACAGCAGTATCCTGATCTGAAAACACTAAGAAGTTGTGATCTGCTACCTTTCAGTTGGATGTCTGTGGCATGGTAATCTCAATATGATCTATAAATCAGAATGGTTCGTATCTGATGCAGATCAGTGATTCTTTTTCTCTGATGGAATTATTGCAGGTATCCTATTTACCGAATACCTATGGGACAAACATTAAGGGATTTGGATGCTTGCTTTCTTACTTACCATTATCTTTCTACACCCATGAAAGGTAATTGTGAACTTTCAGTAGTCTGATAACTGGATTTTATTACTCTTAACTTAACAGTCTCAGCCAAAAACTCTTAAGAGGAACTCCTTATTTGTAATTTGATATATAATTGTGAATTTATTTTTATTTGTTTGTTTTTGTTTTTGTCAATTGAATAGTTAAACAAACTCTTACTCTGGGTTTATGTCATTTACTTGAACATCAATGATTTATCTTTATTGACAAAATTTTAGTGAAGGTACCTAATTGATTATATCATTAGTAGCTGATGACTTTCTCTATTGCAATTGCATTCAATGGAATATCTGAGGAAGGAATTTTTAGTTTTCCATGACTCCTTTCCTTTGCGAAAAGCTTAAGCAAAGCTATATAGTATATTAACATAAATTGGCTGGAATTTGAGTCATTATTGACCTCGAAATTAGGTTGAGTTCTTTCCCCTCAATTATATTATATGGGTTTAGGTATAAGTGATAGATGTGAGTATTTATCTAGGTGTTCAATCGTTTGCATCCCAAAAATTTTAGGATACAGGAATTTGGATCAAAAGGATCTCAATTATGGGTGCAAGTACTTGGATATAGCATTAAACATCTTATGTTTATTTTAATTGAACTTATAAAAAAATGTTTATTTTAATTGAATGTTCAGACATTATTTATTTTCTATTTATATTTAAATTTTTAATATATTAATTTATTTATTTATTTTTTACTCATACTATAGTAATTATTATATTTATCTTAAATATTTTTATTTTAACGGGATGGTAAGAGATATTTATGAAACTAAATGAGAATATGTTAAGTATTTGTGTAAATGTTAAACATACTTTATAGAACATACATGGTTAATTTTGGTGAGCATCTAATTGTTGAAAATTTTCAAAATTTATATTTTAATTATTTAAATCAAAGCTAATCTATTTTAAAGTTTATATAACTAATTTTAAATTTTTTGTCGTTTTAACATTGATATAGCCATATAGATTAATTTAACTATATTATTTCAAACATGGATTGCACACCCACACCTATGTTATGTCGTATTGGCAAAGATATTTTAGTTGAAATTTACTTAGTTAAGAGGTTTCGTTCATGAATAGTTTTGTTGACTAAAGAAAGATGTATTTATAAATTGAAATTATACACCAAGATACGTAAGTTGTATACAAAGGATATTGAAAGGCATAACTTAGAGGAAGGAAGATGCAAAAGCCTGCTCCCTTTGTCATCTAGATCTCACCTAGTCTACAAAATCGATTGAAGTCATTGATCCTTCTATAACATACATTCTTTTACTCATGTTGATGAGCGTTTCAAAGAGGGGATCTTTAACAATTGAATTGATAGCTTTGCATTTTCAAAATGCCTATAAAAAAAAAAAAGCTTTGCATTTTCAATTGTTTTTCAATTCTTTTCCCTCCACAATTTATCAAAAAAGTACACAACAAGGCTACACTCCATATCTTTATGTGTTTTCTTCCCACAAAGGAGTCATGCCAACTTGAGTCTTCGACCAAATAAAGGAGGACCTCATGATTCAACTTAAGAGCGAGTGCGGATTTTCTAGGTTAGATGATTTGGGCATCTAAGTTAGAGCCCTTCAGAAGAAGAAGTTCACTTGTAGCATTTGGCAATCGAGGGGTGAGGCCTCGGGGCACATTAAACTCACTTGCCACCATACGGCAATTTAGTTGGGATTTTGTTAAGATGGACATTATGGATCTCTTCAAGGATTTTCATGAGAGGGGCAAATTTGGGAAAGGTCTAAACTCTACCTTTCTAGTCTTGATTCCAAAAAGAAGGGGGGCAGAGGACTTGAAGGATTTTAGACCCGATTAGTACGGTTGGTAGTTTATATAGAATTGATCGCTAAGGTCCTTGCAGTGAAGAAGGTAATGAATGGGCCCGGTTAACTGGCTCAAAATGCCTTTGTGGAGGAGTAGACAAATCTTGGATGCGTCCTTGATTGCTAAGGAGGTCATAGAATCGATGCAAAAGAGGAAGGAAAGGGGTTCCTTTATGGCTTCGATATAGAGAAAGTATGACCAGTCATTGGAACATCACGAAGGTGCTAAAAAAGATGGGTTTTGGGGATAAATGGGTGGGTTGGATAGAGTGGTGCATTTCTATTGCTACTTTCTCTGTTCTGGTTAATGGTAGCCTAGCAGGTTTTTTTGGGAGCTCGAGAGGGTTAAGGCAAGGGGACCCTTTATCACTGTATCTTTTTGTTTTAGGCGTGGAGCTCTATGGTGTGATTAAACTAAGTGTTGAAGGTGGTTATATCTCAGGAGTATATTTTTAAGGGAGAGATAACCACGAGTGAGCAAATCACACACTTGCTTTGTGATGGCCTGTAATGATGTGGGACGGCGAGAGCATATGACTCACTTATGCTGGATTTTAGCTTGGTTTGAAGCGCTTTTGGGATTGAATATCAATTTAGAGAAAAGCTCTTTGCTGCCTGTGGGCAAGGTTGATGATGTTGAAGGGCTTGCTTTTGAGTTAGGGTGCAACATAGGCGCTTTGCCTACTGAGTAACTTGGGCTACCTCTAGGTGCAAAGCATAAGGAGGCTAGAGTGTGGGATGGGGTGGAAGAAAGGTTTCGAAGAAGGTTGGCTCTTTAGAAAAGACAATATATCTGTAAGAGTGGAAGACTCACTCTTATACGAGGAAGTGTCCTCTCTGACTATGCCCACTTGTATTGTCTCTTAGGCTCCTAAGAAAGTCAAGCTTGGCAGAGACTTCCATGGGAGGGCTCTCTGAGAGGAAATTCCATTTGATAAACTGGGATTCCTTTTATCAGAGTAAAGAGAAAGGAGGTTTGGGCATTCGCAATCTCTCCATTTTTAATAGGGCTTTGCTTGGGAAGTGGTGCTGGAGATTCACGATGGAAGATAGCTTTACGTGGAGGAGTGTCATCAATATGAAATATGGTTCGGAGGATGGGGGCTGGTTTCCTCCTATTCCTAAAGGCTGCCATGGGGTTGGTCTTTGGAAGGAAATTAGCAAAGAAGGTTTGATCCTAAGACATCACTATTCCGTGAAGAAAGGGGATGGTTCCAAGGCGAGATTTTGGAAAGACTGGTGGTGTGGTGAAGCTCCACTGTGCTCTTCCTTTCCTTCGCTGTATCGTTTGGCAAGCTCTAAAGAAATTTAGGGTTGAGACCTTTGGGTGGTTTCGAGGTCCAAGGGAGGATGGAACTTCAGCTTTGGAAGGCACTTTCATGATTGGGAATTGGAGGAGGTGCAAGGTTTCCTTGGCACCGTTAATTCTCAGAGTATCAGTCCTAATCTCAGTGATAGGATTTGGTGGAAAGAGGCGAAAAATGGTAGCTTCTGTAAAAGCAAATTTCGACTGTTGGAAGGCGGAAGGCAAGCGATCGGTGCCTATAAAGAATCTTTAGTGGAACCACATGTCGTTCCCACTAAGGTAGGTTTTTTTGCTTGGGAAGTTTGATGGGGCAAGATTTTGACCATGGATCAGCTTAAAAAGAGAGGTTTCTCCCTGGCCAGGAGGTGCGCTTTATGTGGAAAGGATGAAGATTCTCTAGAACACCTCTTCATTCACTTCCCAAAGGTTTGGTGCATGTGGACTGCCATTTTCTCTTTGTACGGAGGGGCTGGGTTCCACTACGGTGAAAGACACGTCTTTGGGTTAGGTTGCACCTCCCCCTGCGGAAAAAGGATTCTAAGTTATGGAGGCGGTTCCTCTTTGTTTGATTTGGGCTGTTGGAAGAGAGGAATAGGGTCGTGTTAGAGTGAGCCCAGAGCCTTTCAAGACCAAATTAGTCTTGCTTTTTATTTTCTTTCTCTTCTTAGGCTAGCTTGGTTCATGATGTGGAGCACCCTTTTGTTAGAGATATTTTGAGTATTCCCTAGCACTGTCTTAGTGGGTTGTTTTGTTTTTTGCTACTTTGCTTTTGCTCCTTTTCCTTGGGTTTGGCTTACGGCACCTCTCTGTATACGCCTTGTATACCCCTAGGGGCCCTTGTTCCTTTTTTTTGTTATATATATATTCTTGTTTATCCATAAAAAAAAAAACTAAGAGAACAATAACTATAATAACATGGTTGCTTTAGTATAATGAAAGAGAAAGTGATTAGTAGATTCCACTTTGCTTTTATAAAGGCACTATTTCAATAACGATCCTCTCATCTAAACTTGATCTAAGGTCACTACCCTCCTCCAACTAGCATCCCCTCAAGAAAAATACGTATATTTGGGTTATAAATTCCAAATAACGTCTTCTTATAAAAGGATTGTGCACCGTGGCTCTTGAATAAATAAAGGGTTTGACCAAAAAGATGTCTTTCCTTAAGTCCATCCATACCATCTTGTCCTTCTCTTCCCTGTTCATAGATTTCCTTTGCAACCTTGATAAAAGAATCTTTAAAAAACATGTATCCAATGAAACGTACGAATAGGGAAAAGGCACGCATAGGGTTACTCCCTATGCCATCTATCCTTCAAAAAACTCACCCTTCTCCCATTACCCACCACAAAGGATGCTTTACTGTAGAAAATATTGCACCTCATTCTTAGCTTTTCATAACCCGACTCTAACATACAGCCTTTCTATTACGTCTCCATAATTTTCTTAAACAACTTATTTCCAACATGCTTCTCCTTTAGAGGTATATTCCTAACCCCATTTACCAAGAAATACCTTATAAGAGAAGAAAGATATCTAATGCATAACTCCCCCTTACTCTTTTCTTTACAGATTATGAAGCAACTCTCCCTTATTGATGATTGATTATTTCACTAAATTAAATTTTTCTCCAAAGCACGAACTCCCTATAGGGATTTCTTTGAATCTTCTAAAGTGTTAGTTTGCCCTTTCTAAGAATACTTAACAAGAACATAAAGTAGATAAATTGAATAAGGTAATGCAAATCCAAGTGGTAGTAGCAAATATGGAGAATGACAACTGTGGAGTTAGGAGAAAGTGATGAGTAATAGTGGAATTAGTTTTTGGATATGAATCAATGGTGTTGCACATCATTAGATATCATTCAATATAAATCAGAGAGAAATCTTGGTCAAACAAAGGCTTGTAGGGTAAGTACTCTTTCTCACTTTTAGGTAATGGTTATATAGTTGGTATAGTATGATAATCTTGCATGCAATTGGGAGAGTTGTCCATGTCAGTTATGTCAAAAGTATAAGAAACTGAAATTCAACTTTGACAAAGGGTTTCTTGTTTGGCGAAGAAGCATTTTTGAAATGTAGAGCCATATACAGAACATTGATCCAGGTAGTGGTAGGCTCTCTCTAGCACACTCATGGGTATTGTCTTTTTGTTGGAGAAATCTAAACTAGGCAGAGCAATAGTTGGTTGTCGTTTACAATGCATGGTGGCAAAGCTTGAAGTAACATTGTGGTGTGACTGTGACATGCTATAGTTGAGAATTTTTGTTAAGGGAAAATGGATTTAGCTTCACAAAAGTGCTTAGGTGGTGCATTATGGTTATCATTGCCATAAGAATTTTGCATGGTCTAGTCAGCTGTTAGAAACTATTTTCAGTCCTATGTTTGATCTATGTAGATTACTAGTGGATATCATATCTTGAGGGGTACAATCATGAATTTTCTTACTGTTCTTGTGTGAGGTGTATTTAACATGATCATGGTGCAGTGGTCTGTTTAACTTTGGCTAGATGTGCAATATGAGGGAGAACCACCTTTTCTGTATTTGATATATAAATATGGCTCCTGAACCTGGGAATGATTTGGCTGAGATGAGTATGTCCCTGCTCCTTTTCCATGTAGAACAAAGTCATCCAAAAAAATTGTGTATATATTAGTATAGATAACACACATGAACTTGTTGTTTACAGACATGTCATCTATCTTGATTTTGACAAGTCACTTGGAGGTATTTAGTATGGCAGTTATATATTGACATGTTCTCATGTCTTGATTTTGAGGAGTTTTCCTGTGCATATTGATATACCCAACATGTGTCCTTCCTTGTCTGCAACCCACAGGGTTCTGAATTTTGTACTTCTCATTTTGACCTCAGTTGCATTGAATGCTTTTGGTTCTAGTTCCATTTTTTCTTGTCTTGCTTCTATCGATTTGAACATCATTTTGATTTCGCTCATTTGGTGCTACATTGTTTCTTGACTTCTAAGCATTCTTTTCCATGAAGCTTGGCTTGCAAATTTCAAAATTCTTTATTCAGAATGATTGGTACTCCATAAATCATACCACACTTCAAAATCAATTGTGCTTCCTAGATATGTGTAATATTTATTTTCCTTTTACACTATATCAGTTTTGATGTGCCATCCGTGGGTGGGAAGATAGTCGAACCATTGTAAGATGTGAAAACCTATATTAAGCCATGATGCACAGTTAATTAATTTCCAGGATTTATGCAAGTAGTTTGTCTCATGATATATAGGATGGTTTTATTTCCCCTTTTTCTTTTTAATAGTAATTGTTATTTTTACATCCTTCATCTGTTAGATTAAATGCAATATATTTTCTGCAGATAATGGAAGTACACAAGCTACGGTATTGGTCCATCCCAGTGAGATGGAGGGTGTCCCAAAGATTTCTTTACCTGTTTTTGGCATGGCTTCCTATAAGTTCAAGGGCTCCTTGTGGATGCAAAATGGGACAGAGCATCAAGTGGTGAATTCCCTCATGCGGGATGCAGATAACTGGTTAAGACTGCTGGATGTATCAATCACCCAGTTCCAGTTCTTCGTTTCACATGGTATGCCTGCAGAGTGGAAACCAAGAGATTATTCACCCTCTGAATGGTGCTCTTATCCATGCTGCAAACATAGCCTGAAAGAACAACATTTCTTTCATGTTCAAGCTGAGGTTAAAAGTGTCTTTGTTATGGATTATGGTGGCATGCTGTGCCAGGGAGCTTCATCTGATTGCTTAAAAACAACATGAGATTGCAAAGAGCAAGAAGAAAAGACCAAAAAGGCATCCATGGCATAGGAAAATAAAGGAGAATTTGAGTGGTAAAAGCAAAGGATAAAGGAAAATAAAATGAAAACATGGAGATATTTATGAGATTGAGCTAAATTGTACTGATAGATGCTTTTGGGTACTGCTAGCGGGTGTAAGTTCCTTTTGGTTGCAAGATTTCTTTTATATAATATTTATGTCCTGATAAAGAGAAACTATTTGGTACTTTATGTGTTTCTGTGAGGATTTTGATTTGGATGATGTATAATAGGGCTTCTAAGTAGAAGCCTCCACTCTGGGCCACTACCTCATGTGTTGCTTGATTAGTAGGAAAAGAAACAAGAATTGTTTAAATTGTATGACTGTTTCAAGTAGTTCTTCAATTGCATTTTTTGCATTTTTTATTTTATTTGATGGTTGCTTGAGAGGCCTTCTCTTGAAAATGTGAAATATGATGGGGGGGAGAATACCCTTATATCATATTTGGTTATGGTTTTTTAAGGCTTTGGCCTTCCTTGCATCATATTGTACAACATTACTCTATTTGTCAAGCCTGTCTGTGTGGTTTAATGGGGTTCAGCCCCTTTTCTTCATGCCCTTCCTTTAATCTGTCTAATTGTTTCTTGGATGCATGTGATGTGAATATTGAATCATCATTGCCCCATATAGAATGTTAGTCACCCCAGTTGACAAGTTAGGGATGGTAATTGCCATCTTCACAATAAAATTTGGCTGTGCCAAGATATTTGCTGTCTGTTTGTTTTTTTCTTGGTTGAGAAAAATAGGTGTCATGATGTTCAGTTAAGTGGTTTTTTTTTTTAATACTATCTTACAAAGTATCATTTTTTCTTTTTAAATGGTATAAATTTTCAACCGTTGATGTAGAATCCGGTCTGGAAAGATAAGATTTGATTTGAAATAATATGAGTTGAGCCTTGAGATGTAATGATAGTAATAACTAATAAATGGTAAATAATAAATGACAGGCACACATGGAACTTGAGGAGCCAATTCTTAGAGTGTATTTTCACAGGGCCCCCATTGGTTGCATGTTCAGACTTCAGAGCCTCTCCTCCTGTCGTAAGTCAACTTCTTCTTGGACATGGTTATACCAAATTCTGATAACGTCTTCGAATCCAATCCTAATTTTAGATTCTTCTTTTTTCATTTTATTTTTTATTTTTTTTTATTGTCATTTTGGAACTTAATCTTATGGACCCACTTTATAAATTTTATAAATATTAAAGTTATCATTGCTGTGTGTGTTTAAAAATATTAATAAATTTAAATTTTATTTATATATATATATATATATATATATATATATATATATATATATATATATAAAATATTAAACAGTAATATATAATATTCATGGATAGTGTAAGGTAACATTAAAATATGTTCTCCTCCTTCATTATACTAGATATATGGTTAAGATCGTTAAAATAATTTGTTTGTTATCATTTACAAGTATATAGTTTTTACTTGATTTTTAAGTATATAGTTAAATATATTTAATCAATTAGATTTTTAAAGTGATTATACAATTATCATTCATTTCCTTGGAGACGAGATTGTTTAGCACATGATACCATAGAAGAACCCACCATTTTCTCAATCTATTGGAAAAATTCTTATGACTTGTCCTTCTGTTCTCGGTGGGTTTTAAATTATTCAAGCTAATTTAGAGCTTGTGTTAAAATCTTGAATTCATTCGGAGTTAATTGAGTCAAGATTGAGTAGTTTGTTGAGTCGAGTTTGAATAATATATTGAGTCGAGTTCAAGTATCATAATTTTCGACTCAATTAGGTTTTTCATTAAAGTTTAAGTTTGTTTGGCTTTCAATCAAGTCGGTTTCAAGTTAAGTTCGAATATAATTATTTAGAGATCTTGAATTATTTATTAATTTTTTAATTGATTCAAAATTTGTTGGAGTCAAATTCTGATAATAATTCATTTTCTAATCGAGTTTCAAACATTTAAAAAAAAAACTCGATTAAGTTTGAGTTGAAACAGTTTTCAATGGATGTTAAAGTCTACAGGTTTAGCTTTGTATCGATTTGATTCGATGAATACACAGCTTTGATCTGATTATTTAAAATAAAAAATACAAATGAGACTGATCTGTTGTATTTTATTCAAAGAAAGCTGGAGTAATAAATAATTTTTAAAAATTAATTGTATCTATTACATTTATCCAAAACAAAGTGACAGAATCAATTTTGCATTCCAATTTTCTTTTTGTCATTTTAATAGAAATTTATTATTAAATAGTGAATTAAATTAATAAAAAATCAGTTTAAAACTTGAGAATGCGACACCGCTTTATAGAACAAAAATTATATGAATTATATGCGAGAAATATGACAGATAAATTGAGGAAACGAAAGGTGGCTGAGAAAATAGAACTAGCCGTTGGGGCCAGTGAATTCAAAACGATTGGTCAGAGACAAGACACACCATCAACACTCAATAGCCGTTGAGCCTTAGATTTCAAAATCCATTTCTCCCAAACCTAGATTTCTAGAGAGAAAAGCCTCTCTCTCTCATTCTGAACTCTCCATCGTCTCTCTAAATTTTCTTTGGAATGCCGTTGGGGAGGCTCGCTGGGTGCTCATAAATCGGCTCTAATTTGAAGTTCTGTGAGTGTTTAATCTCTCTTATTGTTATTCTTTTGGAATTGTTTCGTGCTTTCTAGAATTAGTTTTTAAGTTTCAGGTGGAATTTGATATGAAGATGTCTTATCAAAGTCAGAGGAATTCTGATTTGTTAAAGTCCGTTCTAGATTTATGAAGTTTGTGTAATTTTGTGATTCTATCCAATGCAAAACCATTCATGTTCTGGTTTCGGGTTCAATAAATCGTGAGTGATTAAATCGACAGAATAAACTCAATTTAGTCAAAAATCATCATTTTATGTTTTAAGGCCTGAAACACCATTACCGTTCAGGTAGTTATTTCAGTGATCAGACTGTTGTTCCTTCAGTTGCGATGGGATCTGGTGGGTTTCAGTTGTGATAAACTAAGCCGTTACTGTTTAACCAATTGAGTCGATTTGTAGGCCGTGATGTGAAATCTGAAACCTCTGTCTTCTCCCAGAGAATCATGAGTCTTCAGCATTTAGTATTTTTGTACAAATTCAAATACGTTAGTCTGCAAAAACAGAGGGTAATGGAATTGAAGTCTCTTACATAGGGAGATGAACTCTCTCTTCAATCTCCTGCTGCTCATATTTCTGAGTGCGAGATATTACTTCTGTGACTCTCAACACAGAGACTTCAGACAAAATTTGATGCTTTGCTTGGCTTCATTGTTTCAAGTGAATTTCAGTTTGTTTTATGCAGATCTGTAGCTGGTTTTGACTGATACATATCTTTATTTCCAAAAACTATTTAAACCGAAAGAAACTCATCAGCCTCTCGCGGGGAGAGGCTCAGCTCTGACCATACTTTTATTTGGTCGAATTGAGTTTATCAAGGACAACAGCAAATTTAAATATGACTGTTCGGACACCAGGCACACCAGCTTCTAAGACAGAGAGAACACCAGTATCAACACCTGGTGGGTCCAAAGTCAAAGAAGAGAAAATTGTGGTGACAGTACGATTAAGGCCTTTAAGCAAAAAAGAGCAGGCAGCTAAAGACCAAGTTGCTTGGGATTGCATTGATGATCAGACGATCGTGTTCAAGCCACCACCTCAGGAACGTTCAGCTCAACCAGCATCATTTACATTTGGTATATATCTAACAATTTTATCCTTCTCCTATAATTCCATTTTCAAATGCCCATTTTATATGTTTTTAGGTTTTGTAACAACCAAGTTGTGGAATTGATGTTACAGATAAAGTTTTGAGGTGATTCATAGCTACCTTGACTGAGACGGTATATGAGGAAGGCGTCAAGAAGGTTGCTTTGTCTGCTTTGATGGGCATAAATGGTAGAGAACATCTGTATATCTGTTTATATCTATTTAGTGTATTCAATTTTAAGCATATATCCATGCTAAATCTATGTTAATTCTTAATTTTTTACAGCGACTATATTTGCATATGGGCAAACCAGCAGTGGGAAGACTTACACAATGAGGGGAATAACAGAGAAGGCTGTTCATGATATCTATAAGCATATAATGAATGTAAGAACCTAGAATTAGTTTTGCCCAATAGTTCAGTTAGTTTAAGTTTAGACTGAATGTCTAAACTCAGAAAAAAAAAACTATAGGTGAAAAAGCTGTTGAATTTGCTTAAAATATTTTATTAGCGCCAATTTAGATGGTGCAGATTCTTATCTGGATTTATTTTTTTTATATACAATCTACAGACTCCTGAGAGATTTTGCCATAAAGATTTCTGGACTAGGGATTTACAATGAGGAATGTCAGGGACCTGTGATTCCGAATCTGGTGAGCCTTAAGCTGTTAGATGATCCGGAGGTACATTTGCCTATTCAGAATTTGGTATCAAAGTTCTGATGTTGACCCTTTTTGTTCCTGGATATGCTTTTTTCCTTGCCCTCATTGAGTTCATACTTTCTCTCTCCATGCAGAAAGGAACCGTGGTTGAGAAGCTAGTGGAGGAGACCGCAAATAATGACCAACATTTAAGACATTTGATCAGCATTTGTGAAGGTAAATAAGCTGAAGTTTTGACAGAAGTGTTGAATTAGTACTTGGCTTCAACTATGTAGGCATTGGTATTGAGCAACTTTTAATGGATCTTCTTAAATATTGTATAGCTCAAAGGCAAGTAGGTGAAACTGCCCTCAATGACACCAGCTCTCGATCACACCAGATAATAAGGCTGGTTAGTTTCATGGCCACTCGTTTCACTTGATGCTGGTCAATAAACTAAATATTCTCATAGTGAGCTCATGGTGGTAACTATTTTTTGGATATCAAATGCAGACAATAGAAAGTACTCTCCGTGAAAATTCAGGTTGTGTCAGATCCTTCGTTGCTAGCTTGGTAAATCTAACAGAATTTTTACTTCTCATTTAGTCATTAAAACTTCTATAATCATTGCTTTTGTGGGTGTAACTGTCAATTTCAATGTCTTCAATGTCCTGCAGAACTTTGTAGATCTAGCTGGAAGTGAAAGAGCCTCCCAGACACATGCAGATGGAGCAAGGCTCAGGGAAGGTTGTCACATTAACCTTAGCTTGATGACTCTCACAACTGTAATCAGAAAACTCAGGTCAGAATTGTTTCAGTAGCATATTGGGATTAGACAAGATATTAATCAACTAAGTGGCTCTTTGGTATGATATCTGTGTAGTAGTTGTGTATATTTTTCACTCTACCCTGTTTATCTACATTTTCATCTGATGCATTAAAGTGAAGAGGAAATAGACCCCTTCAATAATATATTAGTATTTACAGTTTAGCATTGAAACTCTTAGAACTGGATAAGACACCTTTGATAGAATGGGTTCAATATCCATTTGAACATTGCAATGAGCATAGAAAAGGAAAGAATCTCAGAAAATAATTTCCTCATTTGTGTTAGAATAAGTTCATCTGTGTTTTACTCAGGATTATATCTACCTGTATGAGAACCAGAAACAATTGCTTTCGTTTCAGCAGTAACCTATGTAATCAGCTGCACTTCTAAATTTTAGGATTTATGTGTCCTTTGATCCTATAGAAAACGTAATCAATCGCTCTCCAGGTTGTTTCAATCTTAGAGATTGGAAAATGGAGTCTAGACTTATGCAGATTGTAATTATCATGTGCAGTTAGATCCTATTGCTCCAATTAATTGCTTTCTTGTTCTTGTGTACTGTTTCTGCTTGCAGTGTTGGAAAAGAGTGGTCATATACCCTACCGAGACTCAACACTTACTCGCATAGTGCAGCACTCACTCGGTGGAAATGCTCGTACTGCAATCATCTGCACTTTGAGTCCAGCATTGACACATGTTGAACAATCTAGGAATACTCTCTTCTTTGCCACCCGGGCAAAGGAAGTAACTAATAATGCTCAAGTCAATATGGTGATGACTCTTACTGATCACATGCATTTTTGACACCCATGTCTATTAATCTTCTAAAACTAACAAAACAAACATGTTGAAGCTTTATCTTTCTTTGGGAAACATTAACTAGGTTGTTTTCAGACAAACGCTGGTGAAACATTTGCAGAAGGGAAGTAGCCAGGCTGGAAGAAGCTGCGCACCCAGATCCATCAAGGAAAAAAGACTTAAAAATCAGCAGGTGATCAACCATACAAGTCCTAGGTTTTATTCTGGCTCTGGTTAGAAGGGAAATTAAATCCATAATAATTATATTTTGTTGTATTTGACTATGCTTAGATGGAGATGGAAATTGAAAGAGCTGAGACGCCAAAGAGATCTTGCACAATCCCAGGTGGACGAGTTACTGAAAAAAGTTCAGGAAGACCCACAGGTTCCTCCTCATGATATACAGACACCTACCTATCTTCTCTCTTTCTTGTAATTTATTTCTAATTCACCATTACCTTTGCCTGTTTCCAGCCTCAGAGTTCAAATCCATTTGACTCACCCCGCCCAGTGAAGAAGTGTCTCTCTTTCTCTGGTGCATTATCTCCAAAACTTGATGGCAAGGAACTAGGCAATGTTAGTAGAATGAGGAATACAATGGGGAGGCAGACAATGAGGCAATCTTCAACTGCTCCTTTCGCACTGATGCATGAAATTCGCAAACTTGAACACCTTCAGGAGCAGCTTGGAGAAGAAGCTAATAGAGCTCTGGAAGTACTACAGAAGGAGGTGGCTTGTCATAGACTAGGTAACCAAGATGCAGCTGAGACAATTGCCAAGTTGCAAGCAGAAATAAGGGAAATGCAAGCTTTTCGATCATTGCCGAAAGAAGTTGAAGTTGGAAGTGTTGTTGATACTAACAAGAGTGTCAGTGCCAACCTCAAAGAAGAAATAACAAGACTTCACTCACAGGGCAGCACCATTGCAGATCTAGAGGAACAGCTTGAAAATGTTCAGAAGTCCATAGACAAATTGGTATTGTCTCTTCCAAGCAATAATCTCAACCCAGTCTGGCAATGGAGGAGGAGGAGGGGAGAGGGGAGGAGGAGGAGGAGGAGGGAGTCAGGTAATCTGAGACCAGAATCAATCAAAAAAGAAAAAGTCAATTCCTCCTCTAGCTTCAAGTAATGGTGCCAACAGGCAAAACTTCATAAGATCTCCCTGTTCACCTCTATCATCTAGGCAAGAATTGGAGGCAGACGTTGAAAATAGAGCTCCAGAGTATGATGGCATTGTGTACAGTGAGATAGTGGTGGAGTCACAAGGAAAGGGCTCCTACAAAGAGTGAAGAAGGTGGAGATGTCTCATCAAAGGAGGGAACTCCTGGCTACCAGCGTTCAAGTTCAGTAAACATGAGGAAAATGCAGAAGATGTTTCAGACTGCAGCCGAGGAGAATGTGAGAAACATAAGAGCCTATGTGACAGAATTAAAAGAACGGGTGGCCAAGCTACAATACCAAAAGCAGCTACTTGTTTGCCAGGTATATTTTTTGTTCACTGTTAGAACTTTATTTTATTTTCACTTTGAAGGCTTTTTCGTTTTTAAATCTGACTTACTATCTTGAGAACTTTGTTTCTTTTGCACTTGTAATGGCAATAGGTGCTTGAGATGGAAGCAAATGAAGCAGCTGGATATAATTTTGAGGAAGAGAGCAACCTGGCTGAGCCAGAGGAGCCCCTAGTTTCTTGGCATGTCACTTTCAGGAGCAAAGACAGATCATTGAGTTATGGGATATGTGGCACATGCTCCATTAGTGCAAGAACACAGTTCTATTTTGTTATTCAAAGGGGACCCAGCTGACCAGATTTACATGGAAGTTGAGCTTAGACGGTTGACTTGGTTGCAACAGCACTTGGCAGAGCTTTGAAATGCAAGTCCAGCTCGAGTAGGAGATGAGCCCACAATTTCTATGTCATCAAGGTTCAGTCTTATGACTCTTATCCCTTTTTAGAATAACTATCCTTTGTGAGTATTTTCTCTTGCTTTGTCATCCAAGATACTAATTTAGATTTTAACACAGTATTAGAGCATTGAAGCGCGAGAAAGAGTTCCTAGCAAAGAGGTTAACTACTCGTTTGACCGTTGAAGAGAGAGAGCTCTTGTATATGAAGTGGGATGTTCCACTAGAAGGGAAACAGAGGAAGATGCAGTTTGTGAACAAGCTTTGGACGAATCCCCATGATGCCAAGCATGTACAGGAGAGTGCTGAGATTGTGGCAAAGCTTGTAGGGTTCTGTGAAAGCGGCAATATGTCAAGGGAGATGTTTGAGCTCAATTTTGTGCTTCCAACTGATAAGAGGCCATGGATGGAGCTTGGAACCCAATCTAAACCTTCTTCATTTGTAAGAAATCTTACATTTCTTTTGTAACTACTTTTCATTCTTACATTCTTGTGTAAATGAATTTTGGAGTGTGTTTCCCCTCCGAGATGTTTTAAATTATTTCATTATGGTGTGACTGCTTGAGCACACAATGAATGAACATTAAATGTTTTTGTAATTCTCATTTCCAATAATAGAGTTCGATTCATTTGATCTTTCAACTTCTCTCACTATATGGAGTTCTTTAGACACTATCACAGTCCCATTGCTTTTAAAATTTATTCTATTAGAAACACATAACTAAAAACAAACACGTTAGGAAGCTGTCAAATTGTGAAGGCTCAAATAGAAACATTATTTAGTCTAGCTACTAGTATATGGGTTTTGTAAAGGCCTACTGAGTTAAGATGAGATAATTTTGAACTGCTTACAAAAAAGTATTTTAGGGTTTTGTACGGATTGCAACAGCATGTATTTAAATCCACTTTAGTGGGCGCAAATGATTAAGAGGAGGTGGAGATTAAGAGAAGAAGCAAGATCATAGAACTTGAAATATTAAAATGTTCCTCAGAGGCCACGGTTTTTCTGATTTTTTAAGGTATGTTGTTTCTCTGTTTTGAAAATGGGAATGTACCTGACCTTTGATCATAGAGAAGAATTTTGAGCAATTGAAACTCTTATCTTCAATCTTCACGTGTGCTGGAAAGCGTATATAATGGGCTATAGTTAGGTAAAGAGATAAGGAGAAAGTCCGCTTAAAATGTTGACAAAAACTAGCGTTAGTACTCACAAAGTCTCCAAACAACAGTAGTTAGTGATTGCAAACCTGACAAATAGCTAAAAGTGGCTGGAAAAGTGGACTACTTTGAACAACAATTACAGAATCCTCCTCCTTCAAGCTTTTCCCACTACACCATTCTTGCTTGAAGATCCATTATTTGATCACCAAACCAAATGAAACTATTTACTCATCCAATTTCGAGCATAATCCATGTTATAATACCTTCTTTTATGTCTTGTAAATTCTATAGGTTCATGAAAAAGAATTCATGTTTGTCCAGAGAAAAGAACAAGAGACAGAGAGTTGAAAGATTTATTTGATTCCATATTCAAACCTTCATTACAACTAGGGCAACAACCAGAGAAAACAAGACCAACAGAGACAAACACAACAAAAATCAGCCAGGGACATGTAGCCATGACCTAACATTATTTCACTAATGGCTACTAGTCTCCTGCAACATCCATTTTATTTGTAGACCACACAAGATATATAATAATACCTTTTTCTCTCCTAGTCTCTCTTCTCCATGAAACTATATAGAAAGAAGCATGCAGGGGATAATATTTATATATCTGGAAAGAGAGACGGAGAAGAAAAACAGAGTGCCTTGAAATCTGTTAATCTAGCACTTAGGGATGGGAGTCCCACAAGCGCTAGCAACCTTCCTGGCATTGGGAGAGTTGGCAAGAGCTTCCTTAGGTTGGGTTCTTGGGGTGCACTGGCAAAGGCAAGGCTTCATTCCTTGATGCTGCAGCATAACTTAGATGGTGGAGTTGATGATGTGATCAGCTCCAACGCAAGAGCTCAGTTCCGTGGGGCTGCATGTTACTGCCGCTGTGATGTGCGCCTCAGCAAGGAGTAGCACCAGCACAGCACAAACTGCAATATATGATACCTTCATTTTTGCTCTCACAGATATAGTATAGAGAGAGAGAAGAGAGGGAGGTAGAATGGAGTTGATGGTTCCATTTGGCCTGGGAAGCTTCTCAATTTATAGATGGGGAGACTGATGAGAAAGCCCCACAAGGAATGGGCTAAAAACCCACAAGAAACAGGCTAAGGAGAGAAATTTATTAGATGGAAAGTAAATTCCAAGTACCTAATCAGTGCTCACTATGTCGATCACAAGGGGCTTGGACTCCTGATGAACCTGCTGCTAGGCTAAAATATGTCTATAAAACATGCTTTTTTTCTATGAACCTCTAGAGAAAAAGCTTTCAAGACAAAGTGGGAGGAATTCATACATGATTAGGACTTCACACCTTTGCAGGCCCTACAAACTCCAAGCTTCACATTAGTAAAATGAGAGGACTACACATCAGGTTTGTATTATGCATTAAGTCAAGATAAGTAGGACTTAAAGATACAGATTGGGAGTGAAGATATTATTATCTGTATAATTTCAGTGAGATCAAGGAATGATTGTATAGTGCTTTATTCTGAGAAATTGCAAATAAAGTGAGTCTTGCATTATGATCCCAAGTTCAGATTATTTTGGTTGAAGAAGCTGAGAGGTCGCAAGTTAATGCTAAAGTGAGTTCAGGGATAAATGGGGCAAAAGATGAAACTAGGTTAGGTATATTTCGACTAACTTGAGTTAAGTACGATGAATGTTCAATATCTATACCAGAAAAGTAGAAGGTGAGAAACCAGATAAAATCAAGAACATGAGTTAAGACAAGATCTGATACGACAAAGATATCACTTCAGCATAGTTAACTGTAAAGATAGTCATCTCCAAAAAGCCTAAGTAATCGGGATTTGGTATTATGAGCTCTGGATTTATCCTCCATCCCAAGAATTGGATCCTAAAGACTATTGAAAAGGAAACATGTGATCACCTTACAGTAAAATCACACATAGCCAAACTAACAAATCAAGGTCCTTGATGAGCAATGATCATGGAAATGACAGAGAAATGAATGCTAAACAAGGGTAATAAGCAGGCTTGCTACAACAATGATAAATTCAAAGCACAAACCAACTCTTTCATGATGATAATTCTGTACTTTATCCAAATAGAGCTTTGCCTCAAACTTCAACCAAGTTGAGCTTTTCTTAATTTCCTTTTGTTTTGGGGGAATTTGGTTTTAGAAAAGAAATTAAGCAAATATTGAAAAATCCAATCCTCTTTTGATTTTGGAAGAAAAAAGAAAACGGAAAAGAAAAAGCACACAACAAAACACTCAAATTAGCTAGTTTCCATCTGAACAATGATGCCCATTTTGTTGAATTTACAATTTGTCCTTGTCTATCAATTGCGATTGCTACTGCTACTTGATTTTTGGTTTGAAATGGGAACTCCCCGGAAAACACGAGTCTTATCATTCCATATGCTATCATTATCAAAATAAAGAATATTTGAGAAAAATATGTCTATATGCCAATGAGGTATGATTCAGTGATTAAAAGGTTGGGCGGGAAGGATATAAGGAAGGAATCGGGTTTGATCTCGCAGGAGACAAATTCTTATAATATTATAATCTAGAGGCGGGCCAAATGTCAAAATATACATATTTTTTCAACTGATTTCCCTCATGTATCTTATTGAATTTTTTGATTAATGAATATGCAATTAATATGAAAAAGAAACAATCAAAATAAAGGAGATTATGACAACCAATTCCTTACTTTTTGTTTCTTTCACAGGATAAAAGCTTGTTTGGTAGCAAAACAAGACCCCTTCTAAATTGGCCTTTCAAGGTGCCAAAGTCGTTTTAAGTAAAACATGAACTTTTATCATATTTGACCTCATTTGGCCAGTTTGAAAGGAAAAAAACGCTTTTAACTTTGAAAAATAGCTTAAGATGGAAAAAATTATCTTAACTTCTTGTCCTTTTTTTTTTTAAAATTTTTAATTCACTGATTTAATTCATAAAAGACCTCAACCGGTTGATGGTTCCAGCACAGTACCAAGTGCTAACCAATTCCACAAGACTTGTTCTCTTTTACATTTTACAAAATGTAGCTTAGAGACATGCTCTATACCATCCTAGAAATGCTTTCAGAAAATAATTTATTTATTAGTAATATATGAATATTAAAATGCAAGCATGATTTTCATTTTATTTTCAATAATATATGAATATTAAAATGCAAGCATGATTTTCATTTTGTTTTCAATAATATATGAATATTAAAATGCAAGCATGATTTTCATTTTGTTTTCAAGGAACCCATCTACAGAAAAACAGAAGTGAAGACAGAGAAAAAAAGTGTAAGTATGAAAAGCAGAGGAAAGCTATATCCTATCATACAAGTACGAGAGAAGATGGTTGTCATAGCATGGGGGAAAGAAAAGGAAAGCAAAGAAAAGAATATGCAGGCCATCTTATTCACGAGACTTGTAATAATGAAGGGGATTTTGATTACTATCCATGCCTTAAGAGAGAGAGAGAGAGAGAGAGAGAGGGGCCACCACAACTGTGGCTTTCGGTGGTGGTGGTGATGGTGGTGATGTGAATGAGTCACACTCCTTGTATATGGCACACCCACATGCTGGCATCATTCATTTCATCCTCACACCCACCATTTCCTTTTTTTTCTTTTTTTCTTTTTCTGTCATCATATTTTTTTAACCTCACTAATAATTACCCTCATCATTATTATCACTATCCTGCATATCATCCTCATTCTGCCTTTTCTTTCCCACTTCTTGCCATGTCTCTGCAACAAGTTTTGACTGATAGAATGTGTCAAGAAGAAGGACCAAGTGCTTAATGTTTTTGATTTAACCCTTTCTGAATCAAGCAGTGGCTTTACATTTCAACAGCAAATGGAAGGGATTCATCAATCTATTAAATCCAGACAATTTTTGCCTGGTTTAAGTGAGTGGTTGTCGAGCTTTCAGTGTTTGAATGTGTTGGTGGAAGACAAAGCAAATCTTTCCAATTTCTAAAGACTAGATTCAATCTCTCCTTTTTGACACTCCTATTTTGCCACTTCACTGTTTGCATTCTATACTTTCAGTTGATGTTCTACAAATGCAAAAAATTAAATATATTTATATCAATTGGCAAAAAAGACGTAAATAACTATTCTGCTACTTGGCTGTACAGCCCTGCACTAATGAGGACAAGGGAGAGCACTCAGTTTAGCTCCCAAAGAGAACTCAAATCTGCTCCCAACAGATCCCAGCAAAATCTAATGGAGAAAGGCTCAAATCCATCCCAATCTATCAACAAAATCTATTGGAGAAAGGCTCAGATCTTCCAACATGCTTCAAACAAAAAATGGATCAATCAAACAGAGATTTCAGAAAGATATATCTTTCTTAAAATAATTAAGCATATGTTTTATTCCTGTTTTTTAAAACTTTTCTCGATAACAGTTTTTAACAACACAGAGAACATCATTTTGGTGTTTTCTGAAAAATATTCTTGTTTTCTAAATTTAATGTTTTCTTTGTTCTTTGTGTTTTTTTAAAAAAAAAAATCTTAAAAGTGTTTTTCGTATTTCAGCATTATACTTGTTTTTAGAAACGACGAGTTTTCAAAAAATTATAACCAAACAAGCTCTAAATCATGTTTTACTCGAATCCCTTCTTACCTTACCTAATGCTACTATCTCATTACTTCCAAAAGTACTAAGGCAGATCAATTTTATACAACAGCTCAATAATGATTATTTAACCACCTCCAGCCTCTCTTTACATTCTATCAAAGGCTAAATGACAGATACAATTCTCTATATCTAGTGGTTTTGACCATGTGCATGATGATGCATAAAGAATATTGAAAAATAGAGCTCACAGGTAGCACAAGAATAGACTAAAGAAAACCCTCAAGTGAACCAATAATGACCCTTTGTTAAATTACTCAACATCACCTCTCAAATTCACATTCATGTTCAGGCGTGGAATCGACTGTCAATATTTCAAAAGGAAAAAAGATAACAGATCAGCGTGAACAAATCAGTATCAATCTGCTTGGCATCAATAGTAGGTCCACTTCAAAGTCAAAATTAGAGTCAGCGATAATTGAACGATGTGGTGAGGCCTGACTATAATGGTACATCTGCTTTTTAATCTTCCGAGTTTGCTGTTTGGCGGTGTGATGTTCATATTATTGGTAACTCATGAAGGGTTTTTTAATAGTGGCATTGTAATGATAGTTCACTACAACAATTCCACTACCATACTATACTTTCATACTTTTCATAGTATCTCATGCTGATAGCCATCTGAAATAAGAAAACCGATACACAACATTAGGAAGAGATGTATAGCATATGCAAGTACAGCGGACACTATTACCCAGATCACCCTGGCTAAGAGCAAAAGGTTAAGAAAACCCAGAATGAGCTTTCTTTCTTAGAGGTCAAACAGATGGCACCTGATTCCAGGAAAAATCAAGCTATCAGAATTTGTCTATAAGGTTCATCAAGAGGAATGCCTTTTTTTTATTTTCTTTTCATTGAGCTATTATTTTTAAGTGATTAAAACAGAACAGAAAATCAAGGAAACCCCAACTCAAGACTGTTCACCATGTACATAGTCTTACTCTTTTTAACTTTCTTCTCTTTCAAGTGTTGGAATACTCGAACAGTTTAAAATTGTGATCATGAAGCTTAAAATAACATCATATCAAACAGTCATATTTAATCATATCGAATAAGATATCACATTGTTTGCCTTCTATGCTCCAGAGACCCAAGATCAGGAAGCTTTGCAATTTTAGACTTCTGGATGAAGAAAATAATTCCATTAATGTCTAAGAATATGTTACTCTAGGATCTGGCATCACACTTTATGAATTCATAAAAGTTTCCTGGTGTCTCTGTATTTGGCAGAGACTACTAGAATGAAAACAATCACACAGATCACTTATTCAAAAAAGAAAGGCCTCCAGTCAATGTTTCCAATAGTTGTATCTGTTACTGGTTCCCCTTTAGCTCTTGCAGATCTCTGCCATTCCAAAAGATGTTTCACTCGAAAACCCCACCTACTTCTACACCATAAATTTCAGTAGACTTGAGTGTTGTATTATCTTCCTGCGATTCTTAAAGATGTCTCCTTCTCTTATGCCATAATCAGAAAGTCAAATTCTTGGATAAGTTATTCTCTTCTTTCTCTTTGCCACTTCCAAAGCAAATTCAGAGCCATTTCTGGGAACGCTTCAAAGGCTTGTATTTAGTATTGTGTTATATGCAGAAAGAACAACAGAATCTCGAATCTTTGTTCATTGCTAGATTTCTTACACTCTTTGGCAGCATTTATTGGGATATATGACTAGGGCCTTGCAGGTTTATGGTAATGTCTCTTGCTTCTTGTTTATCTGTATATTGTAATATAGCATGCAACTCCTAAGCCTGTACTATTTTCATTACCTGTTCTCTCTAGACACTGGAATTTTTAAAACCACCCATATAAATTTTGGAAGATGCTTGAACCCTCATCCTATCACAGCATGAAAATTTGGGAACTCCATCACTGGACCTAGTAATTGGCCAATTTCAAAGCAAACTTCATGCAAAGAACGCATCATTTCTTGTTCGCTAATGGAGCTACTTCAGGTTTGATTTTTAGTTGTTTTTCTTTCCAAAGGGCATTCCTCAAAATTGTACTTTTCCTATAAAAGAGGGTTTCTGGGAAAGAATCAAGGATTATGATTAAAATTGTAAAAGGCACCTGCGTAATAACACAGTATTTAAGAAAAGATAATTAAGAAAATATGTAGTACAGGAACAATTAAATCATTCATAATCATTAATCCAGACACGATTATGACCTAACACGGAAGAAGTAGAAAAAAGAAAAAAAATTGAGTTCGGACTACTCCTAATTACATGGTGAGACAAAGCTTCTAATTGTGTACATAAATCAAGGAAATTCCAACTTATGAATGTCACAATCACTGCCACCGAACATCTCACACCGCCCAAAGTATATTTTAAGCTTAGGCACCACATCTGTTTTCCATTTGTAAACCCGAGGCCTACCACAAGGCTTATTATAAAAAGGAAGCTTAACCGAAATGATAGGACTCGATAAGATCTTCTATTGCTCATAGTTTTGAAGTTTTGCTAGCAACCACAGTTTAATTTCTGCAAGTAATTTTGCATAGTTAGCATGGAAGAAATTGAAATAGCTTAGATTTTAGTAAACAATTTATAAGGGGAATTCAGAATAGAAACAACACATGGATGTAAATAATTCACCAATCGTACCTAAAACATGAACTCAACATTCAATCGCTAAAGCTATCATAAATACTATTCATTATACAAATAATTTATCATCTATGGTTGCTTCCTATCTCTGCTTTCATAATAGTGGACAGCTAGTGTGATTAGTTTTATATTGCTCCATAGGATATAAATCGTTTACTAATTTTAACTCTAGCTAAAATGGCTGCGTTTTATGTGTCCAAGCAATCCTAAACACTGCCAAATTCATAAATTGTTCCAACAGTTTCCAAGATGTTTCTGAGACTTTCTTTTGTGTGCTGCTCAAAATGGCACACCAAAGAAAACTTAGTCATCCCAAAAGAAAAGCAAAAATATTTACGAAACCGTTACCACAAACCGTATGGAACTAAAGCAGTGCACATCTATTAGACCTTGATTTCAACAATAGGCCTCATGGTGTTAAGACAAATAAATTATGCACATACAAATTTGTATAGAAAATATGTACCCCAAATTTTTTAGTGTAAGATACCCTTTTTGGTAAAGAAAAAAAAGTGCCCCTTGACGGCATCCCAAAAAGCCCACCCCAAGCCTATCTACATCAAAATAAATTTTTTTGCAAAATTTTCCCGATAAGTAGAAACTCCAGGAGAGTCCATTATTGCCAAAGGTTATATGATATTCTAAAGAGTCAAACATAGATAAAATCTATTACTTCTACTTCGGAAGAATGAAAACAAAACATAAAGTAAAATCATCCTCACTAGGCAATATTGTCCCAATACGAAGGAAACCACTTAGCGCCTCTAGCATTTGTGAACTTGTAAGCAGCACCCGATACTACCCATAAAAAAAGGTTTAGAGTCATCAAATTTTAAGAGCACGTACAGATAGAATCTAAAGTTACCAAATTACCATGGAATTCTAATAAGGGAATTAAATACTATAAACTACGAAATCTAAAAGTGATACTCAAGTTACCCTCATATCCCTCTTGAACAGGATCTTCTGACAGCAAAAGAGGTGTATCAGGTCAATGAATCTGGAGAAAGAAGAATTTGCAATTACATTATTAACATAGAATCTTTGGAGAAGAAAATGATTATAATATATGCAAATACACAAAAGGAAAACATTATGGGGCATACTTGAAACACCCAAGGCCAGCAGCAAGATGACCAGCAAAGCCCATCGCTAATCTAGTTTCAACCATACACCACCTATCATTAGAGTAAGCCCAGCTGCTCTGGCTGCATCCAATAATTTCAAGGGCCCCAGGACCCCAACTTTGCTAGTTCGTAATAATGGCATTTGCAAGGTTTCATACCATTATTTCTGCTGTCAACTAAACTCCGACAGCTCATCAGCAGCAACAGATACCCCATATTTGAGTCTTGCAACATTACTAACACGACCAAGACCTTCCCAGTCATCCTATGAACAGGTTGTTCAAATAGGGCACAGGAGTCCTCCCATTTCTGCAACAAGGAAATAATATATTAATGATTTTTCACTAGTCATGAAGCCTAAATAATTAGACTACCATGGAAAAGGGCCATACGTTGGGGGAGAGAGACCTTTCATTTTAGATCATCCACAACAAAATAGTTCTCTGGTCAATGATCAATTAATTGTCTAAAGTGGGTAAGCATATTACGGTGCGTTAATGGCAGAAAACATCCTTTGTTCCCCTTTTGAACTATTCCTTTTTATAGTAAATTTTGAACTATTCTTTTAAACATCCTTTACCATGTAGCTTTTCAAGAACTTCAATGGCTTCCTTTGGAGTGTATCCTTCATTAGCATCCAAGATAAATAAGCAATCAGGGTGTGCCACACGAATGGCTTGAAGAACTTCTATGTCTGCATTCAGATTCTTTCCCACCTTAAGCTTCAGGGTCTTGAATCCTTGTTTGCAATACTTTGCAGCTAATTCAGCAGCATCAGCCGGGGAAACAATAGGAATCTGCACATATGAAGATGACAGATTAAATTTTCATGTCGAAAGTTTTTGTAGTCTCATTCGTTCAGGTTAACTTTTCATATTTGGTATCTATAAACTGGTATTGGTCAATACCAAGCCCTTATTTCACCCTGTAGCCCGTAGGTTAATGAAAGGTAAGGGAAAAAGAAAAAAAAAAACTAAGAACTTAAAGATATGGGTCTTCCCGGCCCGAGATATAATCACTAAGGCAGTAACTGAACTGTTATATCTGATGATTATCGAGTTTGACACTCCACCAAATAGTCTCCACAAGGGGATGCCGATGCTATTAGCTACTGCATCAATCAATGCCATCTACGACTCCAGCCTAACCTTCAATTGCAGATACATTTTATGAGCTACAAAAAAATTAGAATTTTATTGATAGGGGGACATGAAGATGCCCAAAAAAAGGAAAATCAATATACTAAGCAATAAATAAATCCATAAATTAGATCAGCTTCCATGTCTGTGTTTATATTTCTTCATTACCACTAAAAAGAGTGATATACCTATTGGATGTATAGCTCTAAACACAAACCGTGAACCATTCAACAGCAAGGAGTAGGATTTTGATAGGCACAGTAAATAAAAACAGAGATATTGAGAATTGTTTAAAAAAGAAAAAATACCCACGAAAGATATACCCTGAGCAAGGCTCAACACAACAATCAAAATTCCTAAAAGCCCACTTTCATAGGAACTCTTGGAATGTCTGCTCTCAGAATAAAAATACCAAATCCCCAGATTATTGGAATCTATACTATGAAAGCCTCAGTCTTGGGTACTATAAATTTTGAAACTCCTGTCTTTTTTGCATAAGCCATACAAAGAGACATTACTTTAGCGACTCAAACTCCCACCAGAAACCCAATAGAAGCTTTCTCAAAACAACCCTGTAAAATTATTAGAATCATAGCAAAAAATTAATCATTGCAAGGTTGGAAGTCCCATCCATCACAGCAGAGACATATTCAATAATGCAGATCTCATATTTTTGTATGCATTTGGGAATATTGATAACATAAATGAACACAACTTTACTAGTTGACAATTGGAAGAGCAACCGCAACCCTGCTCCATTTTCAACTCCATCTCCATAAATGGAAATGTGAATAATGATTTGAAGATAATTTAGAGATTATTGGTTGAAGTTGAAAGTGAAAAAAGTGGGCCCATCATCTCCAAATACAGAGAAATGCCAATTTGGAGATAACAATGGAGATTTGTGGTTGGAGATGCTCTAATGTAGCTATGTAGCTACTTCCTCAGGTAGAAATACTCACAGAAGCAAATTCATGACCAGGAAGAGCAACACCAATCTCACCCAACACCATACCCAGAGTCTTCGCCGGACTCCGCCGCAGAACCTCGCAAACCTCCGCCGCCTTGGCCAGCGCCGTTGACTGATTCTCCGCAGTCACAAACGGCAGAATCGGAGCCTCACCCCATCCAACACACCCATTCTTCAACTCGATCCTAATCGCCACGTTCTCCACCCTCTCCAGCCTCGAAGATGCAATGGTAAAAGGCGCGATCAAGGGCACGTTCAAGGGCCTCCCCTCCGCTCTCTGCATATCTCACCGCGAACGTCTCCATCAAATTCTTGAACCCAAGTCGTCGTGGGTGTCGCCACCTACCACCACGTCGCTGTCGGCAATCTGGGTCTGACCCGTCTGGACTTTGAGATCGTGGGGTTGGAGCAGATAAATTGTGAGTGAAGAGACAACCCAAGTAAGGCCATATGCTGAGGTTTCAGAGTACAGGGAAGCTTTGGAGTTTGGAGTTGGAATTTCCAACTAGGCAGTGATTGGTGAGAATGGTGAGGAGGTGACATCGAATCCATGGCGTCGTCGATGCTATTGTACTCTTCCACAGAACGCGACAAAGTTAAAGCCTCGCTAAATTTGGAAATAAGTATTTTATAGTTGTTAAGGAAAAGGCATGCATACCACTGCGATTCCATGGATTCTATGGCATGGAGCTTCGGCAGTTCGTCTTTGTTTATCGGGAGAACTAAGTTACAGGCCTCTGGCTCCTAATTCAATTTATTTGAAAATTCCTCACCAAGACACCTAAAACCAGTCTAGATCTCCTTATTTAAATAATAAAAACTAAATTGATAAAAATTTTAATATATATTAGGACTATCTTAATAAACACTCGGTATCATTATCTTAAAATCAGACTATAATATCTAATAAGATCCAGCCGATTAAAATAAGATCAATTTTACTGAAGATACCTGCCTACGACATTTTATATCAATTTAAGCCATTCTTTACGAAACGTTAAAACAATGGTAGACTTGTGTTGTTTGGTGCTATTACTAATTTTCAAATAAATTAAAATAGGGGCCATATAACTTGGTTATCCCTTGTTCATTTCCTGAAACCCTTATAAAAAAAATTACAAATAAAAGGAAAGCCTTAACTGGTATTTGAATATAAAATATTAACCGATAAAGACAAACCTTAATATATTTATATAACGAAAAACTCAAATAAAAAGGTTTAATCCATAAGAACAAGTCCTCACGTCCCTTTAAGATTAGTTATGGGTTATGAGTATAGGCTTAACTGCTCAACCCTTCGACTATCATAATAGATCCTTATTTTTTCCGTAACTTTTTTAAGTCACATTACGAGTTTTCGAGTAGAAAATAATCCTAAGACCAAATTCATGGAACGGATAGGATATCCTTTATAGAAAAATATAAAAATATTAAAAGAGTCTCTCGATGGCTGGCAGACATTTCTTATGTAAGAAAAGTCCACATGACTCCCTAACTTCATGAATAATAAATAAAGATCATATCATAATTCATACATCATAATCAAAAGTATGTTTGTCGTCATCTTCCATTAAGGTCTTTCCTAAAGTCAATTTTAGAAGTAAGTTAGTTCAATTATTGTACAAACTCATTACTAAATTTTGACAAAAGAGGAAACCAAACTCAATAATGATGGCTAAAAACATCATTACTTTTATGTCGAAATTAGCTGTCCTTTGATATTCCCTAGGGCTGTAATTGGATCATACTTAATACTAATAACCCTTTTTGGTTTTTGGTCCCTTGTGTGCAAGAAGAGTCGCATTAACTTTATAATTAAATCATAATTAGGTGAATAATGGTAGTTAGATGCGTTTAAGTCCATTAATTAAACTCAGCACAAACCAACTTTTTGCAATGAACACTAGTTAATGTCCGATTATGATAATGGCACAACCTCAAATTATTTATGGATAAAATACTGTTCAATAATAAGATTGCAATCTTGGGGTCATAAAAAAATTTGTGGTAGAGCATATTTAATTTAGTAGAGCAAATAATGAGTATGACCACAATGATTAACGGGCAGAAATTTGGATCTTAGTAGAACATATGCTAAAAGAAGACAGACCAATAAAACAATTGCATGCGCATGCGCGTGAACAATGTCAAGATATGGAGTTTGAGCTAGGACAATTTATTTCCGAAACTTGTGTTTCAACCATGTAGCTAAATATCGATTTGATAGGCCGATATATTATAGAAATATCGGATATCGATCGGTACCGATATAATTTTGTCAATTGAAAATAGGTGGGCCAAAAAATAGAAAAAATCGCTGATATTTCGACGAAATATCGAAAAATATCGATATTTATTTGAAATATAAAAAATGTACCTCATACACACGTGTGTTGGAATTTCCAGTAAATATAAGAGATGTATCGATAAAATATAAAAAATATCGGAGATGTATCGTCGATATTTTCAAAATATTGATTGTGTTTTTTATTTTTTGACCAGCAATCTAACGACCTGTGATACGTTTGCTTCGACGAACGCCGGTATTTCATCCGCCTTTAAAAACATACGCTATATTCATTCAACGTCGATTTCAATTTGAAGCTTTAATCTAATCTGCCAAATTAATTTCAACGGATATACGACGATCCAACGTCATATTCGGGGCTTAAAATCAAATCCAACGCATAATTAAATCATTGTTCGCTGAATCCAATAAATTTATTCGACCTAAAATTATATAAATACCCCTAAAATCATACAATTTCTTTACAAACTCATTCATCCACATCTAAACTCCATTTTACTCTCAAATTATTTTTTCTTTTTTATTTATCTCAATATTTTGAAGATATTGGTCTTAAATATCATTCAACAAGATGGATACTTCATCAAATAACGAATTCGGAGCCTACATCAGCCTTTCATTTTTGGCTTTAAAACTATTATAATGTAATTTCGATAAATTATATCAATATCGCCTTCAACAAATATATATTTGCTTATTTATATTATTTTTTATACTCAACAAAATATTTCTATTAATCTCCTGAAAGATTTTTATTAATTTCCGCTTTATCGATATTTTTTGGTCAAAATATCTACCAATATTTCGACATATCTCAGAAAATTCCAAGACCGATATATCCGACACGATATTTTAACTTGGGCTTCAACCCAACGACGGAATATTGATAAAGAATGCATAAAAAGTGTAAAATGGAAATAATTGTAAAATAGACATAAAAGATACAAAATATATTATTTAGTATGGATTTCGTATTGTACAGAATTTCCGACATAATAATCCAAATATCTCTAACTAAAGTTAACTTAACCTGTACTACTATTCATTACACAAGATCTATAATTTATTAAAATATAACCTCAACTTTGATTTTTTTCAGTTAAGATACTACCTTAACATATTTAAGATACCATCTTAATGAACTATACAGACTATCTTAATAATTGTAGCCACTATTATAATAAACAACATATCAAAAGGTTGAGATGACTTGATCAAAGGGGCTTTTATTCTATATATTATGTTTAATCAACGTTTTCGTAGAAGAAACACAATTATGTTTTTATATAAAACATAATTATTTACTATGAAATCATATTAAATCAGGTATTTTTCTTTCTTTATCCATTTTTTACAATTATTCCCCAACTAATGAAAAAAAAAACACAAGTTTTCTATGTATTTGGGTTGGGATGGTACGTCACATCATCTTCAGACTTTAATGGGGCATGTGAATAATATGACGCTAATGGGCCCAGTCGTGTTTCATCTGGAGGCCCACTTTGCTTTTATTGAGGCCAGACCCATCAGTGGACGTATTTGAACACGTGAAAAAGCCGGATAGTGATAGCTTTCTTTAAGAAAGATTTATAAAATACATTAATTTCCCACACCAGTGGGAAACGGATTAATTCGGTATACTTTTATTCGAGTCTATTTTTTATTATGGTAATCTAATCTTATGCGATTCATAGAACAAAACGGGTCAAAATGAACCAGATATTAAAAGTTTTAAAATTAAAATAAATAACAAATTTTATATTTTGTAAAATAAAGGTTTTTTTTGAAATACTTATAATGTATTTTTAAAATATTATATAAAATAAATTATTTTAATTATATTTATATATTTTTGTTTTATTTTAAATTATTTTTCTTAATGGTATTATTTTATTTTATTAAAAAGAATTATTTAATAACTATTATTTTTCTGTAAACAAAGATTTATATTTTTTTCATAATAGAAAAACCAATATTTTTAATAATTAGAAAATATTATATAGTCATTAAAAAAGTTTAAAATAAAAAGAGTCAAATAGCCAAGGAAATACCGGCCCAACCCTAATGGGCTGTAAAGGCTATTTGCCTGGGCCTATAAGCTTTCAATTTATTCAAACACCATTTTCTCAATGATCTCAAAAATACGGGCTAAAAGAGCGGGCCATCGAACTGTAATTCATTATCCTACCTCTAATCCAACCCCACCCATCTCGTCCCATTTAACCTTTTTTATAATCTTAAAATTTTAAAAATTATTTTTAGATTTTCTTAATTACATTAAAAGAAAAACATTTTAGATGTTAAAATAAATAAATAAATACATTTTACTAATAATTAAAATATTATAATTCTATATATATTATTTTATTTTATTTTTTGAAAAAAAGATAAATATATTGATTCTAAGTTAGTACATAATCGATAGAAAACGTAACATCCAAGGTAATAACAAATGACGCCTTTAAAAACTCACACATTCGATAAGTTAATCCAAAATCGCCTGTAATACTTAAGCATTCTGGGGACCGCATACACGAACGCGATTGACCGACGACTCTTTGGACGAAGCCATTATCTGTCGTTAACGCCGCAAAACCCGGTACGTGAAACGATAAGATCATCGCTACAAGACAGACCGTAAGTCCGAAAACATCTCTAGATCTCTACGACAACACGAATCACGTCGCTGGAACCCGTCTCACGAAATATGTATACAATGTAATTCAATTTAACTGGGTCAAAATTTCACGATTTCTGCAGCAAACTAACGTAATCAATATACGACGACACTTGGCATGAGAAATACGTGTCATGTGGCACCTGAGGAGATGACACTTGGCACATGGGAAGCCAAGTGTCATACCATTCTCATGCATGCACTTTGTGGTGAGTAGTGAGGAATGAGGACATGGCATAAATACTGCCACGTGTGGTCAAAGTGTTTTGAGAAGGAATTATCCACTAAGACCAAATTAGTTCAGTGAAATAGAATGTAAAGTTATGAGAGAAGAAATGGTGCATGAAAAGAAGAGAGAAGCGTTAAAAAGAAAAGGAAGCGGAGGAACCGGGCGTTTGAGCTTCTGTCACGAACAGAAAATCCTTCGAACAAGGAGTGAAGTTGCCTACGCTTCAAGAGGTAGAAGTTCTCTTACTACTCCGGTTTTTTTTTTTGTCCAAGGGCCCTTCAATGGCCATGAGGTGTAGCTCTAACTGTGGGCTGATTCAAGAACGGTTTGGTATAAATCGTTGATAATTGGGACCTATTTTTGGGTATGTCTAGTTTTCTAGAACTATAGTTATAGAATTGATTTTACTTGTTGCATTGTGGGATCTCGGAAGTATGATGATCTCAATATTGTGCATCATATCGTTATAGATCAACATGTCGACATTGTGTATGTCGCTTTTTCTAGTCGAGATCAAAATCCGCTTGTATGTTAATTACTTGATTGGATAGCATGCAAGTTGTGTGAAAATGTTGTTGATATATGCATGCTTAATATATTAACATGGATTATATAATACCCAAAATTATACCCTGACAGTTTTATATCATGTTTAGGGTATAATAAAAGTAAATGTATATTTTTTCGGAATAAAATAATGCTAAAAAAAAAAAGCAAAACCCGGAATTAATACAAAAGCCAAGGATAAATTAGTAATTTGTCAATTACGAATCTGGGTGACATGAGAGTTAAGAAACTTATACGAGCAGTCGAAATATGTTAAATTAAAAGCTTGTATTATGAATCGGAATAAAAGGACTTAAATGCAAGAATGGAAAAGAATGCAAAGGGCTTTTTTGGCCAAACATGGCCTTAATCTAAATGGGATAAGACCAAACAATCTACCTTGGGACCGCAAAAGCTCTGCAATTCTGCAGAGAGCAAAAGAAGGTGTTATATAAGAGGCAGGTTAAGAAGAAGAAGAGAAGAGAAGAAAAAGAAGAAAAGAAAAGCAAGGTATGGAATTTTGTATGGAACTTGTTAGGATTTGTATGGAGGTTTAGAATACATCTTTTTGTGTAGAATCTTTGTTTGGAATAAATCTTTAAGGTATGGATATTTGATGGAATGGTTGTTTAGCTTGGTTATGGTCCTCAATGAAGGAAAAATTTGTATTGAGAAAATGTCAGGTTTTATGGGAGATGTTGTCCCTTTTTTTTTTTAAACCCATGTTTTGTTTTGATCATAACTTAGCCATCACACATCCAAATTGAGTGATTTAAATTTTTGGGTAAACTAGACTTCTAGGAGAAAAAATATCTCTCGAAATGCTCAGATCCAAATTTGGAACCCATCGACCAAGAAATTCACAAAGCCTATACTACGTCAATTATAATTCAATTATGATACGCTGAAGTTCTCAAACGCTTTTGGTATTTAGACCATAAGTTGAGTTTCACTTATCTAAATTGAGTGATTCAAATTTTTTAGTAAAATAAACTTTTAGGAGAACAAATCTCACTGAAATACTTGTATCTAAATTTGGACTCCATTGAACCCATAAAATTCATCAAGTAAGGAAACAATTCTATCCCTAAAACGTGTCTCGCAATACCGAATCGAGGCACTGACATTATTTATATTATAACTCGAAGTTATACTATCCAATGAGATGACCAAATTTCTTTGCATAAACAAGACATATGAGATAACAAACTTTCATAAAGAAAGTACGGTCAAATTATGTCTCTAACATTCTTAAAATTTCAAATATGTGACACAATTCCGTATTTCTATTCCCCGAAATCGTCTGTGAGCAAAGCTTGGAATGTTTAGACCATATCTCCCAAATTAAAAGTCCAAATGACATGATGGTTGAACCATAAGAAACTTAAGACATAGAGGTATATTGAGTTAGAAGATCACTTTCTTAACAACTCCGCACAAAGGTCAAAATTGTATCAAATTTATCAAGAATTGCCTGAACCGTTTAGGCATAATTGGTTGCAAACCGAAATCAGATAAAAGTTATATGAATGTATTGTTATATGAAATAATGCATCATAGTAATAAGGACGTGATAATACGCTGTTACAAAGTTTCTAAAGATAATACACGATAATTTCATATATGAAAAATACGCTTAAATGTTTATAAGAGATTATTTGATGAAATAATATCTCATCGTACAGATATCGAAGACCGCGATATGAGATATCTTTTTTCTCGATACCGGAAGATTGTCGAGCAAACATAGCTAAAACTGATACGCACGGCGACCTGTGAAGTCGATAGGTAGGCATGGTTTCATAGGGATAGCTTGCCACAACATGCAGCTATAACATCGGTGGACCCGCTGGGTCGATGACATGTATCTCGCGATCATTATAAAGGACTCCTGCCAGTCATACGTATTTGAAATCATTGTCTCAGACAGCGATAATAATTTTCGAGTACATACAGCTTCTTTCCCAGATCCACTTAAGGTATATGCATGCATGAAACATAAAAGCAAATGATAAGAATATGCAAATGACTAATATGATAAATGACATTATATTTATTACGACATGCAAGATAACACTACTATGTGATGACAAGTATATCAGATAAGAACAAAGTAAACAAAACGTATACGAACAAATTACGTGAATATGAAGATGTATCAACATGTGTAAATTACATGTAGCGAAATATGCACAAGCATGGGTATAGCATATGACGTGTTAAATGTATATGCACGTGTCTAAAGCAGGATTTATCTTTATTGTGGGTCATTCACGAGCATTTATTCCCACTAAGTTATAAGCTTAGCACGGTAAGTTTCATCCGCGGTAGGTGCACATAAGAAGGACCAGAAGTCTCTGATAACCCAGACGCATCAAAGGTCAACACAATACTAGGTATCCACCGAAGACCCTATGTATATGTATTTGTTTTTGTAAACAATGTAAAGTTTTTATATGTTGAATACTCCCATTTATGGAGTTTGAATATATTGTGTAATCTGCTGCTACAGAATATATTTCAAGCTAAATGTTTAATAGGATATGAATGAACAAGTTTATAGTAAATAAGAATAAAAATAAAATAAAAAAAGAAAGAAAAGAAAGACACCCTAGCTTGACAGAGTCTTAGAAGTTAAGGGCGTCACCAGTTTAGTGCTATCGAGCCAAGGTTTAGGCGACTCACGGAGATGGAGTATATGATAAAAGCATTTGTTTAATGTGTGTTGAATACGATGTGGATGTTTCTTGTGTTTTGTATAGATGGATCGTCCTCTGAATTCAGTTAAAGAAGTAGTTGAGAGTGTTAACCTAGGAGATCAGGGTTGCGCCGATCACTTACGAATGCCGAGAAGAGAGTCATGCTAAGCCCAGGCAAATGAAGCCTTCTTTGAGGATCCTCGGGACATGGTTGGTGTGGAAAAATTCTGGCTCTAAAGCCCCTGATAGACATGATAAAAAAGACATGGGGTGAGGAATTCATGGGTCGAACATGGAAGAGTCAGATAAAGGCCGATTTACGGTTGGAAAAGCTGCAAGAATAGTTGAGGAGTGAGATGCCCTCACGATCAAGAAGAGTGACATGTGCAGTTTCTCTATTGCAAGGCAGTGCTTATGATTGGTGGAAGCTGGTGTTGAGGGGTTGAGGCTTCGGATCCCATACCATGGAGTTTCATCGAGTTGAGCGAAATATGTCTATGATATGTATAGGAAGACCAAAGTGGAGCGGTTCGAAGATTTGAAGCAAAGGAACTTATCGATTAGTGAAATAGAGAAAATTTAGCCATCTTAGCAAATCTGCCCACGAATCAGTCCTCCGCCAGAGCTGTGCATTTCGGTGTAGGCGGTTGAGATGGATAAATGAGTCCATAAAAAAGATATTTATGAGTAGCATGAAAGATTTCCTGAGGAAGCTTTCTGGAGGGAGCTTCTTTCTCCTCGGATAAAGAGCCAGAGAGGGTCAATTAGTCAGTATATAGTTCTACCCTGAGGGGAAGAAGACAAGAAATCTGATAATACCTAATGCGGTAGGAGTGCTTTGGGACCGGGAGAAACTCGGAGTGTCCTCATTTGCCATCCAATGACATTTGGGGTTGGGTGTGTGGGGAAGGTGCTTGGATGTGCCAGACATTTTATGGCAAATTTTCCCCAGGTCGAGGACAGTAGGAATCCTGGAGTGGCGCGGAGGGTCCACGGCACCACCGTCGGCTCGAGATAGAGTGGGGTTGAGGGGGCGGAGCCGGCATGGGGGCCCGAGTGGCACAGTGTATCGAGAGACAGTAGATCATCCTATGCCTTAGCGCTAGCACGAGCATATGCTATGAAGGCTCGTGGGGACCAAGATTGCTGGTATAATTTCTCTTTATGGTATTGAAATCGTAATGGATGTCTAGATCTACTCAATTCATATATGATATTAAACATGTAGTTGATCTCAAGATGTGATGATAACTATCATACCATTCATATATATTGATGATTTTTCATTCGTTAGTCAATGATAGATTAACATAAGTATATAATTATTCATGATAGAGAATTTTCTGCTGATTTGATTGCTCTACTGCTTCATGAATTTAATTTGATTTTGGGAATGTATTGGTTGTCTAAACACCGGGCTATAATTGCTTGTGATAAAAAGACAATAGTGCTTAGATGTTTTGGTCGGTCACGAGTGATAGTATGGTGTTGATTACGGCTAATGTCGATGTGATTTACGGCTATGCAAATGACGATTGTTGAGAAAAGGATGTGAGGCCTTTCTGGCTTTGGTACTTGACTGCAAGAGGTGAATAGAATTGGAAAATATTCGGTTGTGAAAGATTTTCCCGGATGTATTCCCGAAGAGTTACATTCACGAGAGTGGATTTATCTATTGAAATTTTCTTTAGGAACAACTCCTAGCTAGGGCACCATGGATGGCTCTCGACTGAGTTGAAGAGCTAAAGATTCAACTCACAAGGAAAACCTGGATAAAGGGACTATCCGACCAGTGTTTCTCCACTGGGGTGTTACTGTTTGTTCGTGAAAAAGAAAGATGGCACCCTACGGATGTGCATTGATTATCGGCAAATCAATAAGGTGACAGTGAAAAACAAATACCCATTGCCAAGAATTGAAGATCTCTTTGATCAGTGAAAATGAGCGGGTGTCTTCTCAAAGATAGACCATCGATCAGGGTATTATTAGCTAAGAGTGAAAGATGTCGATGTGCCGAAGACAACATTCAAGACTCGATATGGCCATTATAGGTTTTGATAAGCCCCATTTAGGAGTTTGACTAATGCAAGCGGCATTCATGGATTTGATTAATACAATGTTTCGACCCTATTTAGATCAATTTGTCATGGTATTTATTGATGATATATTAGTATATTCCAGAGATGAGCAAGAGCATGAGCAACATTTGAAAATAGTTCTCTGAGACGAGAGATAGAAGTTGTATGCTAAGCTTAAGAAATGTGATTTTGGATGAAATAAGTTTCATTCCCTAGAGCCCATGTGTGTTTGCGGGTATAGAGTTTACCACAACTAAGATTGAAGTTGTGGTGAATGGAGCCCCGCCCAGAAGTGTATTTAGTGAGAAGTTCTTGGAGTGCAGCGGGATATTGTAAGATCATTGTGAAGGGTTCCTCCATCAGCGGCCTCCATACTAAATCACTCAGGAAAGGAGTAAAGTTTGAGTGGACAGATAAATGTCAAGATAGTTTTGAGCAGTTGAAGGAAATGTTAGTTGAAACACCGATGTTGTGTGGTCTACGAGGTAAAGTATACTCTGTATAGTGATGCTTGAGGTGGTGCAGGTCGTGTGTTAATGCAGAGATGGTAAAGTTGTGGCATATGCATCCTGACGATTCGAAGCCCACATAAGCGGAATTATCCTACACATGATTTGGGTGGCTACGGTAGTATTTACTTTGAATGTGACATTACTTATATGGTGAAAATGCAAATTTATATAGATCGTAAAAGTCTCAAATGTTGTTAGAAGGAGCTTAATTTGAGACAACGGAGGTGGTTGGAGTTGTTCAAAGATTATGACTGTATAATAGACTATATGTAGCACCCCATTCCCGGTCCGACCCGATTGGCGGATCCGAACCAAGTCCGGATTTCTCTAATGTCACTCAATCACCTTATCAAAAACACATCGTCGCGTTACACTTCAATTGACATAAAATCATTTTCAAATATGCGAAAGCGTTTTTAAAGGGGTAAACCCATTTTATTTCATTCATGCAAAATTACAATTATTATAAAGGCATATTAAGCCTTTTCAAATGATTTACAAAATAGATATTCAAAGTTGAAATTGTTTTTACAAAATATCAATGTTCAAATAGAGATATGGGGTGAATGCATATGTCGGAACATACTCCGAAATTCTTTCTTTATGACTCGACGCTCCTCGATCTTGCTTTTCCCTCTTGTTCAATCGGTACTTGCGCATTATAAAACTACACGCTAAGCATTTTCATGCTTAGTGGTTCTATACAATTCCATTCTCGGTTTCAGTTTAAATCAAATCATGCAGTTTTACTAAACAAACTTTCAGATCTTTTTGGATGATTAATGTCAATACAATACATATACTTATTTGATACAATCATTTATGGTTCATTGATCAAATCCAAATATACACTTCCATATGCAATAAGTCATTGATAATCAAATCATGCATTTCACAATACTCTTTTAATTTCAATTCGCAATCATGTTTTTCAATTCCATTTGTCACAATCTCAAATCAATTCAATTCGGTTCTGCCCTTAACAAATTTAACCTATGTTTTCGATATACAGGATATCGGAATCACTGGCACGGTCCTATTGGGCTACAGGTTGGTATAAAAACGGTTTTATAACACGGTACGGTCCCGCTAGGTTGCTGATTGGTTATTAAAAAAAATCAATTAGTGAACACTACCGATATGGTCCCGTTGGGTTGCTAATCGAAGTGACACATCAATACAAATGGATTCCGCGATCTTTATTTGTTTGACTGGGCGTGGTATCTGGATTTATTAACTTCATCTGGTAAATGGTTAACATTCAATTAAGGGCGTTCAAATCTTTTATAGCAATATACAATACAATATGTACATTTGTATAAACGGTTCATTTTCAATACTCATGCAATTTTCATTTGAAAACATTTAACAATCAATTTCTTCAAATCAATTAAAACAATTAAATATGCTTTTCTTATGCATTTTAGACAAATAGTTGAATCTTGAAGCGAGAATAGGAAGATCAGAACAAACCAAATCAGATAAGCACGGATTCCTCTCTTCGGAATCTTCCGACTTCAATGCGGGGCTTTCCCTCCTCGTCATTATTCAAATACAATGACAATCACACTTAGTAGTAGGTTGTCGAAGTTTTTGTCAAGGTTTATGTCTACCCAATACCCCTTCACTTGAAAAATTTTCTGGGGATACATGAGCCATAATTTGCTCATGCTTTCTTCAAAAAATTTTTAGCTCTATGAGTCTATTTTTATTAGGAATTAGAATCATCTCATTTGGATCACCCAAACTCAAGTTACGACATTTTAATGCTAAACTGGTCAGTATGTCCAGCTCACTCGGTTATGTACTGTTATTCCCAATTTCAGGGGTCTTAACTCCATAAATTGGTAATGGTTCCTTCTACACATTTGAATCTATGGTTCTAAGGTTTTTTCTCCAATTGGAATCATCCAATTTGGATCACCAAAACCCAAGTTATTGCATTTTATATCCAGACTACTCCAATTTGCAAAGCAGAATCAGACTGTTCTTACATATAGCTCCACTTTGAAAAATTTCTGGGAACTTTGGGTTTACAATTTTCATACACTTCCTTCAAGCAAATTATTCCCCTAGAAGTCTATTTTACCCATAATTTTGAATCACTCAATTTGGATGAGTTAAACTCAACTTATGGCCAAAACACTATAATAATACCCAAAACAAAGAATAACTTAGTAATTCTGAAATTGCTTGGCTTTAAAGCAGTATTAGGGTAGCCAAATTTCTGATTTGCTCCTGGTCCCTTCTAGCCATTTGTAGACCTATCTCTTATGGTTCTTTACCAATTGGAATCACTTCATTTGGATGATTATAATTTAATCTATAGCCAAAACAAGAACAGGGGCTTGACAAAATTTTGACAACATTTCCTTTGAAAACCCAACATTTTCCTTTTTTACAAACACTCATCCAAACCAATCCAAACCAATCTAAACAATGCAAAACAATCTCAAACTGAACTAAAACCATCGAACGCTTTATCTGCATTTGGGTTTCAGTAAACCTAAACACAAGTAGAAAGGGGGTTAGGGCTTGGTTTTTCTTACCTTAAATCCCTTTCAATCTTCAATGCCAAGCTTTCTTCTTCAACTTGATCTCTTAAGCTCTTGCTTTAATGGAGCAAGAATCACAATCTCCTCACTTTGCAAGCCCTAGCTCTCCCTTCCTCTCTCTCTCTCAAACCGTTTTTCTCAAAATGAGCTTAAGAACCTTTTGGTGCTTAAAATATCGATGTCACGTAAGACACTTGTTTGGCCTTTTTTTAAAATCCATTTTGGGTTTAAGTTCTCTAATTGCTAGTTTGCCCACTGTTTGTCTCTATTTGCATTAAAATTCTCATTAATCACACTTAGAGCATTCTTCTTTCTAACTTATGACCATAGGTTCTTATTTCTGATTTAAATTTTGCCTTTTTCACTTGAGTTTATTTTAGGTTCGATTAATTTCTCATTTAGCATTAATATTTGCATTTGACTTTTAGCCATATAATAATTTAATCAACATTCATTTAACAATTCCCATAAAATACCTAAGTTGGCTCAATTTATACCCGGAATATATAATAATATTATAAAAAAAAATTATCGTATTTTTGGGACGTTACATTATCACCTTGGAAAAGCTAATGTGGTAGCAGATGCCTTAAGTAGAAAGGCAATGACAACTTTGTTAATACAAGGCAGTGAATGGAGAATAATATATGATGGAGCTATATTAGCTTAATTAAAAGCGCGGCCTGTTTTAAAGCAAATGATTATAGATGCTTAGAAAAATGATGAAGAGATGTAGAAAAATTACATATGATGTGATAGTAAAATGATATTGAATGACTGGAGTTGCATTTCTGGTTGCTCATTTTGGGATCAGACAGAAGGACTCTATCATAAACTCAATCATGATAGCTCCCATGGGTTTATCGATCTTTGATGATCATGCCGATGTAAAGGGGCGACTGCGATAACCGTCTTTCGCCAAATAACGTGATCCGATCTTCAGCTCAGTTTCAGCCCGACCTCATTCCGGATATGAATGAAGCGTTGAGACGCGTCAAATCTTCGATGCTCATGATGTAACTCGTCGTTCAACGGCCGTGCGTCGATCGCGTGGACGTCTCGATAGATCAGCGCGAACGATGCCGCCATGCGAATAAATCGATGCCGCGCGTTCGTCTGAACAACAGACTGGTTCGCGACCTGGATATAACAAAAATCATCAATGGATCAGAATCGAAGAGTGACTCTGAATATGATGACAGAGACAATCAAACCTCAATGATGGGACAGAGTATCAATTCAGAGACATATAACATGATTATCAATCAACATTGACATGGCACCATATGAGGCTTTGTATGGTGAGATGTAGAACTCTGTGTGTTGGGCCGGTGAATGAGAGCATAAAGTGATTAGTCCAGACCTAGTAAAAGATATAGAAGCGAAAGTTCAGGTTATTCAGCAAAGGTTAAAGGTTGCCAGTGATCGACAAAAGTCATATGCCGATTTGAAAAGGAAGGACATTGAATATGAAGTGGGTGATAAAGTATTCCTAAATGTATCTCCATGGAGGAAGGTGCTTAGATTTGGGAAGAAAGGGAAGCCGAGTCTGAGATTCATTATTATATGAGGTTTGGAGAGAATTGGACTAGTAGGCGTATGGTTCTTTCCCTCGAGTTGTGAGATTGCGTGATGTGTTAAATTGTAATGCATCTTGAAATCTTGTTCGGATGAATCACATATCTGTCGTACAAAGTACAAGTGCAACAAGATTTCTCCTATGATGAGAAGCCAAAGGCTATTATGTCTCGTGAAGTAGACGATTCTTGGAATAAACAAATCCCTCCCCAGTAAAGGTGCTTTGGCAGCACCATGGCGAGGAAGAAGCTACTTGGGAATGAAGCAGTATGAAATGCGATATTCGCAACTCTTCGATTCAGGTATGAATTTTGAGGACGAAATTCTATTAAGGGAGGGAGAGTTGTAATACCCCAAATTATACCTTGACAGTTTTATATCATATTTAGGGTATAATAAAAGTAAATGTATATTTTTCCGGAATAAAATAATGCTAAAAAAAAATTAAAATAAGAAAAACCCGGAATTAATACAAAAGATAAGGATAAATTAGTAATTTGTCAATTAAGGACCCAAGTGACATAAGTTAAGAAACTTATATTATAAAGTGGAAATATGTTAAATTAGAATTAAATATAGAATGAAATAACGGAACTACGTCTGAATGGAGAAAAGAATGCAAAAGGGTTTTGGCCAAACATGACCTAAACTCCAAAAATGGGATAAGACCAAGCGGTTGTCTTAGGGTGGGAAAAGTTAGGGCTTCCAGTAGAAAATAAGAAGAAGAGAAGAAAGAAAAGAAGAAAAGAAAAGCAAGGTATGAAATTTGCCTTTGGAACACATTGAATTTGTATGGATACTTGTTTGGAGGTTTAGAATACCTATTTTTTTGTGTAGAATCCTTATTTAGAATAAATCTTTAAGGTATGGATATTTGATGGAATGGTTGTTTGGTTTGGTTGTGGTCCTCAATGGAGAAAAATTTGTATAGAGAAAATGTATCGGGTTTAGGAGATCTTGTCGTCTTTTTAAACCCATGTTTTGTTCAACCATAACCAATACATTCTTACTATCCAAATTGAGTGATTCAAAATTTTGGGTAAAATAGACTTCTAAGAGAACAAATATTCCTAAAATAAGTGTATCAAAATTTGACCACATTGGACCCAGAAAATTCGTCAAAGTGAGGCTCTATTTTCCGGTCAATTTTGAGACTGAATTACGATCTGGAGTTTTGGGTTTCAGAACAGTTTTAATATTTAGGCCATAAGTTGAGTTTCACTCATCCAAATTGAGTGATTCAAATTTTTGGATAAACTAGACTTCTAGGAGAACAAATCTTTTTGAAATACGTGTATCTAAATTTGGATCCCATTAAACCAAGAAAATTCGTCAAAGTAAGGGAACAATTATGTCCCTAAAACCTGTCTCAGAACAATCCCCTCAATTGGAGTAATTCCGGTTGTTTAAATCATAACTTGAGTTATACTCATCAAAATGAGATTATTCAAATTTATGCAAACTAACTAGACATCTAGGAAAGTAACTTTCATGAAGAAAATATGGTCAAATTATGTCTCTAACATTCCCGAAAATTTTCAAATATGACACAATTCAATACATTCACGAAATTGTCGAGTGGTCGAATGTTTAGACCATATCTCCCAAATTAAAGTCAAATGACATGATGGTTGAACCATAAGAAACTTAAGACATAGAGGTATATTGAGTTAGAAGATCACTTTCTACAATAATCCCGGTTTATAGGGGTCAAAATTGTAATTTGAAAATGGAATTGGGAGGCTATGCGAGCTGTTGAAACGGGGTGGTTATGGAAGCTGAAATTATAAGGTTATATAAATGTATTGTTATATGAAATAATGCATCATAATAATATGATCATGATAACATGTGTTATGAAAGCTAAAGAGAATACATGTATAATTTTATTATATGAAAAAATACAGTTAAATATTTATAAAAGATTATTTGATAATGAATATCGTAAATATAATGATATCATTAATTTTATTCATGTATATGAGATATCTTTTTCTAATACTTGAAATATTATTGAGAAAACATAATAAAACTGATTGTCTGCTTATGACTGGATAGTTGGATAGGTAGGCATGCCTATAGGGATACAGTTGCTGCAATATACAATTTATACATATTGAGGCCCCGTTTGGATCGATGATATAAATCCCGTTTGGATCATTATAACGGCCCCGTTTGGGTCATACAGATAGAAATCACTATCTCGTACCGTGATAGTACCTTCGAGTACATACAGTTATTTCCCGTATCTACTTCTAAGGTATATGCAAGCATAAAACATAAAAACAAATGACAAAAATATGCAAATGATTTGAATATGATAAATGACATTATATGACATGATATGAGCAGCATAGCACTGCTATGTGATGACAAGTATACTATGACAAGAACAAGAAACGAAATGTATATGAATAATGACAAGTAAATATGAAGTATGTATAAACATGTGTAAATTACATGTATGAAATATGCTTAAGCATTGGTAGAAGTATATGTTGTGTTAAATGTATTTGCATGTGTCTAAAGTGTGATGATCCTTATTAGGGGTCGTCCACGAATATTTATTCCCACTTAGGCTATAGAAGCAGCAGAATTTCATCTCAGTATTAGGTCTGAAGAAAGACTAGAAACTGGACAATCCGCATTAGCAACAAAGGTCAACACAATGCTAGGTGCTTGAAGACCTCATGGTCTATTTGTATATGTATTTGTTTTCTAAACAATGTAAGTTTTATATGTTGAACTACTCCCATTTATGGGTTTGAATATACATGCAATCCTACGGGATATATTTCCCAGTTAAATGTTTAGCAGGATATGAACTGAACAAGTTTATAGTAAACAGAATAAAAATAAAATAAAATAAAGAAAGAAAGAAAGACACTTACAACGATCTTTGGGTGTGTAGAGTTTGAAGTCTGGATTATAACAATGGGTATAAATTACATGCGGTGAGATATGGTACCCATGATGCTTGGTATGAAGCATGATTCTTAAATATTGCATGTAGTTATGTTATTAATATTTAAATCACCATGCGGTGGTATGAGTTGCATGTGCGGGGCATTGCGTAAGCGGTGTGGAGTGCATGACATAGTTTTTGTCCAATAAATTATATCGAAGAGGATGTCCAATAAATGAATTTTATATCGGAGGGTTGTCCAATAAATGAATATGATATCGGAGGGTTGTCCAATAAATGAATTTAATATCGGAGGGGTTGTCAGTCGTTTGATACTGGAGGGTTGTCGGCGGTGCTATGATATCGGAGGATCGTCTAGTGTATTTTGACATCGGAGGGTTGTCCAGTGTGTTTTAATATCGGAGGGTTGTCCAATGTGTTTTGATATCGGAGGTTGTCCAATGGGAACAAAACAAAAATCTTTTCCATTTTGAAAGACGGTTTTCATACATGGAAAATGCATGTGAAGTCAAATGATGACTCGTGCATAGATAACGTGTAAGACATTATCTTAGAATGTGCATATTTTTCTTTCAGAATGGATGTTAATGTGTGAATCGTGACATTGCATGTGCATAGGTGGGAAGTAGCCATATGAGATTTCTCTCTTGGACATTGCTCACTCGGTCGTGGGAGGAGAAATGTTTTAGTAAACTAGAGGTACACCGAAATGAAACACATATGAGACGTTAGTGGGGAAAAAGGCTGGTATAAAGCTCTTGTGTTTGTAAGAATTATGTGCGGAAAACCCAGTTTCTATATATGTAGTGAAAAAGAGTTGTAATAAAACTCAGTTTTGTATGATTTATATAGTTTGGCAAAGTTTTCCTAAGTTTATGGTAGTTGCGAGATAAAATACTCTTTGGGTGGAACTATAATTGTTTTTTGAAAAAGGGTTGGAGGTGCTGAAAATACCTAGAACAGGCAACTGCCGGTTTGGGTCGCAACAAGGGTTTTCTAAGTCGCGACCAAGTTTTATGGTTCTATGTCGCGACAGTGGGTTTTGGGGCGCGATAGGACTTGGTCTTACCAGGGTGTTCCTGGGTTGCGATCGTGTTTGCTCTCTTTCGTGACGGTGTGACAAAGTTTACTTATCTGGCGAGAAACTAATCCGGCAAAAGTGTATTGACGAGATTGAGATCTTAGCTAAGGATTTCTAGTCGCGACAAAAGGCTCGCATGCATGACGGAGAACTCGTCAAGTGAAGGTTTCACTGGATCATACATTTTATCTGTGACATGGGTTGGTCATAACCGGAAGTTTATGTCGTGGCGGAAAAATGATCTCGACGAGTTCTGCGTGTCGCGACCAGGAGAACGTAACTATCAAAAGGTGGGAACCGGTGTCACGACGGAGTTTCTATGTCGTGACGGAAAGATGTTGGACAGAAGACTTTCTATATCGCGACATAAGGTTCTATGTTGCAATAGGAAATATATGAAAGCCTAGCAAAGGCTACGTTTTGTAGCGATAGAGTCGACCAAATGGGGCCCTTGGCGCGGCGACATATGGTTTATGTGCGACGAGGTTTGGCGAGACAAAGGATTTTATGTCGTGGCAGGAGTGTGGTCGAGGACCGGAGCCTTGTGTTGCGACGAAACAATTTGCATGTTGACAAGAGGTTGGCGGTCGGGGCTTTCTTGTTGCGACATAATGTTTCTATGTCGCGACAGAGTTGACAATGATGGAGAGATTTTGTGTTGCATCAAGAAAATTGTGTTGCAACATGGTTGGCCAGGCAGGGAAGACTTTTGTCGCGAAAGAATTGGCCAAGGTAAGGAGAAATTAGGTCACGACAGAACATTTTTATGTTGCGACAGAGTTAGTGAGCAGGACACTCTATTACTCCGTGGCTGGGCTCCACGCGTGGACGTGGCCCATGATAGAGTATTCTTCGGTAAGTTCTCTATCATGTGGATATGAATAGTGAAGAAAAACAAGACCCCCGAGTTTGGGGCGTCACAAGCATAAAAACACAAAATAAGCTACTTAGGCTGACAATATAACTACATGTGGCAGTCGATGATAAAGCATGTTGCAACAAGTTAGCGACCAAAACACTTTCCCTAACAAAGTAGGTAACAAAAACACAATAAAACAAAAATACAAACCATATCTGGGTGTAGAAAGAAACCACTTTATTAGAAAATAAAACTTATATATAGGAAGACAGCAATGGAGACTGAGTAATTTGAGCCAAAGGGTATAAAATCATCTTTCTTCTCTAACGAACAAGGGCTTGAAAAAGAGAAAATATGGAGACTACGGTTTCCAGAGAGAAAACCTCTTTTTATTATTATTCTAAACATTTGTTTTATTTATATACATTATTTTTATTAAATATATTTTGTTAATGATATGAAATTGGCAGAAGATGAGTAAATAGAAAAAACCTTGCCCATCATCCTCACTATTAAAGGATTGCTTGGTTGAATTGATTCGGAGAGTTGATACAAGACATTTGATTGATTAGAGATGAGTAGATGAAGGGCTTGTCAAGCAATACAGTATTAGGGAATTTGCTTAGTTGAATTGTTTGGTAAAAACTTATAATCAACAATTGATAGATAGCTTATTAGGGCTAAACAAAATGGGAAAAAACTACATATTCTACCTTATTATATGATATGCTCTTATTAAAATATTAAAATTCATTCTTTTTATCTTTCTGTCCCTATTGACATAAAAGACTGTTTAGGAATTCAAATATCACTAAAATGTACATTTTAGAATAATTTTTTTCTTTATTTATGGTTATAAATTTCTATATATACGTGTACATATTGTTTTTAACCTTCAATAATGTAAAATAACCTTCAATAAATTACTTTTAATCAACTTCTTTACCAAATAATAATTTATGATCACTTATCAACTATCAACTATCAGTTATCTATGGAACAAATGGTCATAATTAAATATTTTAACTAGAAAATTAAGTTTAAATATTATAAATTTGTTGGTTGTAAAATGATACTTATCACATTTTTAAGTAGTGTTATAAGCAAGTTATAAATGTTTAAGAAAAACTTAATTATTCAATCTACTAGGTTTGAGTGGGATGTGTTTTTTATTGAATAGAAAAAAGTCAAAACATTTTACTTTTGTGTCTATAACATTGAGGTACAAAGCCTTCTTTGTTACATAGGTTTATAGACTTGGAGGGTGTGTACACTCTTTTGAAGTGATGACACAGTATTCTATAAAGAGATTAGTAAGTTAACTTTCTTTCATTTTGATATTGAATTGGAACATCAAAGATATATATATTATTACGTTTTATTTCCTAAATCCACTTTCTTTCTATGGGAGAAGCAGGGTCAAAGGATAGAGCTATTGGAGCATCTTGGTCTTGTTAGAATATATAAGTCTCTATTTTTATCTCTAAATTGATATCTTTTTTATATTTAGAGATAATGAGATCACTTTTTCCACTTTATTCTAATTAACAAATTTTAAATTACATCTTTAAATCAACTATTCGTATTTCCAAATATTAATATTTAAAAATTTGAAGAATGGTACTTCACTATTCATTTTTTAACTTTTCTATTATTATAAAAATAAGATGAATATTGTTTTACTATTCACATATCAAAATATATGTAACGTCCCAAAAATACCCTAAATTTTTTTATTTTTATTATTAGTATAAATTGAGCCAAACTTTGGTTTTTCCGAGAAATTAGAAATGATTAAATGATAATTGATAAATATTTAAATGATACTTATGATTATAGATAAATGTCAAGTACAAATGAATATAGTATATAATAATTAAATATTATATGCTAAGTAGAAATTGACCAAACCGAAAAATTAACTAATAGAAAAAGGCAAAATGGGAGTTTGAAGCAAAATGAGGACCTAAAGGTCCTAATGAAAATGAAGCAAAAGCCATTAATTTAAATTCTAGATGAAATATTTAAATGAAGATATAGGAGAGTTAAATGCAAAAATGAAATGAGATTTGAGAATAATAGGCTTAGCCTTGCAGCTTAAAGACCCAAAATTAATTCTAAGAGACTACATTGTGCACAGCTCACTTGAGCAAAAAACGTTTTGAGAGAGTGGTGAGGAAAACCTAGGGTTGTGTGGAGATCAAACCTTTGGTGGAGAATCACCCACATTTGAGTGAGAATTTTGCTAGAAGGAGAAGGAAGAAGCTAGGGCTTGAACAAAGAGATTCAAGGTAGAACACAAACCTAAATTTTTATTTTAATGATGTTTGAGTTAGGAAAACCTAAATCATCCAAGGTATTTGCTTGTGATTGGTTTAGGATGATAGGATGTTATTAGGGTGATTGACATGATTTATTTTGAGTTTTGAGAATTGTTTGGAAAAAATCACGAAGAGAAGTATAATTTCAAAGAAGATGCTGTCAAAATTTTTCCAAACCTTATTTTTGTTTTTGGCCTAACTTGGTATTTCACTTATTCTAATTGAATGATTCAAATTATTAAGTACACTAGACATAGTAGAACAAACACCCTGAAGTAAGAATTTTAAATTTGGACCTAATTGGACCCAGAAATTCGTTGAAATGATACTCTGTTTCGGATAAATTTATGGTTCAATTACGAGAACAATTTATGTGTTTTGGGTGGTTTTTGGTATAAGCCATAAGTTGAGTTTCACTCATCTAATTGAGTGATTCAAATTTTTGGGTAAACTAGACTTCTAGGAGAATAATTTACTTGAAGGAAGTGTATTCAAATTGTAACCCCAAAGTGCCCAAAAATCCTTCAAAGGGGAGCTATGTGCAAGAAAAATCTACTTCTATTTTTCAAATTAGAGTAGTCTGAATGTAAAATTCCATAACTTGAGTTTTTATGATCCAAATTGGATGATTCCAATTGGAGGGGAAACCTAAGAACAATAGCTGAAAATGAGTGAAGTAACCCATTACCAATTTATGGATTTAAGACCCCTTAAATCGAGAATAACAGTAGGTAATCGAGTGAGTTGGGCATACCGACCAATTTGACATTAAAATGTCGTAACTTGAGTTTGGATGATCCAAATGAGATGACTCTAATTCCTAATGAAAATAGACTCAAAGAGATATCATTTTGTTGAAGGAAGCATGAGCAAAATGTGGCTCATGTATCCCCAGAAAATTTTTCAAGTGAAGATGTATTGGGTAGACACCTTCCCCAACCAAAAAATCCTAGAATGCACAACTAATATTTTTTTTCTTTGGTTGTTCTTTGATTATGACATATGTGTGATGAATTAGGGGCTAACGAGGAGAAAAACTTGAACTGAGGTCGATATTTTCAAGGACAGGAATCGAAGGACAAAAATCTTTTGGTTTGTTCTTCCTTGTTTTCTCTATGTTTCAAGTTTTATGTTTGTTCTCCACTTATCTCTCTCTAATTCCAAAGTGTTTGAATGATTACAAAATGATTTGAATTTCTGAAATGATTTATAAGAAAAAGCATATTGATTTATTTAAATTGATTTGAGAAGTGAAGTTGTGAAATGGATTGCATATGAAATTGCATGAGTGTGAAAATGAATTGTTTGTGCAAAGTACATACTATCTTGTATTTTACTATGAGTTTGAAAGCCATAATAGAATGATTAACCATTAATTCGCATAAAGGATAGATCGGTATACCAATAAGGGTCAAATTAAGCGATCTTGGGAGCAGATGTATTGATGTGTCACTACGTCAAGTGGCCGGCCAGACGGTGTGTAGTGTTAGCTGAATTGATTTTAATAACCGGTCAGCGACCTAAGCGAGCGTCTTGTGTTATAAAACAATTGATTTTTTTTATCTTTGACTGCGGCCAATGAAGGACATCTTAGGTATTCGTATCTATTATCACAGAAAAGCATAGAGTTAAATTCGTTAAGAGCATAACTGAAATGACTTTGAGATTGTTGACATATTGGAATTGAAATGCATAATTGCAAATTGAAATGATAAGAAATTTGTGAAATGCATAAGTGTGTTTTAATGATTTGGCCATATGAAAGTGCATATTTGGAATGATCAATGATAAATCGTAGATGGCAATATGCATTGATCATTCCAAATATACTATATGCAACCATCATTCAAGCTACGGCTATATACATTTCACAATTTTCTTTCAGTACAATCATCGACCCAATTCAATATGTGACAATCTCAAAGTCGACTAATTCTGCCCATAACGAGGAATTTGGCATATGTTTTATTCACCGTTCTGTCCAAGCTATAAACAATATAAAAAAATTGACTGAGCACATAACACTGATGCGTTCCCATGGCTTAATTATCAAAAATCAGGCCCCATGAACACTAAATAATAAAGCTAGGCTACGAGATCAAGGCATTAACAATTTGACCCTTATGTGCGATCTATCGCTATGTGTATGGTGTCGTGTAAGAAACTTTAAACTCACTCATAGCAAAATGCATTATATGCTTTGTACAAACTTAATTACTCTATTTTTCATATGCAATTCATTTCACATTTCCTCAAATATTTAAATCAATATGCTTTTCTGCCGAAAATTCAAAATCATTGCTGTCATTCAGCACTTTAGGCAGAGGAGAAGACAAGTGGAGGCAAACATAAGGCTTCAGGCATAAGGAAAACAGGAAGAACAGAGCCAAGGTTTCATCGCGAAAATGTAAGACTGCCAGGACAGTTTTTCTGAGATTGCTTACATATGTCTCAATCAAGAAACGACGAAAATAACAATTATGCATTAAGGCTGGTTGAGGTAGCTATCTTGCATATCTTCACTTAGTATGTGTTCACATTTTTCTACTCAGCTAAATGATATCTCACACAGTGTTCTGTGGATCATCCAAACTCAGAGACAATGACCTGGCCTGTCAAGCAGCTTCACTGATTTACTACTGTTCTGAGGAATGTAAATCATGGGTGTGTGAACCATACTCACCCTCAGTGGAGATCATCAATTTAGTCATAAAAACTCAGTTATGGTATTCGACACTGCAACTACAAGAAGCAAATTTTCTTTGCACCTCATCCCACTGCAGGCACTTTGAGGCCACAGTGCCTAGAAGCTGAGTAAGTAATCTAGAAGTCTAGTTGCAATTGAATCCTCAATTGGAGTGAGTGAGAAATAACACTGACAAATGCCAAGGCCCACTCCCAAAACTGCAACTGTTTAGGGAGGCAATTTCACAGAAGCAGAGCAACAGGTGGATCTGTGGGTCCAATTTGAACATACCACTTTTAGGAGATTTGTTCAAACTATAAGTCTAATGTGCTGCTGAGTGAGTATTCAGTAGGAATAATGACTTGAGGTTGTAACCGTAAACTTATGAAATTTAGAAATTTTAAGCAGCATCTCCCTTTAAAACTATATTTCTCTTCGTATTTTTCTTTCACTTTCAACTCAAAAATAATCATGTCCAATCTACAATAACATCCCTAATATCATCTAAACCAATCTGCTTTCATCCCATGATTTAAGGAATTCCCAACTCAGGCTGTAACCAAAATAAAATTCTAGGGTGTTGCTGCTTAGTCTGCATTCTAACTCAGAAAACCGCTACAGCTTAGAATTCTTTATGCATGGTGATTCCACCAGGGCTGATCTCCACACAATAGGTACTATACCTCCCTTCTCTCAGAACTTTGCTCCCAGGTACAAATATGATATTTCTTAGATACGAGAAAGAAAGGAAGAGATAAAAGCGAGAGAGGAGAGAAAGAGTAGGGTGGGTCCGTTCACAACAATAGTAAAGGAAGAGATTCAGGGGACCACAGGGTTCCAGTCAGCCTACAACTTGGGCTACCGATAGGAATACTACTCTGGCACGTGCGATTGTGAGTGCAGAGGTGCTTCTTGAGAGACAATTTGCTCCTCATTGCTCCCATTGTGGGAAAAATCATAGGAATGTTTGAGAGACACGGTGCTTGTTTGATTTGTGGATCCAAGGCATAGAGTGAAGATTTGTTGAGAGCTCGTTCATTTATCACCCCAGGTGGAATTTTTGGCTTCAGTGGCACAAAGGCAAGCAAGGTGTTGCATCCACTTAGAGTGTTCAGAATGAGGACACGGACCTTGGGTAAGCAGATGGTCGTACTCCGGTAGAGCATATGCAATGAAGCGGTGGAGATCACAGGCTCTCGGATGTGATAGTTGGTAATTTTCAAATCTTTAACTCTCTTTTGTACATGCATTGAGACCACAGGGCAACCCACTCATATATTTGTACTAACATACCTAGTGTGAAAAATTTGCGAGAGTGGAGCAAGGTATGACATTTGGTGGCAATTTTCGGGCATAGTGTTATTGTGAATAGAGTGTCTTGAGATTGCCCATCCGAATCACGAGTATGAGTTTCTTGGTGATTTGATTGAATTATCCTTTAAGGAGTTTGATGTGATTTTGGGGATGGATTGGTTGTCCAGACAACAAGTGATGGTGGATTGTAGAATGAAAAGAGTGACCTTGAGAACACCGAATGAGGATGAAGTAACTTTCATCGTGAGGAGGTCAAACCACCTCTCTATTAATGTGATATCCAGCGATGCTTTGCTAGAAAAATGAGTGCGAAAGGATGTGAAGCCTACTTGGATTCAGCATGTGATTGATGCAGTGAGAGAGGCAGGGACCTAGCGTGTCAGATATCCCTCTTGTTAGTGACTTTGTGGGCGTGTTTCGGAAGAGTTGCGGGATTGCCTCCACAAGGAGATTGAGGTTACTTCTCGGCGTTGTACCAGTGCCACACCGGCATCCATTACCGTGCGAATGGCTCGATGGAGTTAAAGAAGTGTATCAGCGGGTAGCTCCGTGCTTTTGTTAGAAGAAAGATGGTACACTTGGCTATGTATTGATTATGAACCGTGACAAAGTTGACCATAAAGAATAAGTATCCGTTGCAAAAATTGATGATTTGTTTGACGGCAGAAAGGTGCAAGTATCTTTCGAAAGATTGACTTGCGATCTGGGTATCATCAGTTGAGAATTAAAGATGTGGATGTGCATAAAATGGCGTTTAGAACGCGATATGGACATTATGAGTTCCTTGTAATGTTGTTTGGTTTGACAAATATTCCAGCGGCTTTCATGGACCTAATGAATCGTGTTTTCCGACCTTATGTGGATCATTTTGTCGTAGTGTTCATAGACGACGTTCTTGTGTATTCGAAAGATCTGGAAAATCACGACACACACCTTCGGGTAGTGTTAGAGACTTTGAGAAAAGAGCAGTTGTATGCGAAACTGAACAAGTGTGAGTTTTGGTTGAATGAAGTATCCTTTCTTGGGCACATTGTATCGAAAGAAGGAATTCGAGTGGATCCAAAGAAAATAGAAGTAGTTGTCGAATGGAAGCCACCAAGAAATGTTATAGAAGTGCGTAGTTTCCTAGAGTGCGGGTTTTCGGAAGATTTGTTAAGGTTTAGATGATTCTGACCACGATAAGCGAGGCCCATGAAAAATGTAAGGAATTTGAATGGTGAAGAATGAGTTTTGATAAGTTGAAGGCATTCTTAACCGAGGCTCCGGTTCTTACTCAGCCGACCTGCGGTAAGGAATATGTGATCTTTAGTAGCTGACTTCACTAAATGGACTCGGATGTGTCCCCTAATACAAGAGGAGTAAGAGTGGTAGCCTATGCTTTAAACGATTGAAGCCGCGTATGAAAAGAACTACCCCATGTGTGATTTGGAATTAGCACTGGTGTATTTCTGTTGAAAGTTGGAGACATTATTTGTATGGAGAAAAATGTTTCATCTACACCGATCATAAGAGTCTTAAGTATTTGCCCTCACAACGAGAGCTTAACTTGAGACAACGTAGATGGATGGAGTTGATAAAAGACTATAATTGCGTGATTGACTATCACGGGAAGGCGATGTAGTGGTGGCTAGTGAAAGACAATGCAAATGCTTGACGTTGAATGCTCATTTGTCATTGACGACGATGGTATATTAGTGACACCATTGATAGTGTGGACAGGATTTGTTGAGATCGGAGTGCTAGAGGCACAAAGAAAGATGAAGAATTTACACATTATAGTAAAGTCAAATTGGAAATGGTAAAGAAATCGAGTTTACAATAAATGAAGATGGGGTTTTGTATTATAAAGATTGGGTTTGTGTACCCGGTGATAATGATTTGAGGAAAGCCATACATGAAAAGGCACATAGTGGATCTTTTGCTATCCGTCGGTAGCGTAAAGATGTATCAGATTTGAAAATGTCGTGGTGGTCCGGAATGAAAAGAATATATCGAGTTGTAACGAGTGTTTGGTTTGCAAAAGAGTAAAGGTAGAGCATCAAGTTCCTTCGGGATTATTACAGCCTATTAGAATACCGGAGTGGAAATGGGACAAAATTACCATGGATTTTGTAGTTGGATTACCATTGACAGGGAGAAAGCATGACACAGTTTGGGTCGTAGTGGACCGATTGACCAAGTCTCGACTCACTTCCTACGGTGAACCGACTATTCACTTGACAAGCTAGCAAGTTGTATATCAAGGAGATGGTTGTTTACATGGGTTCCCTATATCCATTATTTCAGGCGAGATCGAGGGTTTACTTGAGATTTGGGGAAAATTCGCGAAGGCCTTAGGCACTTATTTGAATTCGGTGACGTTCCACCGCGGTGGATGGGCGGTCAGTGATCCAGTTACGGAAGATATGCTAAGAGGTTGTGTGATGGAAGCTATGAGGGTAGTTGGGATAGACACATTTCTTTAGTTGAATTAAATTGTACAACTCTTGATTTCAATCGAGTATTGGAATGGCGCCTTACGGGCTTTATATGGAAAAAATATAGAACACCGTTGTGTTGGGCCAGATTGAAGCGAAAAGAAAGTAATTGGCCCTGGAACTTGATACAGAAATGAAGAAAGGTGAAAATGATTAGAGAGATATTGAAAGTGGCCAACGATAGACATAAATCATATGTCGACATGAAAAGAAAAGATATTCATTATGAGATAGGGGAAAAAGTGTTTTTGAAAGTATCGCCTTGGAAGAAGGTGATGAGATTTGGGAAAAAAGGCAAGTTGAGCCATAGGTTTATTGGGCCTTATGAAGTAATCGAAAAAGTGGGCCCAGTAGCATACAGATTAGCATTACCTCCGGAATTGGAAAAGATCCATAGTGTGTTTCATGTGTCCATGCCACGATTGCGATCGAACCCGTCACATGTAGTCTCTTACAGGAACAATTGGTGAGACAGATTTGACTATGTGAAGAGCTAGTGGAGATCTGGCTTGTGAAGTGAAAAATTTATGAAACAAGAAGATTAGTTAGTCAAAGTCTTGTGGAGAAACCATAAGACCGAGGAAGCCACTTGGGAGAAAGTGAAGAAACGATCTTGGCTTGACAAATATCCTTATTTGTTCATCTTAAGGTAATTTCGGGCAGAAATTTCTTAAGTGGGGAGAGTTGTAATGCCCCAAAAATACCCTAAAAATTTTTTATTTTTATTATTATTATAAATTGAGCCAAATTTTGGTTTTTTCCCGAGAAATTAAGAAATGATTAAATGATAATTGATAAATGTTAAATGATATATGATTATATGGATAAATGTCAAGTGCAAATGAATATGTGAGTATATAATTAAATATTATATGCTAAATGAAAAATTGACCAAACCCGAAAAATTAACTAATAGAAAAAGGGCAAAATGAGAATTTGGTAAAATGAGGACCTAAGTGTCTAATGAAAATGAGCTTAAAAGCCAAAGTAAATTAAATTCTAAATGAAATGGTAAATGAAGATATAGAGAGTTAAATGCAAAAATGAAATGAGATTTTAGAATATGCCAAACATGGCGTTGTGACTTAAAGACCCAAAAGTGGTCTAGAAGACCACATTTATGCAACTTGGAGCAAAAAAACGTTTTGAGAGTGGAGGGGAGAAAACCTAGGGTTGTGTGGAGATCCAAACCTTTGGTGAAGAATCACCCACATTTGGCGAATTTTTGCTTCTAGAAGGAAGAAGGAAGAAGCTAGGGCTTGAAGAACAAAGAGATTCAAGGTAAGAACCTAAACCTAAATTTTATTTTAATGATGTTTGAGTTAGGAAGAAACTCTAAATCATCATAGGATTTGCTTGTGATTGGTTTTAGGATGATATTAGGATATTAGGGTGATTGACATGATTATTTTGAGTTTTGAGGTGTTTTGGAAGAAAATCACGAAGAGGAAATTATGGTGTTTCAAAGGAGATGCTGTCAAAATTTTTCCAAACACATGTTTTTGTTTTGGCTATAACTTGGTCATTTCTTATTCTAATTGAATGATTCAAATTGATAAGTACACTAGACTTATAGTAGAACAAACACCCTGAAGTAATGGTACCCAAATTTGGACCTAATTGGATCCAAAAATTCGTTGAAGTGATGCTCTGTTTCGGATAAATTTCTGATTCATTACAGAGCTTGAGTTATGTGTTTTGGAGTTGTTTTGGTACTTAAGCCATAAGTTGAGTTTCACTCATCCTAATTGAGTGATTCAAATTTTTGGGTAAACTAGACTTCTAGGAGAATAATTTACTTGAAGGAAGTGTATACAAATTATAACCCCAAAGTGCCCAAAAATCCTTCAAAGGGGAGCTATGTGCAAGAAAAATCTGCTTCTGTTTTACAAATTAGAGTAGTCTGAATGTAAAATTCCATAACGAGTTTGTGATCCAAATTGGATGATTCCAATTAGAGGAAACCTAGAACCATAGCTGAAAATGAGTAAGTAACCATTACCAATTTATGGATTTAAGACCTTAAATCGAGAATATGATAGGTAACGAGTGAGTTGGGCATACCGACCAATTTGACATTAAATACTCGTAACTTGAGTTTGAATGATCCAAATGAGATGATTCAATTCCTAATGAAAATAGACTCAAGAGATATCATTTTGTTGAAGCATGAGCAAATGTGGCTCATGTATCCCCAGAAAATTTTACAAGGGAGATGTATTAGGTAGACTTCAACCCCCAACGAAAAATCTGAGAATGCACAACTAATATTTTTTTTTCTTTAGTTTGTTCTTTGATTATGACATATGTGTGATGAATTAGGGGTTAGGAGAAAAACCTGAATTGAGGTCAATATTTCCAGGACAGAATCGAAGGACAAAAATCTTTTGGTTTGTTCTTCCTTGTTTTCCTCTATGATGTTTTGAGTTTTATGTTTGTTCTCCCTTATCTCTCTCTAATTCCAAAGTGTTTGAATGATTACAAAATAGATTTGAATTGCTGAAATTATTTATAGAAAAACTATATTGATTTATTTAAATTGATTTGAGGAAATTGATTGTGAAATGAATTGCATATGAAAAATTGCATGAGTATTGAAAATAAATTATTTGTACAAAAGTACATACTATACCGTATTTTACTATGAGTGATTTGAAAGCCCTTAATAGAATGATTAACCATTAATTCGCATAAAGGATAGATTAGTATACCAATAAAAATTCGAAATTAGCGTCTAGCGAGCGAATGTATTATTGATGTGTCGACTCGATTCGCAGCCCGGCTGGGACGATGCTCCAGTGGTGTTGTAATTGATTTTTAATAACTAATTAATGACTGGCGAACAAGTGCGTGTTATAAAACAAATGATTTTTTTATCTTGGCCTTATGACCTAAGCGGGACTTGTGCAGTTATTCCGTTATCACATCACAGAAAGCATAGGTTAAATTTGTTAAGGGCAGAACTGAAATGACTTTGAGATTGTTGACATATTGGAATTGAAATGCATGATTGCAAATTGAAATGATAAGAAAATTGTGAAATGCATAAATTGTGTTTTTTGGACAATTTATTACATATGAAAGTGCATATTTGGAATGATCATGATACGTAAATGAATGTATATGAAATAAATATATGTATTGTAATTGTATTGATCATTCAAAAAGACTCGAAAGCATTGTTTAGCAAAATTGCATGGTTGAAACAGGGCAGAGAAGCGGAAGAGGTGGATTGTATAGAACGCTAAGCGTGAAAATGCTTAACGTATTATTTTTATCAATGCGTAGGTCAGTGAACGGAAAGGAAAAGTCGAAGCGCGAGTATTTGAGAAAGAATTGTGGAGTATGCTCCGTCATATGCATTAATATCATTTTGAGCATGACTTTATCTTGTATTTAAAATAGTAAATTCACGAAACAATGTTGTATAATATTTTGAAGGCATGGTGGCATGCCATTTTGTAAATAATTGTTTAAATGTTTATGGACCTACCGTAGTGAGCAGCACCGCATGTTGAAATGGTTTGAATGAAATGTGTTTTAAAATGGGGTATTACAATAAAGATGTCTTGTCAGCATCATCGAAATATAAAAATGTGAATAATATGAAGTTCTTGTTTAATATATGTTGAAGATCTGAATAGAGAATGATTTGAAGCGTGATTTTGTTAAAATCTCATTATATGGAGATGGAAATCAGAATCAGTCTGATTGGAGATGCAAGGAGGCAGCTCATTCTTCATTTAACTCCATCTCCATATTTGGAGATTCTTTTAAAAAATGCATTCAATCATCCTTTATTTCTATGTATGAGTTTGGAGAGTGAATAGTAATTATTATTATCTTATTATTTTATTCTTATAATAATAAAATAATTATTTTAATGTTTATATTTCATTTTTTAAGATATATTTATTTTTATTTATTTTATTAATTTTGAATTATTTTCATATACAATATAGCAAACGATTTTAAATATATTTATTTTGAAGTATTAATTTATAATTATTTATTAAACATAAATAAATTTAAATAATTTAAATTTTATTAAAATTATTTTTGATAATGATATAATACATTTTTATTATTTATACTATAAATAATAAATCATTAAGATTTAATTAACTAATTCAATAATAAATATAAAATTAAGTAATTAACATTTTACTAGCATATTAGTTTTTATATTGTATTTTTATTATTTGGTTAATTTAATTTTTATTAATGTTGCTTAATTTTCCAATGTAATATGATGCTCTATAATAAAATATTTATTAGTTTAAAATTCATTTTTAGGTTTTTAATATATTTTATTTATTAAAATTTTATATTTATATTTAAATAAAAATAAAATATTTCATATATCATATTCATAAAATATTCTAATTTGAAAAAATAAAGATTTGAAGAATAAATAGTGATTTAGAGTTGAAAATGGAGATTGTTGATTTGAGTTGGAACTCTAAAAAGTGGGCCATCATATCCAAATGTGGAGAAAATGCTAATTTGGAGTTGAAAAATGAGATTTATGAATGGATAGCATCTCCAACAATGCTCTATTTTTTTACTCTCTCTCTATATATAGAGAGAGAGACACTAAGACATCAAAAATCGAGGCTTTGATAATTAACATTTTCGTCTTTAAAATGAAGTGTGAATATTCATCCTACATGTTGGAGGCTTCATTATTCACATGCTCTAAATATAAGATGTGAATATATTTTAGAAAACGCTATTACCCTAATATGTTATTATTATTAATTATTTTAATAATGTTTTATTTTATTATTTATTAATTTATTATTTTGATATGTAATATACTGTGATTTTAATATATTCATTTGTACTATTAATTTATTTAATCATTTATATTTTCTTAAAATAAATAAATTTAAAATAATTTAATTTTATTAAAATTATTTTGGCAATGATATAATACATTTTTATAGTTTTCATTTATATTGGAAATAAAAATTATTGGTCAGAGTGGATTAATAAAGCATTAAATATGTTTAGAAGATAATTTATATATTCTTTTTCAATATGAAGTTATGTATTTTATTTTTAAGAAACTGTTTGAAAGCGTATTTAAAAATACAATATTTTCTTTCATATATAAAGACAAAGATGCAAAATGAAAGAATCTTCTTAGGAGCTAGTCCATTTTAAGGAAGTAGTGTGTGTTAAGGCTCATGGCTATTAGAAATCACTTGAATGTCCTTTCCTTAAAAACTCGCTAATATAACTTAAATCAATCTATCAGAAAAAAAAAAAAACTTTAATCATATTGATTGATATCAGTAACTTATAATAAAAATAAAAATAAAAATCAAATATCAAATCTACTTAATATGGTAACATGGAAATTGGTGACGTGGAAAATCCATAAAATATTTGTGATGAGTAAAGAAAATAAGACAAACACATTGAGAAGATAAGGTGAATATTTATAGTAGCGGGCATGCAAAGCAAGGTTTAATTGGAAGCCATGAATCATGAATTGCCCAACATCTAACTCTGAGAAATTCCTTTATTCCTCATTAGTCATTCCACATTTCTTGGTTTCCAAGCTTAGAACCCTACCTTTGTTTACATATATGTCTTTGATCATACATAGTTTTGTTATATTAAATAATACATCATAGTAAGTTGATCGCGATAAGCATATCTTGTAAGAAAATTTAAGAGAATACGTATAATTTTGTTATATGAAAAGTACAAATTAAATGTTATAAGTTATTTGATAATGAATATCTAGTATTCCAGTATGCGTGACCTCATTAGTTATTCATGTATATGAGATATCTTTCTGATACGAAAGATTGTTGAAAGGAAATATAATCGCGATTACACACTTATGGTGGGTGGTTGGATAGGTAAGAGGCGTGCACTATAGGGATCGATTCTTGCAACATACGGTTTATAGATATCGAGACCCCGTTTTGGTAGATGACAAAGATCGTCTGGATCGGTACTCTTGACCTCGTTTAGGTCATACGAATCATCGCATCTCATCTGATGATAGTACCTTCAGGTACATACAATTCTTTCAGTATCCACTTCTAAGGTATATGCAAGCATGAAACATAAAAGCAAATGAAAAGAATATGCAAATGATTTGAATATGATAAATGACATTATATGACATGATATGAAGCATGCTTGTACATTATGTGATGACAAAAATTATCTTTGTGGCCCAGAACAAAGCGAAATGTATATGAACAACCCAAGTAAATATGAAGTATGTAGAAGCATGTGTAAATTACGTGTATGAAATATGCATAAGCATGGGTATAAGTATATGATGTGTTATATGTATATGCATGTGTCTAAAGTGTGATGATCCTTATTAGGGGTTGTCCACGAGTATTTATTCCCACTAAGCTATAAGTTTAGCACGGGTGTTTTATCCGTGTAGGTACAGAAGAAGGAACTAAAAACTTGGACGATCATCGGCAATGAAGGTGCTTAGTGATACTAGGTGCTTGAAGACCTCCAGTGGTCTATTTTGTATATGTATTTGTTTTGTAAACAATGTAAGTTTTTTATATGTTGAACCTACATTTATGGGTTTTAATATATTTTATGTCATTCTTCTGAATATAGTTCAAATTAAATGTTTAACAGGATATGACTGAACAAGTTTATAGTAAACAAGAATTAAAAAAAAAAAAAGAAGAAGAAAGAAAGACACCCTAGCTTGACACCGAGTGTCGGGTTGGGGCGTCACAGTTTGGTGGTATTAGAGCCAAGGTTTAGGCGGATCTGGAATAGATTATATGATAGAAAAGCATGTGTTTAGTAATGTGTTGGCCTGATGTGGATGTCCTTGTGTTTTGTATAGATGGATCTCCCTCCGAAATTCAGCTGAAGAAGCAGTTGAGAGTGTTAACCTAGGAGATCAAGGGTTACCCGCTTCGGATCATTCTGAATATGTCAGAAGTAAGAGTCATGCCCCAGCCGAGCCAACCGAAGCCTTGCTGAGGATATCTCAAGACATGGCTCGAGTATTGGAAAGATTGACAGCTCCTAAAGCCCTAATAGACATGATAAAAAGATATGGGGCTGAGGAATTCCATAGGTCAAACTTGGAAGAGCTCGATAAAGCTGATTTTTGGTTGGAAAAGTTGCAAAGAATAGTGGAGGAGGTGAGATGCCCTCATGATCAAAGAGTGACATGTGCAGTTTCTATATTGCAAGGCAGTTCTTATGATTGGTGGAAGCTAGTGTTGAGGTCACAGGCTTCCGGATCCCATACCATGGGAGTTTTAGTCCAAGAGTTCAAGGCCAAATATGTCTCTTATGAGCGAGGAGACCAAATTAAGACAGTTCTGAATTTGAAGCAAGGAACTTGCTCCCGATAGCGGAATATGAGAAGGAATTCAGCTACCTTAGCAGTGCGCACACAGATGATCCTCTGCCCGAGGAATTCCGGTGTAGGCGAGTTTGAGGATGGACTAAATGAGTCCATAAAAGATATATGGCGCCTGTGAGCAATACTCACAACAAGTAAATTCTATCAATTAGTTGGCAATGAGTGGAGAAATGAGAAATGCTTGATAGAAAGATTTGAGAAGAGGAGGCTTTCTGGAGGGCTTCTTCCTGCTTCCTCCTCGAGTAAAGAGGCAGGAGTACCAAATTGAGTCGGGTACATAGTTACGCCACAAGGGAAGAAGACAAGGAAATAACCGTAATACCTAGTCTTTGCAGTGAGGTGTTTAGGTGGGACGGGAGAACTCAGGAGTGCCCTCATTGCCATCAACGACATTTGGGAGTTTGCAAATTGTTGACGAGAGGGTGCTTCAGATGTGGAAGCATTGAACATTTTATGGCAAATTGTCCCAAAGAGTCAAGGGACAATAGAAATCCTCAGAGTAACAGCAGAGGGAGGTCCGCGGCACCATTGTTGACTTAAGATAGAGGTAGAGGTCGAGGGGGCCAGAGCCAGCATAGAGGACAAGGAGGCACAGTGTTAGAGATAGTAGATTGTCTTATGCCTTCAACGCTAGCACGAGCATATGCTAGGAAGGCTCGTGGGGACAAGGATGCACCAAAAGTAATTTTTGGTATAATTTCTCTTTATGGTATTGAAATGCATGCATTAATAGACCTTGGATCTACTCATTCATATGTATGCATTGAGCATGTGTTCGATAAGATGATAGCAGTGGAGCAGCTATCATATGATATGCATGTAACCAGTCTTTTAGGGCATAGTGTCAATGTGAATAGAGTGTATAAATTTATATAATTATTCATGATAGAATTTTTACTGATTTGATGCTCTCTTATTTTGTGAATTTGATTTGATTTTTATGCAGTGGCTATAATTGATTGTGATAAAAGAGCGGTAGTGCTTAGATGTTACAATTAGTGCGAGTGATAGTACATGGTGTTCGTTTATTGTGTCAATGTGATTTCAGTTATGCAAGCCCGACAATTACTAAGAAAAGGATGTGAGGCCTTTTTTGGCTTTGGTGGTTGACTCTAAAAGAGGTCAAATAGAATTGGAAAATATTTTGGTTGTGAAAGATTTTCCGGATGTATTCCCCCGAAGAGTTACAGTATTCCCTGAAGAAGTGGATTTATCTATTGAGATTTTACGAGAACTGACTCCTACTTAGGGCATCATACGGGATGACTCAGTGTTGAAAGAGCTAAAAATTCAACTACAAGAGCTTCTAGATAAAGGGTTTATCCGACCCAGTGTTTCTTTAGGGTACTTTTTGTTTTGTTCGTGAAAAGAAAGATGGCACTATGGATGTGCATTGATCATCAGCCCAAATCAATAAGGTGACAGTAAAAAACAAATACCCTTGTCAAGTGAAGATCTCTTTGATTAGTTAAAAGGAGTGGGTGTCTTTTCAAAGATAGACCTGCGATCAGGGTACTATCAGCTAAGAGCGAAAGATGTTGATGTCCCGAAGACAACATTCAGAACTCGATATGGCCATTATGAGTTCTTGTTAATGCCATTTGGGTTGACTAATGCACTGACAACATTCATGGATTTGATGAATAGGGTGTTTCGACCCTATTTAGATCAGTTTGTCGTGGTATTTATTGATTATATATTGGTATATTCCAGAGATGAGCAGGAGCATGAGTAACATTTGAAAATAGTTCTACAGACTTTGAGAGAGAAGAAGTTGTATGCTAAGCTTAGAAAATGTGATTTTTAGCTAAATGAAGTTTCATTCCTAGGCCATATTGTGTCTGCTGAGGGTATAAGAGTTGACTCTCACCAGATTATTTGTGTGGTAGTGGAAACCGCCAGTGTGGCCAAAGTGAGAAGTTTGCTTGGGCTGGATATTATAGAAGATTTGTGAAGGGATTCTTTGTCATAGCTTCGCCACTCACTAAATTACTCAGGAAATGAGTAAAGTTTGAGTAGACAGATAAATGTCAAGATAGTTTTGAGCGGTTGAAGGAAATGCTGGTTGAAGCACCATTATTGACGCGGTCTACCCTAGGTAAAGAGTATATTTTGTATAGTGATGGCTGTGAGAATTGAGTACGGGTTGTGTGTTAATGCAAGATGGTAAAGTTGTGGCATATGCATCCAGACAGTTGAAGCCACATGAACACAATTATCTTACACATGATTTGGAATTAGTTGCGGTAGTATTTGCTTTGATGATATGGCGACATTACTTATATGGTGAAAAATGCAGAATTTATACAGATCATAAAAGTCTCAAATATTTGTTAACGCATAAGGAGCTTAATTTGAGACAATAGAGGTGGTTGGAGTTCAAAGAGATTATGCATTTGCATAATGACTATCACCCAGGAAGAGCTAATGTGGTAGTAGGCGCATTAAGTAGAAAGCTGATAGTAGTAGCTTTGTTAATACAGCATAGTGAATGGAGAATAGTATCTGATGGAGCTATATTAGCTTAATTCAAAGCGCAGCTTGTTTTAAAGCAAATGATTATAGATGCTTAGAAAAATGATGAAGAGATGCAAAAAAAGGTACAAATGATCAGAGATGGTGATGCGATTTTGTTAAAAGAAAATTTTGGAAGTTGCCATTTCCCAGAAAGCAGTTATGTGTGCGGATGATAAGAGACTAAGAAAAGTTGCTATTTGAAGCTCCTTAATACGGTATTTACCTGTGCATCCTGGAGGTAATAAGATGTACCAGGATTTGAAACAGTATAATTATTGGAGAGGAATGAAAAGGGATATAACAGAGTATGTGTCCAAATGTTTGATGTGTCAGTAGTAAAAATTTGGGTATTTAAGTACCATCCGATGCGGTAAATCCATTTCGGTTCTGATGAGTAGAACAATATTGATATGGATTTTGTATGCAGTCTTCCTCTTGTAAAGAAGCATGATTACATGGGTGATAGTTGATAGGCTCACAAAGTCGGCCCATTTTATATCAGTCATGATTGCATGTATACTAACTAAGTTATACGTGGATGGTGTGCGGTGTGCATGTTGTGTTAATACATCGTGTCGGATAGAGATCACTTGATTTATCGAGGTTTTGGAAGAAATGCAGTTAGCCTTGGAACTCGGCTTAATTTGATTGTAACATTCCATTCGCGAAAGATGGACAATCAGAGAGAGATTGATTCAAATGCTTGAAAGATATGCTTTGGGGATGTGTAAAAGGGTGCTGGAAGTTGGGATAGGTATATTCCATTGATAGAATTTGCCTAACAACAGTTATCAATCAAGCATGGGCATGGCACCATAAGAGGCTTTGTATGGCCGGAGATGTAGAACTCATGAGTGTTGGACATAATTGAATGAGCATAACGTGATTGGTCCAGACATAGTAAAAGATACAAAAGCGAAAGTTCAGGTTATTTGGCAAAGGTTAAAGGCTACCAGTATCGACAAAAGTCATATGCCGATTTGAAAAAGAAGGACATTGAATATGAAGTGGGTGATAAAATATTCCTAAAGGTATCTCCATGGAGGAAGGTCCTTAGATTTGGGAAGAAAGGGAAGTTGAGTCCGAGGTTCATTGGCCCATATGATATTTTGGAGAGAATCGGACCAATGGCGTATCGGTTGGCACTCCCTCTAGAGTTAGCGAGGACATGATGTGTTCCATGTCTAATAGCCGAGAAAATGCTGTTGGATGAATCGCATATCCTGACAGTACAAGAAGTACAAGTGCAACATGATTTCTCCTATGATGAAAAGCCAAAGGCTATTATGGCTCGTTAAGTGAAGTAGTTGAGGAATAAACAAGTCCCTGCAGTAAAGTGTTTTGCGACAGCGACGGTGAAGAAGGCTCTTGGGAGCCAAGCAACTATAAGAGCGCGTGCTCCTTGTCTTCGATTCATGTATGAATTTAGGACGAAATTCCTTTAAAGGGGATGGAGAGTTGTAATACCAAGGTATACTGTGGAGTTTTATATCACGTTTGGGACATGGCAAAGTAAATGTATATTTTTCGGGAATAAAACAATCTTTAAAAAATAATAATAAGAAGAACCAGAGAGTGTACAAAGCTAAGGATAAATTAGTAATTTGTCAATTAAGGACCCAAGTGACATAATAAGGTGAAAATATGTTAAATTAGAGTTGCATATAGAATGAAATAAAATGACTTAAATGCAGGAATGGAAAAAGAACGCAAAAAGGGGTTTTGGCCAAACATGGCCTTAACTCCAAAAATGGGATAAGACCAAACAATTGGTCTTAGGGTGGGAATCTTGGTAAGAAAGAAGAGAAAGAGAAGAGAAAGAAAGAAGAAGAAGAGGAGAAGAAGAAGAAGAAAGAAAAGAAAAGCAAAGGTATGGAATTTTTGTATGGAACTTGTTAGGATTTGTGGATACTTGTTTTGAGGTTTAGAATCATCTTTTTGTGTTGAATCCTTGTTTTGAATAAATCTTTCTAAGGTATGGATATTTATGGAATGGTTGTTTGGTTTGATTGTGGTCTGATTGAGGAAAAATTTGTATAGATAAAATGTTGGGTTTAGGGAGATGTTGTCGTTTTTAAACCATGTTTTGTTTTACCATAACTTAGCCATTCTCATCCAAATTGAGTTATTCAAATTTTAGGTAAACTAACGACACTCTAGGAAAAATATCCCTAAAATAAGTGTATCAAATTTGGACCTGTGGACCCTAAAATATTCGTCAAGTGAGGCTCTGTTTTGAGTCAATTCGAGTTTGATTACGATAATGTTTTGGGTTTGAGCCGGTTTTTTTGGTATTTAGGCCATAGAAGTTGAGTTTATTCAAATCCCGAATTAAGTGATTCAAATTTCTAGATAACCTAGACTTCTGGGAGGTAAATTTCCATGACATCGTGTATCTAAATTTGGAGCCCATTGGACCCCGGAAAAATTCATCGGGTAAAGGGAACAATTACATCCCACAAAACTGTCTCGAAACAGTCCACAGATTGGAGTAATTCCATCACGGGAGATGAAGGGAACAATTGTAATTGTTCATCGTAGCAGGTTATTCTCATCCAAATGAGATGATTCAAATTTATGTACAAACTAGACATCTGGGAGAACAACTTTCATGAAGAAAGTATGGCCAAATTATTTCTCTAACATTTGTAGAAAATTTTCAAATATAGGATACAATTCCATATTCTGTTCCTAGAAATTGTCCAAGAGCAGTTTGGAATGTTTAGACCATATCTCCCATATTAAAAGCCTAAATGACATGATGTTTAAACCATAAGAAACTTAAGGCATAGGGATATATTGAGTTAGAAGATCACTTTCTATAATAATCCCGTTTACAGGGTCAAAATTGTAGTCGAAAATGGACTTGGGAATTGTCTCGAACTATTCAAGCGGTGGTTATAGGCCCCGAGAAATGTATAAAGTTCATATAAATGTATTGTTGCTTATGAAATAATGCATCATAGTAATATGATCATGATAACATGAGTTATGAAAGTTAAAGAGAGAATACATATAATTTTGTTATATGAAAAAATACAGTTAAATGTTTATAAGAGATTATTTGATAATGAATATCTCATAAGTATACTTGATATCATTAGTTATTCATGTATATGAGATATCTTTTTCTGATACCTGAAAGATTGTTGAGAAAACATAATAAAACTGATTGCTTGCTTATGACCGGGTGGTTGGATAGGTAGGCATGCCTATAGGGATACAGTTGCTACAACATAGGTTTGGTGATATCAGGGGGCCCCGTTTGGAGTCGATGAGCATAGATCTGTTTGGATCCTTTATAGCGACTTGATTTGGGTCATATAGATAGAAATCTTGTCGTCACGGTGATAGTACCTTCAGTGCAATACGATTATTCACGTAATACCTTCTAAGAGTATATGCGGGTATGAAATATAAAAAGCAAATGACAAAGAATATGCAAATGATTTGAATATGATAAATGACATTATATGACATGAAATGAGAAGCATAACCTTCTTGTATAGTAAACAATTATCTTGTAATGAACGAGAAAGCGAAATGTATATGAACAATGACAAGTAAATATGAAGTATGTATAAACATGTGTAAATTACGTGTATGAAATATGCATAAGCATGGGTATAAGTATATGATGTGTTATATGTATATGCATGTAATACAAATGTGATATTCATTGATCCTTATTAGGAATTAGTCCACGAGTATTTATTCCTACTAAGTTATAAACTATGAGTGTTTCATCCGTATAGATCTGAAAGAAGAAAATAAAAGCTCACGACAATCCGCATCGACAACGAAAGGTCAACACAATACTAGGTGCCAGAAAGCTCTATGGTCTATTTTGTATATGTATTTGTTTTTGCAAACAATGTAAAGTTTTTATATGTTGAACACTCCCATTTATGAAGTTTGAATAAATTTTTGTAATCCGCTGTTACAGAATATATTTCAAGTTAAATGTTTAACAGGATATGAATGAACAAGTTTATTGTAAACAAGAATAAAAAAAAGGAAAAAAAGAAAAAAAGAAAAGAAAGACATCCTACGCCCGACATGGTCTTATAAGTTAGGAAATCCTGATTATGTATGGGTATGAATTGCATGTAGTAGATGTAGTTACCCATGATGCTTTGTATGAAGCATGATTCTTAAATATTGCATGTAGTTCTCAATATGCATGTAATATATAAATACCATGTAGTGGCATCAGCGTTGCATGTGCACGGGGACATCGCGCGAAACGGGTGTGAGTGCATGACATAGTTTTTGTCCAATAAATTATATCGGAGGGTTGTCCAATAAATTATATTGGAGGATGTCCAATAAATGAATTTTATATCGGAGGGTTGTCCGATAAATGAATATGATATCGGAGGGTTGTCAGTAAATGGTATGTCGAGAGGTGTCGATCGTTTGATATCGGAGGGTTGTCCAGCATGCTATGATATTGGAGGGTCGTCCAGTGTATTTTACGACATCAGGAGAGGTTATCGGTGTGTTTTTTTTAATATAAGAGGATTGTCGATAATGTTTTTTGATATCGGAGGAGTTGTCAATGAGTTTCAAAACAAAAATCTTTTATTTGAACAATTTTCATATATGGAAAATGCATGCTATTGAGAGTGTTGAAGACTTGATACATGGGGCATGGCATGTAGACATTCATGTAGAATTTTGCATATTTTTACTTGAATGGATGTTAATGATGGTCGTAATTGCATGTCTAACAGGTGGAGGAAGTAGCCTTATGAGATTTTCTCACGGGTACTCACTTACCATTAGGAAAATGTTTTCAGTCTTGGAAATTTACACGAGATGAAACACATCACAGATGTTAGTGGTGAAAAAAAGGCCGGATTATGGCTTTCTTGTGTTTTGTAAAATTAGAATGGAAAACCGGTTTATATATATGTAGTGAGAAAAAGTTATTAATAAAACTCATTTTTGTATGATTTATCACAGGTTGCTTAAAGGATTTTCAGAGTTTATGGTAGTATGTAATGAAAATGCTACTGGAATTGGAACTTATGGTGTTTTGAAAAAGGGTTGGAGGTGCAGAAAATGCCTAGAACAGGCTACTGCCGGTTTGGGTCACAACAAGGGTTTTCTTGGTCGTGATCGAGTTTTGCAGTTGCAGTAATCGCGGCGGTGGGTTTGTGTCGCAGTATGACTTACAGGTCTTACCGGGATGTTCTAGGTCGCGACGGTTTTTGCTCTCTGTTGTTGACAATGTGTGACCAGTTCCCTTATCGGAACCCAAGATAGTCACGACAAGAATTAAATTATTTGCGGCAGGGTTCGATCTTGCTGAGGATTTCTAGGTCGTGACAGAACTTTCCTTGTCGCGATAGAGAATCGTCAAGACTGAAGGTTTCTAGGTCGCGACATACATTTTTATGCCGCGACAGGGGTTGGTCATGACCAGGGAAGTTTATGTCGCAACAGAGAAAAATGATGTCGCGACATGGTTCCGCGTGTTGGAAGGGTTTATTGTCGCGACGGTCTACGTGGCCATGGCAGAGAATATCTATCAAATGATTCCTATGTCGTGAGGGTTTTCTATGTCATAGCCAGGAGGAAGGTGTTGAATGTAGGAGCTTTCTATATCACAACATAAGGTTCTATGTCGCGATAGGGAATGGCAAGAGCAAGGGGCTCTGCTGTCGCAATAGAGTCGACATGATAGGGCCCTAGGGGCGCAGCAACATACAGTTTTATGTGCGATAGAGTTTGGCCAAGACAAAAGGATTTTATGTCGTGACATGTATTTTTATGTCGCGACAAAGTGTGGTCAAGACCAGAAGCCTTGTGTTGCGACTAAGTAATTTTGCATGTTAATGAGTTTAGCTGGTTAGGAGCTTTCTTGTCGCGTGAGATGTTTATGTCGCCTTGAGTTGGCAATGGTAGAAGGGCTGTGTTGCGATGGGAAAATTATGTTGCAACAATGTTGGCTAGGCAGGGAAGACTTTTGTTGCTATATAATATTTTAGGTCGCGATAGAATTGGCCAAGGTAAGGAGAAATTATGTTGCGACAGAGCATTTTATGTTCAAACGCGTTGACGAGAATAGGAGAATTGTGTCGCGATAGAGGGCGAACTCCCAAGTTGCGGCCAGTGGCCATGAAGCGGAGGCTCTATTGCTGCAATTTGGGCCGCACGACGAGGCAAGCGCGACTAGGATCGCAGCGCCGCGACAAAGGCATGGCGCGGCCAATTCTATCGTGATAGAGATTTACTGCAATGCCAGCGGACTGGACGGTGACGAAAAGACTCCCACGATTTGAGGCGTCTATAGCGTGAAAACCCACAAAGCTAACCGTCGACAATATAACTTCTGTACCTTGAGTCGATGATAAAAGCGCGATACAGCAGTTAGCAACAAAACATGCCGCTGACAATTAAAGTAACCTTGATAAAGCAGACAAACTATATCGGTGTGAAGAAGCCACTTTATTAGAAAATAAAACTATATATGGGGAAAGAAAACAATGGAATTAGTGATTTCGGGCGAAATTATAAAAAATCGTGCTTCTTCTCTAACTTGAACAAGGGCTTGAAAAGAGAAAAATATGGAGACTAGGGTTTCAGAGAGAAAACCTCTTTTATTACCATTCTAAACATTTGTTTTATTTATATACATTATTTTATTAAATATATTTTGTTAATGATATAGATTGCGAAGAGATGAGTAGATGAAAAACCTTGCCCAACCATCCTCTCACTATTAAGGGTGCTTAGTTGAGATTGATTCAGAGTTGATAGAACCTTTGAGTTGATTTGGAGAGTTGATAGAACCTTTGAGTTGATTTGGAGAGATGAGTAGATGAAAGGAACTTGTCCAACCATCCTCATTATTAAGGGGTGCTTAGTTGAATTGTTTGGTAAAAACTTATAATCAACAATTGATAAATAGCTTATTAGGGCTAAACAAAATAGGAAAAAACTACATATTGTACCTTATTATGATGGAATCTTGGTATTAAAATATTAAAATTCATTTTTTATCTTTATGTCCTGTTGCGTAAAAAGAAGGCGAACTTAGGAATTGAAATATCATTTCAGATAATACGTTTTAGAACTACTGTTTTTCTTTATTTATGGTTATAAATTTCTATATATACATGTACATATTGTTTTATCCTTCAATAATAACAAATTAACCTTCAATAAGTTACTTTTAATCAACTTTTGCAAACAATTTATAATCATATCCTTCTATCAACTATCAGTTATTATGGAACCAAATGGTACTTAATTAAAATATTTTTAACTAGAAAAATAAGTTCCTAAAACTAACTTATAAATTTTTGGGTTGTAAAATGATGATTACTTATCACATTTTTGAGTAGTGTGTAAACCCAAGCTATAAATGTTTAGAAAAAACTTAAATTATTCAATCTACTATATTAGTTTTAGAACTCTCATTTCTGATGGACATTATATCACATCAAATGTTTTTATCAATAATCTAAGCTTATAAGCTTTAAGTGGGATGTGGTTTTTATTGAATGAAAAAAGTCAAAACATTTTACTTTTGTCTATAACATTGAGTACAAACCTTCTTTCATTTATAGGTTTATAGACTTGGAGGGCATGTACCGCTCTTTGAGTGATATATAGTATTCTATAAAGAGATTAGTAAGTTAACTTTCTTTCATTTTGATATTTAGATTTAAAAGGAACATCAAAGATATATATATATATATATTATTACGTTTTATTTCCTAAATCCACTTTCTTTCAATGGGAGAAGCAGAGTGGGGCGGAGCTCTTGGAGCATCTTGATGCTGTTAGAATATATAAGACTCTGTTTTATCTGCAAATTGATATCTTTTATGTTTTAAAGATAATGAAAGATCCACTTTTTTTCATGACTTTTAATTAACAATTTAAATTAATCTTCAAAATCACTTATGTATTTCCAAATATTAATATTTAAAATTTGAAGAATATTTACTTTACTAATTAAAATTTTCACTTTTTCTATTTTTATAAAAAAATGGATGAATATTGTTTTACTATTCACATATCAAATATAAAGATGTGAATAATACGAGATTTACTATTCACATATTCATATTTGAAAGATACATTAAATCTCCATATGGAGTGAAATATTGAATGGGAGTTGGAGATGCAATTAGATCAACTCAAATCATTCTTCATTTTAGCTCCATCTCATATTGGAGGTCGCACCCAAAAATGCATTCAATCACCCCTTCATTTCTATCTCTAAGTTTGGAGAAGTAAATAGTAATTATTATTCCCTTATTATTTTAATATTATATTATTATTATCTTATTATTTTATTCTTATAATAATAAAATAATTATTTTAATGACATATTTTATTTTTTAAGATATTTTTATTTTTATTATTTTATTAATTTTGAATTATTTTCATATACAATATGGCAAAGCGATTTTAATATATTTATTTTGAAGTATTAATTTATAATTATTTATTTAAAATAAAATAGTTTAAATAATTAAATTTTATTAAAATTATTTTTTGATAATGATACCAATACATTTTTATTTATATTATAAATAATAAATCATTAACATATTTTAATTAACTAATTCAATAATAAATATAAAAATTTAAGTAATTAACATTTTTTACTACCATATTAGTTTTTATATTGTATTTTTATTATTTGGTTAATGTAATTTTATTAATGTTGCTTAATTTTCAATGTAATACTTGATGCTTTATAAAATATTTATTAGTTTAAAAATTCATTTTAGGTTTTATTTATATTTTTTTATTTATTAAATTTTATTTATTTAATATAATTTTATATTTATATTTAAATAAATAAAATTATTTCCTATATCATATTCATAAAATATTCTAATTTGAAAAAATAAAGATTTAAAGAATGAATATTGATTTAGAGTTGAAAATTGAGATTATTGATTTGAGTTGAAACTCTAAAAAGTAAGCCATCATATCCAAATGTGGAGAAAATGCTAATTTGGAGTTGAAAAATGACATTTATGAGTGGATAGCATCTCCAACAATGCTCTATTTTTTACTCTCTATATAGAGAGAGAGATTTTGGGACACCCAAAAATCTAACTTCAATAATTCTTTATTTTCATCTTTAAAATAGAGATGTGATATTACATCTCTATATTTGGAGCTTCATTATTTAAATATAAATATATAGAATAATGAACTCATATTTATAGTAAACACTATTACCCTATTATGTTATTATTATTAATTATTTTAATAATGTTTTTTTATTTTTATTATATATTATTTTACTTTATTAATTTTGAATTATTTTTTCATATACAATATAGTACAATGATTTTAATATATTCATTTTTAATGGCCAATTTATTTAATCATTTTTATATTTTTCTAAAAATAAATAAATTTAAACAATTTAAATTTAATATAATTATTTTTGGCCAATAATATAATACATTTTATCGTTTTATTATATTATAAATAAAAATTATTAGTCAAGTTAGATAATGAAGCAATTAAATATGTTTAGAGATAATTTATATGTTCTTTTTTTTTTTCAATATGAAGTTGTATTTTTATTTTTAAGAAAGTGTTTGAAAGCATATCTAAAAATACAATAATTTCTTCATATATAAAGACAAAGATGCAAAATGAAGAATCTTCTTAGGAGCTAGTCCATTCTAAGGAAACAATGTGGCGCTTCCAAAGGCTCATCGCTATTAGAAATCACTTGAATGTCCTTTCCTTAAAAACTCATTAATATAACTAAAATCCGTCTATCAGAAAAAAAAAAAAAAACTTTAATCATCTTGATTGATATCAGTAACTTATAATAAAATAAAATAAAGGAATCAAATATCGAATCTGTAATATGGTAACATGGAAGTGGTGACTGGAAAATCCATAAAATATTTGTGATGAGTAAAGAAAATAGGACATACACATTGAAGATAAAATTGAATATTTGTGCTTGGGCATGCAAAGCAAAGTTTAATTGGAAGCTATGAATCATGAATAGCCCAACATCTGACTCTGAAATTCCTTTATTCCTCATTGGTCATTCCATTTCTTGGTTTCCAAACTTGAACCCTACCTTTGTTTATATACGTCTCTCTGGATGTCAAAAACTCACTACCCCTTCTTTTTGTAAGATATCCTGTTCCCATATAATCATGCCTGAATCTACGCCGCCAGTGAAACTGTTTAGTCGTGAAAGGCCCATACACCATGTTCTAGGCGGAGGAACAGGTACAAAGCTGATTATTCTTCCACATGTTTGGTTGTTGTTTTTTAAAATTATTTTCTGTTGTTAAAAATCGGGAAAATAAGTTTGGTTCCCAGTTTTTTTGTTTAAAATCTTATCATTGATGTTTTTATTGAGAGCTCATACATAATGGAAGAGGGTTACCCGGTGCATCAAAGGTAGGCTATGAGTGAATGCTACGACATTCGGTTTCTCAAGGAGTATGGAATGATACGATCTGCGTTAGTTCGCGTAAGATTGTAAGATAATTAACAGAGCGATGGAGTTATGCATTTATATCAGAATTAATCTTTTGGTTTAGACTTTTGGAGTTAGGCTTGAGGCTACTGTAAAAACACAAAATATTTAAATTTGGAGAATATGAGCAGTTTCAAAAATATAAAATTATATTATGCTGTTTTGCCCATTGTAATAACGAACAAACATGTCCTTACATTTTGTTAATGGACACTTTGGTCCATCCAATTGATTATTTTTTCCTTTGAAGTATATGATGATTATATGTTGAATATGTTCACTTTCATTTGCATAGTGGATATTAAAATGACAACATTTAATCAAACTTTTTTATGCAGCAAACAGGTACAGTTTTTCATGGAACAGCTAGCAGATAGATGGCTCTTTCTTAAACATTGGCCATTATAGGAGTGTAATTTATTTTTAGTCATTTTTATTTTTAAAATAATAAGTTTCATTATGATGTTTACCTTTTTTAATTTTAAAATATAGCCCTAAAGGGTCAGGCTCGATGGGTAAAAGGGGGATGATTGGTATAAGAGGTCTTATATTCGAGTCTTTTGCAAAATGAAAATCTTGTAATGTAATCTGAAATAAATATACGTCAAAATAAATATAACAAAATATTGTTAAAGAACAGTACAAAAATAGTTCCTACAGCAAATGACACTATTTAGCGTTCTCTTAAAACTGTCTTTTCTCTAAATTTAGTATTTTTAAGTTCTCTTTTCCTTTAAAACAAAAAAAAAAAAAAACTGGAAACTAAGCAGTTTTCTTCATTCTCATATTTGTAGTCTCTCTTTTGGATGTCAATAGATTTTTATGGTTCCTGTGAAATGCAGTAAAATATTTATCTCTTGGTAGGATGATTATTAGCTTTCAAAATTTCTAAAATTAGGAAATTAGATTTGCAGTTGCAGACGTGCTGCTATGGAGGAACAAAATAGCAGCGGCTTCATTCTGATTGAGTTACTTTCATTTGGTTTCTTATTGGGAGTCGTTGAGTACAATTTTGTGTCCACTTCTTTCTCAGATTCTCATCCGCAGCAATGCTTGTGGTATTCATATGGAGCAATCTTTCTGAACAGTTCCAATGGTAGCTTCTCCAATATTCTCATATATATCACTCTCTACACTCTACATCTACTCCCATCTAAATTAGTTATCTGATAAAATGGTGATATTAATGCTATATCATTATGCTTTGGGTCCTCACGGCTTTAAAAGTCATTTATTGAGATATGGGATCATTGGGGTGTGACATACACCTTATCTAAGGTCAAACAAGCCCTCATCAGATTTTTAAGATCATTGAGTTGATACCATTTTATGTATTAGTATCCTCACGTCCTAAAAGACTTTAAAGTCATCTATTGAGATACGGGATCATTGGGATGTGACATACACTTTATGTAAGGTCAAACAAACCCTCACATCGAGATTGAGATTCATGATTTATACCATTTGTAATGGTATCCACATCTAATCAAGTAGATTTTGACCTCTTTAGGCATGAGGAGCCTTAATAATAAATATCGTCTAAATGATAGATATAGTGAAAGTTTATAATATTATATAAGTATGGCTATTAATAAAAATATGAGTTTAAAGTCGTAAGGGATGCTTAAATGCAAAAGCGAGTGTCTCTACGTTATTAGGATAAGCCCAGTGTAGGCGTTGTTTTGACTCATGAGGGATATTTATGCAGCTGATTTGATACCATGTCAGCAGAATCTGACGAGGACGTTGAATTTGCATGTTAGGTGTTTGTCACATTCATATGGAGAAAGTTCCTGACGTTATATAAATATAGGCTACTCTTAATTTAGTAAACACGTTTTAAAACTGTGAAAGCCCTTTTGATCCAAAGTGGATAATATTTATATGGTTGGGTCGGATCATGCCCATTAAATGTAATAATTAGTTAAAGATGGTTCTGTTTATATACTTACACAGTATCAAAAAAACTTTCCCCTGTGACATGCTAACTTAAGAGTTGATTTTCAGGACTCCTTGTAAGATCCCTGAAGTGATTTAGATGAAGCCATTCAAACAGCTTTGCTTCAACCTTCCATGAACTGGAAACGATTCTTGTCGTTCATCCTCTGACATCGGATGCGGCAAAACCTGCCTCTTCTTTTTGGTTTGTAATCAATCAACCATTCTTGCCTCTTCAGACCTTCATTCATGACTGTTCTTAAATTCTTCTGTATTAATTTGCAGACCCTTGTTTCTCTATGGATTCTGTCTGTGATCGGAAACTATTTCAGCTTCTGCAACTTGATATTCAATTTGTGGTGAGGACTTCTCCATTTTTCTCTCTGTGATATGATATCCATGTTGATCATGTGGCTGAATTTATCCTTGTTGATTATACATGAAGGGCTGCTCTGTAGAAATTATTACATTTCTGTACAGGCAATTGAGGAAGATGTCGATAGCCATGCTATGATGATGCATCAACAGATAAAGAAAATGTTCAGCGAGTTTGATTTTAGTTTTCTCAACAAGATTCCAAAAGGACCAGTGAAAGAGAAGAAAATCAGATGAAGCAGAATGGCCCATGTTGTTGTGGATTCCCTTCAATGAAGTAAATGTAAACATCCCTGTAAATATATGACTACAGAACTGAAAATAAAGCTCATAGGATTTGAAATCAATCAAAGTATGAAAATAATGTCTCATAAAATTTTACATAGAAGAATTGTTTGCAAATCTGTTTCAAACTATCTTAAATATTGTTCGCTTTCCACCCAAGGGGCCTTTATGGTTTTAATACGAGTCTACAAGGTTAAAAAAAGCCCATATTTATTTAGTGTTACAGATTTTCTCTCTTATCTTATGTGAGATGTGAAACTAAAGGATTGGATCTAATCTATCGGAGATTGAGGTAAAGGAGTGATTGAGGTTAAGGGCCTGTTGTGTTCTTTGTGTTTTTTAAAACAAAAAAATTGGGAACCAAACGTATTCTCTTTGGTTTTTAGAATAGAAAACAGTTTTAAAAAATAAGAATCAAACAAACCCTAATTGTCTTTAAATTCAACATCTTTTTCTTGGGGATGGTCTTGTGCCCCCCTCCTTAGCTTATTAGTATATGTTTTCACTAAAAACAGAAAGAATTTGTTATACTTGAGTCTCCATAGTCTAGATCATCTCTCAACCAACTAATACTCCTAATTGTGGAGAATAAATCCAATTAACTAATTTCTGAATGCTAGTTACAATTAGAGCAAAAAGCAATGTAGAAAGCCATAACTTAATTTTCTGAAGAACATCATCAAAATCTTTCCCAGAATTTCCAAATGTTTTCAAATGATTCTTATAGGACATTCAAAAGTTTAATCCAACTCTGAAAGGAGGGTTCTAAAGAAGTGGGGTTTCCCAACAAAAATCAAGTTTTCAATTAGCATAATCCTTGATTGCAATTCTTTTATTCTTTAACTGGATATTTGAATTTTTTTAAGAATCATGATGAGTAAGAAAAAGGAAATGGAAGAAAAAAGGGAAGTAGAGAATCTTAGACTCATATATTATAACTAAATTTTGAATCCTGATGATCAAAACTAACAGTTGAATAGTCCATTTTTTTTTTTACATCTATTCAATTTGTATTATATCATAGTAATATTCATAAATTTGTTAAATTAGATTCGAGCCTTGGGCCTCATCACATTTCTGCATGAGGCTCTTGCTTGATACATATTTTATTGGCGTGGATGGTCCTTTTATATTTGCTGAAATCGTTATTAGATGGTGTGAAGGATTCTAAGACCAGTGGAATATGTGAGCAACAACAACTACTCTCGAGATTTGTTTTGATAATGGAAAAATATATCCATAATGGAAAACTTTTATTAGTCAAAGCACTTGAGTGCCTCCATGAGTGGTAATTTTTCTTAAATGAACACACGAAAGAAAGAAACATTGATAACTAATAATGGACTTTGAATGGAAAATTTCTAGGATAGTATAACATAGTCAACACTTCATGAATTGAAATGCAGCACAGAATAGAAGGATTATTGCTTGCTTCCTCCCCAAGGAAGTCCCTTTTCTGCATTAGTAATGGTGGAGGTTTAGGATAGAGTTGAGTTCCCACATGGTTTGGTCCGTCTATTTATGAAATTTCATTGAGATTCTTTTTCTCTGGTAACTTGTCAACCTCAAAAGGAAGCACTAAGAAAAGTGAAACAATTATGCAAGAAATGGAAAATCAACTAAAATCAGTAAAAAGATCCATACTTACTTTTAAACAGACCACAATGCTTAAAAACACATTACCTAATTGCCCCCACAACCATTCAAATGTGGACTGGAGCCCCATTATCCAAATTAAATTAATGTTTTCTCTCTGTGTAGCCTGGATTTAAGAAGAATCACTAAAGGAAAAAAAAACCACCATTTAAAGAGCCTTTATGGGCAATAATACAAAGTGTGAAACAGGACCAGTTCTTGCCTCTAAAGTCAACCTTGAAAAAAAGATAGTGGTAAGCAATTGTGTTCTGAAGAAAGATCTCCCAACCAACTGATGGGTATATAGTACTGACCACAAAAAAATTTCAGTATCAAAGCAACTAAACAAACGATCATGAGTTGGCTGTATGTCACTAGAAATAATTTTCAACTGTTATGGTAGGGCTTTGTCTTGCATAAATATCAATGTTTATGACAAGGAAAGAGTGGTCTACACCGCTTTCACATATATTTTTTTTTTATAGTGCGTTGATGACCCATATCTTCTTCATGTCAAAATTTCAATACAGTATTGCCTGCCAATTCTAATGCAGAGAAGGAGAATCACATAAAGTTCTAGAAATGAAGACTTGACTTAAAGTTTATTGGCCTTTTGGAGGACCCCAGGGATAAAAACCGTCTGTGCCCTGTTGGGGTTGTTCCCATACAAACAGAAGCTGCGACTCTGTTAGATAGAAAGAAAAGGGAGTTAGTGGTGAGGCCATGGAAGGGAGTGGTCACTGGAGGTGGGGGCAGCGTCCCGGTGATGGCAGCCTTGGTGGGTAATTAACTGTCTAGTCCTCTGGCTGGCTTTGGTTGCTCTCTCCTTAATCTCTGCTGTTATCTTCTCTTGTGCTGATGGTGCATCCAAAGACAAAACATCTGCATCTGATGGGGTCTATGGTGCAGGATGTTCAGCTGGGTGTGGAGCGGGCTGCGGCGGATGACCTTACAATTATGGCTCTTTAACAAAACCCAGAGAGCAGAACGGAGGATTCTCAATCAATTCACCAGTTCCCAGAGCTAAAAGGCCTCATTCTAACCTTGCTCCTTTTTAATTCAGCAGCCACATATGTATGATGCTTAACTAGAAAAGCACCATGAATTCAGAGACTCAGGATGTAGTACTGACTATCTTTCATGGAAATATAATCATTTCTGCAATAACTGTTTGTTTGATTCTTAGGTAGTTTGATCTCACCACTGTTTTCAATAGAACACATGATCTTGAGGTCTCAGAAAGATAAGACCCCAATTCAATCAAGCAGTCAATTTTGTTCTTGTTACAACTTTAATCTCCTGTTTTTCTTCTCCTCATTTCAAATGTTCCCAAAACTTGAACAGGGTGCTCTGCATCTTGGCTCCCTTGGGGGTTTTTATTTGATTGTATCTAAAGGATCAGTCAATTGGGATTTCCCCATTGGGCAGGTTTTTTCAGGGCAAGCCAATTATTTATAATGAAGAGGATGAGCTTCAAGAGAATGATTCTAGAGTTCTTGCATAGTGGAACCATGCAATACCAGACACGAGATAGATCTTCCAAAGTTGCAGTAATCATTCAGTGCATCCCACCACTCTTAAGCTTCAAAATATATTGCCAATCTTACAATGAAACAGACTAAACTGCATGATGATGAAATGCATTGATGCCACTACAAAAAGGCCTACAATATATGTTTCACACAGGAGTCTGATTCAGTTGGGGGATTGCAAATGATGTTTCTCTCTCACTATTGTCCAATTCCTAGCTGATATCAAATTGATTTGAAGCATAGATTCAAAGGTATCTCTATACCCTAACATTACAGGGATTAAGCTTCCTTGGGCAACCAAACCATCAGTAGGAAGCTAGGAACTGAATGAATGAGGTAAAATTTTCCAGGCAAGAAAAAAATGTAGGGGAGTCGTGGCCATTGGACTATCACAAAGATTGGAAGTTTGGTGTGTATATTTAGTGGTACACCAAATGACCCACAAAAAAAAAAAAGCAAAAAAAGAAAAAGGAAAGGGGGATGTAGACATATGTTAAGCTCACCACTAATGGAATGGAACCCATCAATGTAATCTAGAGATAGGGGTGCAGTTGGGAGAATGGTGACCGAGGTTCACAAAAAGTAGGTAGAAAGTATCAGGGGGTGGCCGTCCCATGAATCCTGTCCACCAATTTCCATTTATTCGACTCCCTAATTCGGATTCCAATTTCCAACCTTTGTCTCCCCATTCTTTCATGGCCTAATTAGTAGATATAGATGCAATATCATCATCACGTGTCCTAGTATTATTGAAACCATGTATACCTTACCTACTTTAAAGGGGTTGTGTTGTAAGTTGTACCCATCACAAAAAATAATACTCATTATAACCAATACATAAATATAATTTAATTTTCTTTCAAAAAAAATATTTAATAATTTAATTTAATCTCAATATGTTTTTTGTATGCAACTTGTCTTCTCTCACTAATTTATTCATATATATATATATATGAAATTGGGTGAAAGGTTTGATAAATATGAAGGCTGAATTAGATTAAAATAAAACTAACCTTTAAGATATTTTACTTGACAACAATTTTCAACAATGTCAAGATGGCCGAGTTGGTCTAAGGCGCCAGTTTCAGGTACTGGTCCGAAAGGGCATGGGTTCGAATCCCATTCTTGACAAACATAATTTTTTTTCCCAAAAACAGGAAAAAGCTAGAGAAAATTAGGGTTGATTTCATGTTCTGAAATACAGGATAACACTTGTTCCGAAAAAATACGGAAAACAATAATTTAAAGAACAATAATAGCTTTCAAAAATAATATTCAAACAGGTATAGCTAGGTTTTGGCAGAGCCCAGCTTCCTGCCGAGCTGCAAGCCCTCCGCGGCGGGCTGTTCAGCCTTGGAGAATCGATGTGTCTGAAGAAACGAAGAATATGCCGCAAAATCCTCTTCTCCGATGAAACAAGCCCTATGGCTTACGAACATGCCAGCCCTCCACGGCGCATGGCAGCTTGATGCAGCGCAAACAATAGACAGCGGACAAAACACGCAGAGCATGCCAGCGCTGCACACCAATTCTGCAGCGTTGGCTTTGTTGCAGGAATTTTGAGTTTGTCAGGAACGACAAGAGGAGGAGGAAGGAGGAGGAGGCTTATAGAATTACTTCCCTTAGTAGGTTTCCCTTTACTACCTTTACTTCTTTCTTTCATTTCAGACTACAGTGTTCAAATGGGGTTTCTGGACTTTCTCCTGGGGGAGGCTTCTTTAGTACTATATTTTTGCAGACAGAGCCTTATCAACTCATCACCGCCCAAGTAACCAAGTTGTCTACATTTAACATTCCCTTACTCTTTCTCCCCCCATTACTTTTTGTATAATTCCTTGGGAAATTGAAGAAGGAATAAGATTCAATTGTGTTAAAAGGTCAGATAACCTGTGGCAAGTCACCTTTGTGGCTTTGTCTTTGTAATGTGACTTTCAGTCTAACTAGCGGATAGTTGGTAGCTCAACTGCAATTGATTCGAGCAATTGATTTTATTAGCTGATTCGAACAGTTGATTTTATTAGGCGTTTGTTTAAATGTGATTTGGTAATTTATTGTTGAATAATTTTTTATTAATAATTTAGATTTATAAGATGAGTTTATTAAAAATAAGATATACTATTATTGAAGAATTAAAAGATCATTTACAAAAGATTAGTCATTTTAAAAGTTTAAAATATACAAATTTATTGAGTTACTAATTTACAAAAACATTAACCTTGTACATATAGATAAATATTATTATTAGTTTATCATTAGAGTTGTGAATAAAATTTTTTATGTAAGTTAATGATAAATATTTCATATTCTTAATATATCAATTTCTTTATAATAATTAGATATTAATTATTGAAAATAAGACAATTGACTAATAAGCTCTCATCAAGTTTTGTGAGAACTTTAAGATAAGAATGATAATTATTAACAATGTTAAACTGACTTGTCTTTCTTCAACTCTACATATGCAATATTCTATTTGAAAAAACTCGTAGATTAAGCCAAATCCACTATTTCAATCCTGTCTTCACCAAACAACATTAGAGGTTTTGATTGGTCAATCCTCTAAAATGGATCGAATCCTCTAATTTTGACATAAAACACTCTCCACCAAACTGGGCCTTTGTCTATGCCACCATATATGATGGTTTTCCACCAAAAAAATATCAAAATTACCAACAAAGAAATCAAAATACAAACAAAAAATGCCTGGGTCATTAAACTTGCAAGAGATTAATGTACTAGACCAATACTAACAGGACATTCATGTCTGCACAGAAATAAGAGACATGCTTTACCCTATTTTTAACCCCACTATTTTCTAGGCAGATGGGGTTTGAAACCCCGGATTTGGGACCCAGAAAATGAACTTTATTTTTTGAGAAATATATTGAAAAAAAAAAAAAACTAAAGTAAAGCAGCAGCAGAATTGGATCCCTTCAATTTCATGGTCTTAGCTCATAACCTCCATGAATGCAGGATTTGCTTTGAGTCTATCCTTGACAAATGAGGCTCGAGCATCCTCCGCAGCTTATCAGCTTTTCCAGCCTCCCCTCAAGGAGTGAATATAGAATCCTAGACAATCTTTGGTTCTCTCTCAGTGTTCAAACCTGTAGAAGAAATGTAAACAACATGCATTACTAATCCTGTTAAATGGGTACATAATGCATACTAAACATATCATAAAAATTACCACTCAAGAAGAGGGAGGCTAGCTATATTATAATATTTTAAACTATTCAAAATCAAAAGCAACCAATAATGGTAATACAGTGAAAAGAGATACTAACAGCATTAATTGTAGAAGAGCCATATTGAACATTAAAAAGGTCCGATGTATGGAAGGTAGTCAGAAACTCAGAGGGCCTAGAGGAGTCATTTGCAAAAGAAGTTTGGTAAATTGGCAGAGAAAATCAATTGGCAATGGAGCACAAGGGCTCTCCAACAAGAGAAGGGGAAAAACACCTTTTTTTTTCCTGTAGGGTGGCAAATGTGCATTATAGGTATAATCATATGAGAAGCACAAAGTGTGGAAATCAGTTCTTTTTTGAAGCATTATTTAGATGAAGTTTGGTGGAGTGCCAGGTTGGACACTAGGGCTTGAATGATTAGATTAGATGCATTTCATTAAAGGAAAGCAACATAATTAAGAACACAAGGAAAAACTCGAATAAAATTTTATTTTTGATAGCAATTTTAAGTAATTGACCAGCCCAGTGAGCATGCGGCTCAAAGGGGTAAAGGACCATCTTTTTTGGGGAAGAGAAGTTGTTGTGGGGGTTTGTGAGAGTTTCAGGTTTAGGTCAATGGGAACAAAAATCTACCTATTAAAGATTATTTTTTAAAAAGCTGCAACCCAATACTTTATGGATCAGAAAACAAACAGCAAGTAATTAAATGGGTATTACCTTTCACTGGTGATTGTAAGTTCATCTCTCCCTGGATGATAGCGTTTTCCAACTAATTCCCTCAACCGACGAAATTGATTTTTCGACAGACCAAGCTCTGCAACAGTAACTGACATTTTGACCTTTCTGTTTTTGGGATGCCATGCATCCCCACCAGGAGCAAAAACTATACGTGTTTGCCACCTAAGAATTGGCCCCTCACCTGGTGGATCATCTAAATGCACATTTTTGTCCGACTCCGGATTCTCATCAAACTGTGGAGGGCCCTCAGCCTCCATCATCTGAGCACATTCCATGACCATCTTATCCTCGAATTCCTTGAACAGCTCATAAGCCTTTTCAGGTTCAAGCTCCCCTCTTTCACACATATCCCCCAGCTCATTGAACTTCTGTTCAACCTTTTGCTTTATCTCATCTATAAACATCATATTAGAGAAAATTCAGCATATGCTTAGGGTGAAATATTAACCAAAGTTCAGAGATAAAAAAGCATTGGATACAACCACAATGTTGGTAGCTTATATATATGGATGCTACTAAATTGTATTTAATTGTGGTTAAGGAATTTTCTCAACAATATGGTAATATTTGTGCTATTGAGCAAGGTTAAAAAAAAGGTTTAAAAGACAACCTCTGGGGAGTTACAACCAATGAGTAAGAAAACACTATTGAAGGTTAGACCTGGAAATACCTGCACCCTGATGTACGCTGCATATATAACTGAGATAGCATTACAATTATAAAAGACAGTTTTCTCCTATTTACCAAATCAAACAAGTGATGCGAACCATGCATCTCAGACTCTACAGAGATTCGGTCAAAAGTCCAAATACCCCAATTTATTACCAACTCCAATGAACTATCCCAAACTTTTATATATATTTTAAACAAATCAAATTTTTTATTTTCAGCCAAATTTTATCTGGAAATTAACATCTTGTCCAAATTTTCATCCAAATTATACACAAAATACTAGAAAGCCCAATTTTGTAAACACTGAATTTAAGTTGTTACTGTTCTGACCAAAAATTCAAATTTATTCCTAAATTATTTCTATTTTCTCCTAGCAGAGTTTGTGTCCAAATCCAAAATTTTAATTTTATTGCATTATTGTGAATATTCAGAAAATGATAAAACAACTCTATATTGTAGCGGTCGCCGAAGGTTTACATGCCAGCTTACATTGCCACTAGGCAAAAGCGGGTTTCAACTTTGGCTAAACAAGCCATGATAATAGCTCCATATAAATCACAATGATAATTTGATGCTAGAATTGCACTACTCTTATAACCGATACTCAGTATTAAAAAAGGAAATAATATCAAATTAAAACAGTAGCATAACACAAGATGGAATAGAATCAGTTCTCTTCAGTCAGTGACCATTTTGTAACAAACTGTCAATCTCACAAATAGTTTCTTCCAACACAAAATAAACATGGCCAGGTGAGAATAATCTAATCTAAGGGATTGATAGATTGAGTTGCACATCCTAAAATGTTGCTTATTATTGATAATTGTACTTAGTTTGTTAGACCATAATTAACACTTCAAGGAGTATGTACCAAGGCATATGGGAAGTAGCAAGCACCACCTCAATACACACAAGGTACAAGTTAAAACCTTAATGGATTAAAACACCGGAGTTCACTCACTTTTGAGAAGCCACTTTCAGCAAGAAATCCCCACGCGAGATTATTCAGTTAAAGAAGGCAATGCATTCACTCTGAGGAAAAAGAGTTTCATGGACAATAGGATATCATAGTATTCTCTTTCATCGGTTTGCCGATGATTTTAGAAATCACGCCCATTTCCCCATCCATATTGTTTGAGTTGGTTTGCCTGAAGAACATACTAAGGAAATTTACAGTTAAACTTCATGACAGTTATGTCTTGCAGATATACTAGAACTCTCAAGGACACAGGTGATGGTCAAAACAACTTCCTAGCTAACAAATAGACCTTCTAGACACTTTGATAAATACAGTATGCAACAATCAGTTGTCATGCCAGAAGCATCTAATAACAGAGGTATCATAACATCCATATAGGAGTACCTTAGTCCATGACATCAACTTCAACTACAGACAGAAGGACTCTAAAACCAGTTTTTGTCAAACATGGAGACCTCAAACCACAGTGTAAAGTATTTGGATTTTAACATGTAAGGTAGTCATAACTCATACAAACATCAACTAAAGAAGTTGGTAAGCAGCAACTCGGCTGAGAGTGTATGTTCTTAATGTTATTAGGAACTAACCCATCAAGACACACAAATTGGCATACCTGGAAGAAGTTTATCCCAGCTAAGCATATCTCTAGATCCGCTCATTCTCAGCATCCTTTAGAAACCCATTCTCAGTTGCCTCATAATCATGTCATCCCTTTCTGTCATCCATGTTAAAGTTCTCATCATGCGCCATTCTCTTCATCACATTCTCCTTTGCATTATACAAATCATCAATCTCTTCATCAGTTTCGCCTGATTCCTCAAAATCTGATTGAAATTCTGTGCTTTCCAACATCGTCAAGTGGCTGGAGCGAAGTTCATCCATCAACTCATCATCCGTATCCTCATGCTTCCCAGCCAACCTCCTTGCCAGTATTGCTTCAAGAATTTCCGGAAGTGCCTCCTCGTCTCCTTTAAAGTACTTCTCTATCCGCATTTTCAGCTCTACAACATAAAAGTTAGGATTACATGTAAAATAGAATTCCAAAAACAAAAGAAATCAAGGCATGTTCCAATAACCTAAACCTACAAATCCAGCAAATTTTTTTTCAGATATTCAAATTAAATAAAATTAGTTATGAATTGGAAATCCAAGAAACAAACAGATTCAGAAAATTTTACAACTAGATTAAGTAATAAAGATTAATTCCAAAACAATTAAACATCAACTCTAAACAATCAGATCCAAAATCCCGGAAACAAACAAATTCAAATCTTTTTTATACCGACGCCAGTCTCAACTTTCTGCTTAAATTAACTTTGGGCAGATTGTACACAAAAACAAATAATAATAGAACTCCAAAAACGTGGTTTGTTTACTGAGAAAATATAGGAAACAATGAATGAAAGAAAAATTTTATAGTCTCAGTATTTTCATCATCAACTGAGTTTAACAGAAGAATGCATTATCTTTTTACTTCATTTTCCAGAAACCAAAACAAGAAAGAATACAACATTCAAATTATAACTTCCATTTATCTGCTCGTTTCCTCGGGAAGTAACAAGAGATTAAGCAAGAAAATTTTACCCTTGTTGCTGACATCGGCAACATCGATGGAGGATTCCTTCTTCTTGGGTACGGCCAAGCTGGTTTCTTCAAGGGATTTGGGATTTTCTGTTGATGAGTCATTTTCGGATGAGAATAATCGGAACTTGAAAGCAGATGAAGATGAAGCTGAAGCTGAAAATAAAATGGAAGTCGGAGAAGGGTTTAGCTTGATGGAGGATGGAGAGAGAAGAGTGCGGGTGCAAAGGGAGACATTTTTCAGCAAAGTTCTTCTCATGGCTTCTTCTAGGGTTTTGGATCAGGGCTTTGCACAACCATTTCTCCTAGGTCATTTCTTCCCTGTTAAGCTTGTTCCTTTTTAAAACAAATAAATAAAAATTATTTCCCCTTTCTAACTTGAGTAGATGAATTTTTGAAAACCCAAATTTTGAAGTGGTACCCTTCTTTGATTTTTGGCCATGAAAATGTTTTTAAGAAGCTGACTCGATGGAAGTGCGTGAAAATGGGGTATGAAATGTCATTTCTATTCTAGATAGTATTTTGAATGCATAAAATAATGTTTTCTTTTAATGGTAGATCATAAAAATGGGGTGTCGTTTAATAATTGATGTTTTTTATTAAAAATATAATTAAACAACGGTTACTCTTTTAACGAGGTATATTTTAAATGCGATCGCAGTTAACGGATATATTTGTATAGTAACAATTTTAAATTTGAATTTAAAGTTAATTTTGTTAATAGAGATGAAATTGAAAATTTAACCCATCGTATAAAATTAAAAAAGTATAATTAAATACATAAATATGATAATTTCTGTGTTTTTCATTAAAATCCATATTCACGATTCTCTTTATAAATTGTCTCTACGTTTACCTTTATTATTTATCACCTTTTCGTATTCTGGATTCGTGAGTTATATGAATCGTTTCACTAATATTTCGTGGGAGATCATGATATTGGCAGAAGAAGATAATGATGACTTGGATATGTTGTATCTTGCAACTAGAAAGTCAAAGGGTTTAGTGAGGGCGGATAAGAAAGCGTCGATGGTTCAATTCAGGTAATAGAGATAGTTAATCGTGATAGAGTTGAAGGTCGAAAAGCTACATCGTGATTATTACTAACTGCCACTTTAATGTATATGAAAGTTTTTCGAAGGAGGTTTGAATAAGTCGTCTCTTGAATTGTAAATGAGGTTGAAACAATCTGATATCTTACATCCAGAAGAGCAGATCATAGTTGGGTTAACTGGTTTTGTCATCGCGAGATAACGATTCAACATAAGTGCGCAAGGCAGCGTGGATTATGTGGATGAATCGTGAGTGGAAAGCCTTTATCGTAAAGTCTGAGAAGGTTTGTGAAAACATTGTGCAATGTTTGTGACCATTACAAGTCGCGAAGCGATATCAAATCTCTTCCGATTAACACCAAGCGAGGGAACAAGCGTGGCTTTCTGGCGTGTTAGAGTATTGATTAAATCGTTAGGAAGTGGAAAATTGTCTATCACGTGACAAAATTATGTATCTTGGTCATTGTCATGAGCAAACAATCATTTTAGAAGGTATGGCATCTCGAGATGCTGGATATAATGTCGTTCTTTAGTCTGCCTAGTTCGTTGAGATAACATAAATGTCTTTAGATAGGTCCCTGTTTTTACATTATTATGAATGGTCATGCTTCTCGGTCAGCTATATAATTAATGGTCATGAGTGGTAGATGGGATATTAACAAAAATTTGATGGTATTTTATCAGAAGTAAGTGAGCATTTGTAAAGCGATTCTCTGTGCCTGAGTTTGAAGAAAAACATTTTGCTAAAGCCTGAGAGTTGGCAAGAAAAGATGTAGAGCGGACATTTTGGGTACTTCAAGCTAGTTTTTACCGCAGTGTGTGTGCATGGACACGTACGTTTTGGGATGAAGAAGCAACTGGATGTTATGGGCGATCACGTAATAATGCATATATAGTCGATTGAGGATGAAGAAGATGTGGTAACAATATGAAGCTTTTGATGGAAGATCTGCAATCAGCTGTAAGAGTGTCATCGTATACACCGAATTAGAAGACTTCATCTGAGCTTCATTTATCGGATCGAGGGACCGGTGTTACTCATTCTCAAGCTATGATCGGATTACATCGATGTTATTAGGAACGACATAGCGAATAATACTTTCTATCAATTTCAATTTCATGTTGTGTTTTAATTCCAAATTTCAATTTCATGTTGTATTTTAATTCCCAATTTCAATTTCATGTTGTATTTTAATTCCAATTTCAATTTCATGTTGTATTTTCAATTCCAATTTCAAGTTATATTTTCAATTCCAATTGCAACATAATAAATAATGACTACAATTAAAAATATGTAACATAACAAATAACGACTAAAGTCAAAACAAGCTTTTCATAACTTCTATCTTCATGTTATTCAATATATTTGCGAAGTGGGTCTATGTCGGTAGTATCGGTTTATTGATTTTATCTCGTTTTGCGTTTGAATTCTTTTGTCTTTATTGAGTTCTAGCGTTCGATGTTCTTCCGATCTTATCTCTGTTGAGCATAATTTTGTCGTGTCATTCTAAACTTGCATAGTTTAGCTTGAGTGCTTTCATTCCAGGTGGTGGCGAACATTGATCTCTTGATCTTTCAACGTCGGTTTACTTATAACTGTTTTAAGTTGTTTTAGCGCTGCGATGGCCTGTATCGAGATTGGGGAGTGGACGAGGGTTCAATGTCATCCCACCAAATATGGGTTAATGCGAGGATTCAACATGAGTTGATTCAGCAGGGGACTAGGTTAAATGAGTTTCTTCTCTTATTCTTGGTCAGGTGTCGGTCGATTTCGCTCGTTTCAATATATTCGACAATCTTTCATTGAAATGGTTTTCTAATAATCTTAGCAAACATTTCTTTTGCGTCATCAACTTGAAAAACATATGAAACTATTCGAGTTAATAGAGGATTCGAATATCAAGTAATACTAATGTCTAAATTAAAAGTTTATATGCTTACATTATTTTGCTCGGTGGTATTGTCCACTTTGTTGGAGTCTTTGATTTATTATAAAAACCGACAAATTTGTTGCGTTGCATTATATCAATCAACGACTTTTAATAGAGATGAGAGCCGGCTCTTACGTGATTCTCAGTGAGATTAAGCCTGGAATTCTTTAATGGGAATGCAGCAACACTTGTTGTAAATTCTGAGTAATTAAATATTTTTCTTTAAGTATTAAGCACAGAACACAATTAGTATCTTCTTACATAGAGAAGTTAACACAATAAGCTGGAGATTTTAAATCTTGAGCAGGCTTACATTTATGAATTATGCAAATCTGTGGGATTCTTTAAAATGGTACTCAAATACGTATAAATGGTCAATAGTTTATAGCAGATGGTTAAATAACCATCATATTGCAAATCCATCTACAAAATTAAATAAAATAAATTATAATCAATTTAAAGAATGAAGCGGTATAAAGTATAAAAATAAATACATCGATTATAAAATTATAATCAAATTTAAAGAATGAAACGTTTATCGATTAAAAAACTATCAATTTATTAATTTAAATTTAAAAAATCAATTTGTCATCCTAGATGACAATTTATTAATTAAAAAATTATAATCATTAAAATAAGCAGTATAAAAGCCTCTAAATAAATATATCAATTATAAAATTTATAATCAATTTAAAAATGATGTTTATAAATTAAAAAATTATCAATTTATCAATTTTAAATTTAAAAAAATCAAAATTTGTCATACAAAAACAAAGCAATTTATAATTTAAAAAATTATAATCAATTTTAAAGAATGAACAATTTATCAATTAAAAAATTATCAATTATCATTTAAATTTAAAAAATCAATTTAAATAAATCTAAAAGAATGAGCAATTTATCCAATTGAAAAAATTATAATCAATTTAAAAGAATGAGCAATTTATAAAGTATACAAATGAATCTATCAATTATAAAATTTATAATCAATTTAAAGAATGAGCAATTTATCAATTAAAAAATTATTAATTTATCAATTTAAATTTAAAAAATCAATTTGTCAATTTAAAGAATGGACAATTTATCGAACAAAGAATTATAATCAATTTAAAGAATAGAGCAATTTATACAAAGTATCTAAATAGGTATCATTCTCATTATGTCAATTTAAAAAATTAGTAATTTATCGATTTTAATTTAAAAATCAAAATTTCAATTAAAGAACCCAAGAGTGAACATACCAAGTCTTAACCTTTTCTTTCTTCTTATAGTATAAAACATAAAATGACTTTAGTATGGCAGGGGTTAGAAACTACTGAAACAAGGGTTAGGGTTCGGAAGTGGGATTGAAGATAGGGTTTCACATGAAAACACAGGAAGCGAGGATTCAAAGGTAAGTTTAACATATTTTGATTCTTTTGTAATTTTTATAGAAATTGAAATAAAAATATAGCCGTTGAGCCCATTGTCAAAAGCAATGGTAGCCATCATGGCTGTTTTCGTCACTCTTAATTACAAGGATTGCAGATGTGGCTTGAATATCGGGGATGACGTTTTCAGCATACGATGAAATCTCAGTTGGGCTGAATTTTATGATTTGGTGCCGAATTTAGGATTATAGAATATGTACAATCAACAAGATTGGAGATTTGCTCTTATTCTTAAAAATAATTTTTAAGGAAAATATAAATACATGAAATAGAAAAGAAATTTTTGCTTGAAATAAGTTATTTTTTAAGAAAAACCATGTTAGATTAATAAATTTAAATATATTTTATGTCTTTTAATCAAATATTTTAAAACTAAGTGATTTAAATAAGGTTAATAAGGTCTAGCTTAAGTGATTAAAAGCGGAGGCTTGAGGCACATGGAGCTTAATTGGTTTAGGGTTTTGAGCTAATAATGATAAATTTGTGAATGACCCAGTTGGAAAAAATATGACTAAAAATATGAAAAACAATGTTTTTACGTTATAAGATGGATTAAATAATAAATCAAAATAAATATTTTTGTATCACTTCTTTTACTGTTCTATAGGTGTGAAGAATTTAAAAATTACATAGATTTTAAAAATGTTATAATTTGTTCCTACATAAATATTTTTGTTCTTATTACAATGAAATCTTAATCTTGATAGAGCTCAGAGAAAGTTCCATTTCAATTCATTTATGCTTTTTATATAACAAATTTTAAAATATATTGCACTTGTTATTTTCAAGAAACATTTATTTTTAGCTTGATCACAACAACTACACTTCATTTGAAAGATTATTATTGTATGCATCTTAAGCCTCTCATATTATTTTCAAAGTAAATATTATTTTGAGATTAATGATGATTAAATATATTTAGCCTAAAGACTCAAAAATTTTCTTTATGTGTATCCATTTGTATCTCGATCCAAATAAATTAACTCCCTTATTTAAAATATCATAGTTTGTCGTATACTTCTAACGCCCAAATTAGAAATTTGGTTGGTACCAATGCGGTGGCCTAGGCATGTTTGTGTACCATTTTTGAAAATTGTTTTTTGTCATGGAAAACAAAAAGAACAGGGAACACACAAAAAAATATGTTTAGTTTTCAGTTTTTTTTTTTAAAAAACATAGAAAATGTTAAATTCAAAGAATACCAGTATTTTCAAAATTTGTTCTCAATGTGAGTTTCAAAAACAAATATGTAGGCTTTGGTGGTTCCTGCTTCTTGAAAACAAAATTTTACCCAAAAAATGTGAAGGCAGTCTTTTGATTACTCTCTAAAAGAGAGTATTTTAATATCTGAATTTAGAATTTTCTGTCATTTTTTTTTGTTTTCATAACAAAAAAAAAAAAAAGAAACAACATATTCTCCCTGTTTTCCTTATTCTTTTTGGTTTTGAAAACAAAAAACTGTTTTTAAAAACAGGAAGCCAAGCTTTCTTCGTTCAAATGCCTTGTAGTGCCTCTATATAATCTTTTGGAGTGGTCAACAATTCACTTTGAAACATGCATAAATACAGTTATGAAGAAAATAGAAGAGTCACCCTCTCAAAAACATCAGGGCTATCAACCAAATAGCTGATTTTAAAGTCTCTCTTGATCTTGAAATGATTAAGATTACAAGTAGTACATTTAGAGGCCTTGAAAATGTAGTTAAACAAGCAAATTGAAAATGTAAAATTTATTTTGTATTGAATTAGAAGTTCCTCAACGAGTTACCTACATCAATAGAAATCTCAATGGAATTAGAGATACCATTCATCTGACAAAAGGGTCCATGCCAAAACATAAAGCAAGCTTTGGTTTTTACTGATACACAATTCCCTGATGAGCAGTACTGCTAGTAGATCGGCCAGAAGACTCGCCGTTCAGAGTATCCTGTTTATTCAGTTGAACCGTTCTCCGAATAAGAATGATTCTTCTCATATTCCTGCAAACAACTTGTGTTTAGATTCTCATCTGGACTAGTAAGTATCTCTGAGATCATCTTTATCAAAGAGCACACCCCACCCAAGAAGTTATGATCAATCACACCTTTCCCTTCCAGAACATGTGAAAAATCAATGAGCTTGATTTTTGCACCTGAACTCATTCCTTTCAATATCGCCTCCTTTTCATACACCATAAGAATCGAACAAGAAAAGAAATGGAAAATGGTTTGATCCTCAAACCATGCTTTCAGCTCCAGCAGTTGCGCCAAGATCCCCGTAGAACCACCATACACAGCTGATGCAAATGAACAGTCTGGCTCTGAATCTGAATCTGTAGGGGGGTTAGAAGAAACTCAAAACACCTGGAACTAACCTGGTGTCATCTACTGTAAAGCCTTGGACGCGCTTTTTCTCTGGCCTCCAGAATCCAGACTCTTTGCTGCCGTATATCTGCAATCCAGATATCCGAAAACCCAATGACAGGCTCATGGTTTCCCTATCTTTCTTAAGGGCTCTTTGGATGTAATTCTCAGATGCTTGCAGGTACCATGTTCTGGAGCCAATCTTAACATCCATGATGGATGGGTTGTGGCAACCAGAAACAACATCTTGCAAAACAAGGTGGGGATGCAAGCCTGATCCATCAGATGCCTCTAAAAGCTGAGTGCCATGAAAGACAGGGAAGAATCTCCGTATGTGGTCCGGAATCCTAGTATTGGAAGAGAATGATGTGTAGAAAGCAACCTCTTTGGAGCCACGCTCATCACCCTGGAGAGGCTTGTAGAACCGCCCTGAATCATCTATGAGCGGCCCTAGTTTTCCATCACGAGCTTGATGCCCTGCAACCTGATGATCCGGGATCTTAAGCATGGTGTAGAGAATCTAAAGAGCTTCACAGCACCTTTCTTGATCTCTCTCTGTCTACATGCACATGTATATAATTTTCAGATAACCCTATCAAAATTTAACTAAATACTAGAGAACAAAGTCTCACATGCAGAAGAAAGCAGAAATCCCCTTCTGATATTATACTCTCCAGAACGAGATGTTTGTGAAAACCGCAATATTTATGGAGTTTGGGGTCAAAATGACCTTTTTTATTCAAAAAAAATATTGATTTTAGGCCACTTTTGAAACTATTGTTCAATATAGCCCTCTTATGCCACGTAAGATAGATGTTCAATTTTTTTATACAAGTTAGAAGCCACAGTTAAAAACTGCAGCTTCTTTTTTAGTAAAGCTGAAATTAGCAATTGAGATTTCTTTTAAACTAAAGCAGCGATTATAAGCTGTTAGACACAGAATTAAATTTAAAAAATAAAAAATTTAAGCATTTCTCCTACGTGGCATAAGGGGGCCCCTTTGAACAACAGTTTCAAAAGTTGCCTAAAATGAATATTTATCTTTATAAAATGGGTCATTTTGAACCCAAACTCATATTTATGTATGTATGAAATTAGGAAACAAGTTTAATACTCATTAAGATATTTACAGACAGAGATATCGACAGCATAAATAAATATTTGCTTTCAGAAACGTAATAAGAAAGCTTAAAATATTATAGGTGCATCAAAAGAAAGAATCCATACTAACTGTAGCTCAGATGTGCATATGATTTTTATTTTTTTTAAATTAAGGAATAGGAATAAAGGAACTTCATCTGCCAGTGGGAATCACTAATCCTTTAAATTATCCAATTTAAAAAATGTTGACAGTTTGTGAGAAGGGGAGGGAGAGAGAGAGAGAGACTGTACAACCAACAACAGAGAATCTGAATCAAAAGCACAGCTTTATTCAATAACAGAGCAAATATCCAACACCCTAACTGAAACTAACTCAATACCTAGCGCTATAAATTAACTTTTTGATATAGCAATCCATTCAATTTCAGCCCAAATAACTTCAGCTAATTCATCCATAAGTTGATACAATAAATTGACTCATTGTTAATGTCACATTGCAAGACAGAAACCCTTTTTTTAGGTACAAAGGTAAATAATAAGCTTTTCCATCAAAAGAAAACCTAAAACATTAATGCTTGATAGAACACTAAACCATCAAATTGCCTATCGAGCCTTTGCCATTGCATAAACATTCCCATGCACTAACAAATTTAACCACCAATTCCAAAAATTTCACATATTAAACCATTAAACAAACAAAAATACATATTGCAGTTCTTAGATACTCAGCCTTTAAACTAGGTGGGCATGATAATTTACAAACACATAAGAATTGGGAAGTTTGACATTATAGGTAGAGCATCAATAGCATTTCATAAAACTCTTATAAGAGAAAATGTAAATCCTGAACATAAAGTTCTGAATAAATTACACCAAACACCACTCCACCATAGGGTTGTTGACGCTTAGATCCTGAAAATATATGGTAGCAATGAAAGAAAAATCATAATACTTTGGGGTAATTGCATCAAAAGAAATATTAAAGTTGCACAATCACCTTTTCTTTGAATTCATTTTATTCCAGTGCCTATCATCAACAATTCAAGATTTGTATGGTTTTTTTCTCATTCTGTATTAATCACCCACTTTCAAATCTTTCAACATACTTTCCTTTTCAACTTTTAAATCTAATTCTTCCCAAAGACAAGCATACCTTCATCTTGTCACATTTTTTCCCTTTTGACTCCCTCTTTCTTAATCTTATAAACCCATTCTAAATCTGTCAAATTAAAACTACCTTTTGAACCCTCTTTCTTAGTCTCTCAGAACTTTTCTCTTGTCAGAACAACTTGGGAAGTTTGATGCATTTTTTGTTGTTCATGTTAAAATAATAATCTGACTAAAAGTCAAATTAGAAGAATTTTAGGAACCTACGAAACATCAAGAACTGTTTTTCATTCAGGTTTTTTATGTTAATCAGGACTTTTGATTTAACACGTATAGGAGTCTCAGTGTAAGTATGATTAGTTTATTATACATATATTTATTTTTATATCGAAAAAGATATAATATAATGCAAAAAAATATTACTTCACTTAAAATTGTGTATCAATCATATGGGTTTCAACAAATGGTATCATCAAAGCCAAAATAATAAGTGAAAGTGAAATGTCAGACCATAGCTAAAATACAAGGGAATGTGTTAACTCAATTCATCCTCAACTCCAGAAATTCAGAAGTATGAATCTAACAATTGATGTATTCAAATGTGTTTTATTTAGATCCTAAAATTCATAGGATCTAGTGAATTACGATTGCAATGAAGTAAACAATTCAAAAAAATTTGAGGCACTATCAAATGAGCAGAAAGGTTAATTGAAAGATTCTAGAAAGAAAGATCAAAAAGCATTCTACAGATCCATATTTGAGAAAATATGAAGGGAAAAAAAAGAAGCAAAAGTGGTATTAATTACTCTACAAAAATTATAAAGGTAATACTTGTGTTGAATGAATGAAGTTGCAAACATGAAGAGATAATTCACATCTCTCTGCATGAATAACTTTAAGAAGGACATCTACGCTATATGAATTGGGGTCACAAAGCAAGTACAATTAGTTATTATAAGTAGGTTAATTATTATTTGAAAAATATCTAAAAGGATGCAATAAAACATCACTTCAGAAAAATATTTTCAATACTCAATCATCTAAGTTCCAAAAGAACTGAGGGGGGTTTTATTTGCTTGTATAATTCAGGAGTAAAGAGCGTAATTGGGAACTACAAGATATGACGGAAACAATCCGAAAACATGATTTAAACAAAGCCAATGCAGCGCTGGATTGCCCTAAATGCAAAACCTATACATATCTTATGTCAAAGTTTTAAGAAAAAAATCATAATAGTAATAGCAAACAGGCATTATAATTTTTAATTTGAAAGGAAAATCCAAGGAAAGTTGGATCATCATTCTCAAGCATAATAATTTGAAAATAATTACCCTCCTCTCTATCCAATAAACCATCCAACTAAGACCTAGCTTCCGTACTAAGCAAGCAAAATTCTCGACCTTTCCAAAAAAAGAAAACCTTTACATGCCCTAACATGTAAATTCTGAACATAACACTTAGAACATTTGGATCTTGGTAACCGCTAAGAAATGAAACAAAACTAGCCAGAATCAGATTTTTCTCACATTAGTTAGAAGCAGGATATAAAAAACTGAATAGAACAGTATGGAAAATAGAGAAAATTCTATACAGGCTAGAAAAGTTTTTAGGTTCAGTCCTTTTAATTTTCTCGTATGGTACATGGACTACAACATTTGACTGAAGGACTGGTGCTTGTCATTGAAGAGATAAAGAACAGGAAAATACTCACATTTGCTTCTAAACAGCCAGTTGTTTCTATGGAAACTGGATCTGCCGGAAATTTGTCTTGGTGCAGGAAAATACTAAGAAAATAAAAAGAAAAAATAAAATTGGGCAAATATTAATAAAAATCTACGTTTTTTTTATTATTTTATTTTTAGATTTAAAAAAAAAAATGAAAGAAATGAATCCCATGAATCATGAACTTTGAGAGTTTTTATCTCCAGCTATTTAGTTATGATGCCGTATGCATACCCACATTTGCTTTCTGGGAATTTATTGCGCTTTCAGATGTTTAATAAATGCAGACTGCAAGTGAAAGAAAATCTGCAACACGATTTTTTATGTGATATAAAAGCATTTACGTACAAATAAATAAAAATTGGACAAGAAACCCTCTTTCAGGAATTTCTTCAAACAAATGGTAAGCGTAGTTTATAAGCAGCCATATCATCAACACCCAGAACCAACCCATAAGTAAAATTATATCAAAACAGAAGAAAATCAGGAAAGGATGAAGAATTCACCTGCCCTCACGCTCGAAACAGCAGCAAAAACCCAATAAATAAATGAAAGAATGAATGAATCGGGGGTTGCCTATACTACAATGGCACCGAAATGAAACGGAGAAAAAGGGATTGAAAAAGGAGATGGAAGTTGGAACGATGGAGATCAGAGAAGAGAGCTCAATGTAAAGAGACGACAAAGCCCGCCTTGAATTTAAGGGTCTGTTTGGCTGATCCAATATCAAGCGGGTCATACTTTGGTACCGAAAGTTCAATGTGTTTTTCCCAAAAAAACCTTAAAATAAATTAATTTATAGTTTTTTTTTTTTTTTTGAATCGATTTATAGTCTATTTTTATTAACAAATAAAAACATGTTACCGAGTATTATTTCTAGATTTTAATTACAAACATAAAAACTAATAAGAAAACAAAAATCATCAAATCTTCTTTCAATGATAAAAGTTTAAAAAATAAAATTTCAAGACAAGGGTTATTTATGTAAAAGGCTAGAAGCCATGCCTGTGCACCCTAGGGCCTAGAGTCCCAGACTCTTGTCTTTGTTGATTCCGCTACATAAAATTCGAGAATATTACAATTTGTAGCCTTTTTCTTAAAGAGGAATTGATCCAAAAAATAAAAAATTCTCAGAAAGAAAGGTAAGCTTAAATTTGAATTAAAATATGAGGACCGAAGGAAAAAGAATCACAATAAAAATATATTTTTAGGAATTTTATTTCCAAAAAAAAAAAGCACTCAAAAAGTAACACTATTGTCCCTCCTCAAATATATCCCCAAGCCCCAACAACACACCCAGCTCTGGACCCGGGCTAGCCCTGCTTATGACCCAACCCCACAAAGACTTTTTTTTTATTAATTTTCTTCTTTT